>CAMZMU010000083.1:35060346-35537861 GCA_947311845.1 Poa pratensis | reverse complement strand
TGGGAGGGAGGGGAGGTGGTTTTCGCGGGGGTGGCCGCGGCGGCGAGTTGGCGGGTGGTTCGTCAAGCGCGGCCGACGGCGGCGAGTTGGGGTCGAGCGCGAGAGTTTTGGGCGCGCGGGAAAGTTGGAGTTGGGGAGAGAGAGGCGGGCGTGGGGCGGGCCCACATGTAAGTGGGGCAAACAAATTATGTGGCGCACGGGCATGGGTGCGCCACAGAAAGCTCATATTATGTGGCGCACCCATGCCCGTGCGCCACAGAAAGCTCATATTCTGTGGCACACCCATGCCCGTGCGCCACAGAATATGCACCCAGGAAATCATTGGAGGCGGGACCCACACTGTTTCTGTGGCGCACCGTGTGCCATGCGCCACAGAAAAGGTAGCACAGGATCAAATCCAGCGATTGCGTGTGGGGCCACCATATTTCTGTGGCGCACATCCATAGATGCGCCACAAAAGGCAACATTTCTGTGGCGCACCTCTATTTCATGCGCCACAGATATTTCTGGCGCACCACATTTTGTGCGCCACTGAACTTTTCTGTGGCGCACGGCGTAGTTGGTGCGCCACAAAAAGTCGTTCCATAGAAAGGCACTTCACTACTAGTGTAAGTTAGGGAGTTCATTTTTTTATATGCATTTTGAGCTCAAATTAATTTATGATTTGTGGGTTTTAGTGTCGTTCCGTCCCCGTCCTCACCGCCGTCGATAGCCCGCGCCGTCCCGTGACCGGCACCACCTCGGTGAGCCTCTTTTTTTATCTTTTATTTGAAAGAAAAATTACTTGTATGATTTAAATGCATAGTTATTTCTTGTATAATTTTCTTATGTTTTTTTATATGTATAGTGTCATGGTTTTGATATCCGCCCCCGTCGGCCCTCGTCCGGTCTATGATTCGGATGTGGTATATTTTTATAACTATTTGTTTCATTTCGTGTTTATAACAACTATACCTACCAACTTGACATAGATGCTTTTATCTAGGAGGTAGTTGAACCGGAAATTCCAACCGACCCTATTGTCGAGTTTTTTGTAAAAGAAAACAATGATTTGAAAGCAAAATTGAAAAGAAGTGAAGATCTTCATCTCCAATGCCTAGAAGAGAAGATGAAATTGGAGTTCAAGCTTGCCGACATCATCGATGAACACGAGTTCAAGCTTGCCGACGTCGTCGATGCTCACGAGATAAAGATGGATGCAATGCGCTTGAAGATTAAAAAGATTAGAAAATATGCCATTAGTCAAGAGGCTTGGTATCATTATGCTGTTGGTTCAGTAATTAACTTAGTTGCGATTTTGATCGCATTTGTTGTTGGATTTAAATTCTTTAGATAGTTGTATGTTAGTTTCAATTAATGTATGTTTTATGAGAACTATGTATTACATTTACTTTACTTTGGTTTTAATGTGATGAACTTGTATTAATTAATTTGGTCACTATTTATATTCATGATGTAGTGTAATGGTTTTTGATATATTTATATAATGCAGATGAGCCGGCAATGGATGTACAGTGACCGACGCTGTCCCGACTATATTAATGGCATGCATAGTTTTCTCCGTGTGGCTGAGAAAAACAAGCCGTCGAATGGTTTTATTTCTTGTCCATGTAGTGTCTGCAAGAATACGCAGGATTACTCTACCTCAAAAACCATTCACGTCCACCTGTTGCAGTACGGTTTCATGCGGTTATAATTGTTGGACCAAGCACGGAGAAAGAGGGTTATAATGGAAGAAAATGAAGAAGAAGAGGATAATGAAACTATCCTACGTTCACTGAAGACGGTGATACTACAATGGGGGAAGACGAAGCTGAAGAAGAGCCCATTGTTGATGAGCCCATTGTTGATGAGCCCGATGATGATTTTGGTCGGGCCATTCTTGATGCACAGATAAACAGCGGAAGTGAAAACGAGAGGTTGAAGTTGGAGAGCATGTTAGAGGATCAAAAAGTTGTTGTACCCAACTTGCGAAGATGGCCAGAAAAAGCTTGGTACCACACTGGAATTGCTGCAATGGAAGGCAGAGAATGGTACATCTGACAGGGGATTTGAAAATTTGCTGAAAATAATAAAGAAGATGCTTCCAAGGGATAACGTATTACCCCCAGTACGTACGAAGCAAAGAAGGTTGTCTGCCCTCTAGGATTAGAGGTGCAGAAGATACATGCATGCATCAATGACTGCATCCTCTACCGCGGTGAGAAGTACGAGAATTTGAATGCATGCCCGGTATGCGGTGCATTGCGGTATAAGATAAGGCGAGATGACCCTGGTGATGGTGATGTTGAGGGCGAGCCGTGCCCCAGGAAGAGGGTTCCTGCCAAGGTGATGTGGTATGCTCCTATAATACCACGGTTGAAACGTTTGTTCCAAAACAAAGAGCATGCAAAGTTGTTACGATGGCACAAAGAAGACCGTAAGAAAGACCTGATGCTGAGACACCCCGCTGATGGGTCGCAGTGGGAAAAATCGACAGGGAGTTCCCGAAATTTGCAGCTGACGCAAGGAACTTAAGATTTGGTCTAAGTACAGATGGCTTTAATCCTTTCGGGGAGCAGAGCTCCAGTCATAGCACCTGGCCTGTGACTCTGTGTATCTATAACCTTCCTCTTGGTTGTGCATGAAGCGGAAGTTCATTATGATGCCAGTGCTCATCCAAGGCCCGAAGCAACCCGGCAACGACATTGATGTGTACCTGAGGCCATTGGTTGAAGAACTTTTACAGTTGTGGCGTGACGAAGGTGTACCTGTGTGGGATGAGCACGAACAAAAGGAATTTGACCTACGAGCGTTGCTGTTTGTAACCATCAATGATTGGCCTGCTCTTAGTAACATTTCAGGACAGTCAAACAAGGGATACAATGCATGCACGCACTGTTTAAGTGAGACTGAAAGTATACATTTGGGAACAAGAATGTGTACCTGGGGCATCGTCGATTTCTTACAAAACAGCATCCCGTAAGAAAGAAAGGCAAGCATTTCAAAGGTGAGGCAGATCACCGGACGAATCCTAAATTCCCTCATGGTGATGTTATATATGACATGGTCAAGGATTTAAAAGTAATCTTTGGAAAGGGTCCTGGCAGTCTATCTGTTCCGAATGACGCTGATGGACACGTACCCATGTGGAAGAAGTGCTCTATATTTTGGGAGCTACCCTATTGGAAAATCCTAGAGGTTCGCTCTGCAATCGACGTGATGCACGTGACGAAAAATCTGTGCGTGAACCTGCTAAGCTTCTTGGGCGTGTATGGGAAAACGAAAGATACACCGGAATCACGGCAGGACCACCAACGTATGCACGAACGAGACGACCACCTGAATCCAGAGAAGTATCAAGGTCTTGCCAGCTACGCTCTTACCAAAGAAGAGAAGGAGATCTTTTTTGAAGTCCTGAGCAGTATCAAGGTCCCGTCTGGTTTCTCGTCGAATATAAAGGGAATAATAAACATGGCAGAGAAAAAGTTCCAAAACCTAAAGTCTCATGACTGCCACGTGATTATGACACAATTACTTCCGATTGCATTGAGGGGGCTTCTACCGGAAAATGTTCGAGTACCCATTGTGAAGCTATGTGCATTTCTCAATGCAATTTCTCAGAAGGTGATCAATCCATTAACTCTACCAAGTTTACAGAAGGATGTGGTCCAATGTCTTGTCAGCTTCGAGTTGGTGTTCCCACCATCCTTCTTCAATATTATGACGCACCTCATAGTTCACCTAGTCGAAGAGATTAACGTTCTCGGTCCTGTATTTCTACACAACATGTTCCCCTTTGAGAGGTTCATGGGAGTCTTAAAGAAATACGTTCATAACCGTGCTAGGCCAGAAGGAAGCATCTCCAAGGGCTATGGAACAGAGGAGGTCATTGAGTTTTGTGTTGACTTTATTCCTGACCTTAAGCCGATCGGTGTTCCTCAATCGCGCCATGAGGGGAGACTGCGTGGAAAAGGCACGCTAGGAAAGAAAGCAATAATGTGTAAGGACTGGGATTCTTTCAATCAAGCACACTACACAGTTCTACATAATTCCAGCTTGGTGGCTCCGTATATCAGGAACACATGAATAGTTTACGCTCTAAATGCCCAGAGCAGCCTGAAGAATCGATTGAAAGAGAACACATGAAGACTTTCAGCGGTGGTTGCAAACACGTCTCATTAATGAACACTGTTGAAGAACAGCTATACTTGTTGGCCAAAGCACCATCTTCGACTATATTGACTTTTCAAGGGTACGAGATAAATGGGAATACATTTTACACGGCCGACCAAGATAAAAAGAGCACCAACCAAAACAGTGGTGTCCGCTTTGATGCAACAAACAACAATGGGAAAAAGGACACATATTATGGTTACATAGAGCAGATATGGGAACTTGACTATGGACCTTCTTTCAAGGTACCTTTGTTCTGTGCAAATGGTTCAACCTGGAAGGCGGGGTAAATGTAGACCCAAAGTACGGAATGACTACGGTGGATCTCAAGAATCTTGGGTACGACACCGAACCATTCGTCCTAGCCAATGACGTGGCTCAGGTTTTCTATGTGAAGGACATGTCTTCCAGACCGAAAAAAAGAAAAGATAAGCAAGCGAATACATCATACGATGAGCCAAAGCGCCACATAGTTCTTTCAGGAAAAAGAAACATCGTGGGAGTGGAGGACAAGACAGACATGTCAGAAGATTACAATAAGTTTCATGAAATTCCGCCCTTCAAAGTGAACATTGACCCAAGTATCAAGTTAAATGATGAAGATTGTCCATGGTTGCGGCGCAATCAGAAGAAAGGGACACACACGAAGAAGAAGTTTATACCACAACAATAGATAGGGATATTGGTGGTGATGTGTAATAATGTATTAAACCTTTATGTAACTGTGTTGTGAAAACTCGAAAGAAAACTCTAAACTCCAACGACGCTCCGAATGATTTGTGGCGTTGGGATCCGCGGCCGCATACGGCGACTTGGCCGCCGCATCTCCACCAGGTGACGATGTACCTCCACCAGTCGCCGCCGCCCCTCCCGACGAGGAGGATGATGACGACAATGACTTCGACTGGAGCGACCATGGGGAAGAGGGCGGTGATACGTCCAAAACGTATCTATAATTTTTGATTGTTTCATGCCATTTTTATGCTTTTAGCACTTGTTTTTATATTAAGTTTATTATTTATTTGGACTAACCTACTAGTAGATGCAAAAGTGCGCAATGTTCTTGTTTTACTATTTGATGTGTAGAAATTATCAAGAATACAAGAGGAAACCTTGTTGGAGTCAAATTGGGACTTTCCTGAAATCTGTCTGAGAACTTTTTACGAAGATTGTCAGTTTGACCCTCGAAGATGACGTCAAATGGAGACCTGGCTCTTACGAAAGTTGTCACAATTTTCCATACGAAGATTTTAAGCCCAAGATCAGCCCAATCGGTGTTCGGACGCGGCCTGGAGGCCCGTTTTGATGGAACCCTAAAAGGGGGTGACGGAAATCCGAGAAGATATATAAAGGGAGGAAACCTAATTCGTGGAGGACTCCTCCACCCACGAATTTCAGCCACCAAAAGCCACGTTTTTGCCTCCCCCATGGATCCCATCTCCATGGGGGAGGGCTCCCAAGAAGCCATGAAGGAAGGGGGCTAAGGGGCGGTGCTCCCCCATGGAACCGGCGGCGCAGGAGGAGCCCCCTGCGCCACCGCCGGTGCCGGCGCCGCCCTGCGCCTCTCGCTGCCCTCTCCGCCGTCTTCACCGCCATCTCCATCACCAACTCCTCCTTGTATTCAGTGGTTCATCCTCCCACAAACCTCTGTACCGTCCTATGTAAACATGGTGTTTGATGCTATAATATTTATCCTATGATCTATGTCATGTTTATGTAGTTTATTTGTCATTCGATTGCTTTGTTGAATGTCTATGGTTCATTAGAGTTGTATGTTGATATGGTACTGTCCTTTGGTGTCCATTATACTTGTGCGCGCATGGATCAACACCATAGGGTTAGTAGTATGTGCAAAGGATGGGGGGTAGTCCTGCCGGAGTGACAGAAACCTGAGGGCTCAAACCGGTTAGTTGCATGTATGGGAGTAAGAGGACCATAAACTTAAGGCTATGGTTGGGGAAACCTTAATGCATTGTTAGTATTTACGGATGTTTGCTAACAATCCAATCATATAGTACTTGTAAATCCTAAGTAGTGGAGTGCATGTATATTTAGCCTCTCCCACATTGAAAACTGCATCAAAGACAATGAACTAAATGTCTTCACTAATTAATCTTGGACAAAGCCACCACAATTACCACCACTTTTCCACACTCATGGTACTGTTAGTATATGGTTACTTAGTGTACTTTATTGCTGCAGCACTGACATTTACTTTCATGTATTTATTATCTTGCAAAGCTATCTCTCATACCCGTATTGCTACCGTAGTTTTATTTCCTAGATAATGCAAACGTTTAGTGCGCGTAGAGTTGTATCAGTGGTTGATAGAACTTGAGAGAATACTTATCCTACCTTTAGCTCCTCGTTGGGTTCGACACTCTTACTTATCGAAAAGACTACACACGATCCCCTATACTTGTGGGACATCAAGACCTTTTCTGGCGCCGTTGCCGGGGAGCCATAGCGTAGGTTAATGTTCTTGTGTGCACTTGTTTGCTTTATCTCTAAGTAGTTTTTATTTTCAGTACCAAGTTGTTCTTTATATTACTATGGATAGGGAATGCGAATTACAAAAAAAATTAGGTGTAGTTGTTATCTAAAAACATTTTCAAAAAGAAAAGTGATTGGAAAGATGAGTAATGGTTAAATGGGGGTCGACCTTGAACACTTGTGTTCATGCCTATGAAATCAAAACAAATCTTTCCATGGAAGCTTTTCATTAAAAACATGTAAATATTGTAAATATTGTGTATATACCTCTGTACATAAAAATAAAATGCTAATTATAATCTCTAGTTAATTAGAAGTTGATAGTTTTACTTTGCTGTCCAGAAACAGATTTTCTGTGCTCCACCGTTTTAAATGTTTAAAATCACCAGAACGTGATCTTGATCTGAAATTTCTTGAGTGCAAAGTGATGCTTATTAGCTTTCTTTCATTAGACTAACTTTTTCTGATTTAAGGTACGTAGATAGGTCGAAAAATTCGATCTTTACGGACTGTTCAGTTTTGACAGATTTCTTTGTTTATTCAATATTGTACTTGGTGTTGTTAGTTTCATTAGTTTTTCGACGGACAACGGAAATCATGAACACCTTAGTATATACAGTGGCTAATGTTGAGTAAAATTATAAAACTTGTCAATGCTTGAACATGAGTGGATTTTATTTAATGAGTACTAACCCTACTAATGAGTTTTGTGAAGTTTTATGTGGATGTAGCTTATAAGATCTAATCAATATGGTGATATGAGATGAATAAGAAGACGCAAGAGCTCAAGCTTGGGGATGTGTAGGTGCATCCAAGAACATATTCAAGAAGATACAATCATCTAAGCTTGGGGATGCCCGAGTCATCCCCCTATTCATCAACTAACATGAGGTTGTCTCGTTCATACTCTATATTACCCGTCCACATGATATGTATTGTCTTAACTTGTATTATAATTGTTTTTATATGTCTTAGTTTTACCTCTTTAGTTTTATTAGACTCTTTATTTGGTTTCTATTGCTTCTTTACTTTCACTTATAAATTCAAAACAACAAAAATATTTTCTTTTGTTTTGCTTCTTTGTTTGGTTCTTTATTTTAATTTTATTTGGGTTTTACTTTTGATTTTTATTTAGAGTTTTCCTTGCTGTAGCTAGCATGTTTAGGTCTTGCTTAGCCTCTGGTCTTTAGTTTATAAAAATAAAGTACCAAGTTTTACCATTTAGCTTAGTTGATACATATGTAAAAAGTGATTTTCTGTTTTCGGTATCTACTGCTTATTGCGCGATTTTTCATATTTTACTGGAAGCTCTAAAAATCACGAAAAAATTACTGTTGTAGCACCTAATCCTCTGCGTGCACAAAAATTGGCTAAAATTTCGGACATGTTTAAGTGCACCTAAAAATTGCGTTTGCCAGCTGCTGTTTTTCTGGACAGATTCTGACTTTTGTTGCAAGAGTGGCCTCTTTTCGTTTTCATTTGATTTTTAATGGTTCTTACCTTTCATTTATAAGTTGGCCATTTAAGCAACCTTTCTGTAACTAAAAACAAAATTTTATTTGGTTTAATAGCAGCACTTGGGAAATATTATCTATTGTACTAATGTCTAACCGCAGAAAAGAATGGGAAAGTTTTTGTGTTGAAGTTTTTTCACAGAGAATGAAGGAACACCAAATTGTGAAATGTTGAAGAATGGCCAAAGTCATAAGCTTGGGGATGTCCCCACATCCCTCTTCATCAACAACCCCTCGGTTTGCAAACCTTCAAACTTTGTTTTTTGAGCAACATATGAACTTACTAAACTTGAAGCGGCTGTATTTATTATCTATTTATCTTAGCATCAAACACAGTTACATTAATAAGTGGATCCTCACATATTTTATTTATCTCTGTTTCATTTACTTGGTTAATGGATTACTTGATGAAACTTAAAAATGATGTGTGAATGATATTGTTTAGTGGTTATATTTTCTTATGGTTAGTCTCAACTAGCTAATAGTGTATATTATGATATTTTGATGTTAACATGCATTTGCTGTTCATAAGATGGTATGGTATTGTGGTATCCTCCTCTGAATAATTCATTGAATTGACTTGGCACATGCTCACGCATGCATATGACTGAAAAACAAAAGTCAATTAAGCCTTGATGATTTATTTTGCTCAGAGTTCTTGTATCACTTTTATGCTCAATTAATTTCATTTTGTCGCAAGCATGATTATGACGGTTATTGCTCTCTTGATTGTCGCTTCCCAGTCTATTGCTAGCCTCACTTGTACTGAGCGGGAATGCTGCTCGTGCTTCCAAATCCATGAAAACCAAGTTATCCAAAGTGTCCACCATAAATACCTATGCATGGCATTTCAAACCATTCAAGTAAATTTTCATGTGCTACCTTTAAAACCTTCAAAGTACTTCTCATTTGTGTCAATGTTTTATAGCTCATGAGGAAGTATGTGGTGTTTTCTCTTTCAACCTTGTCATTACTCTGACAGACTTTCAACCAATGGACTAGTGGCATATACATCCGCTTATCCAATAATTTTGCAAAAAGAGCTGGCAAATGGGGTGCCCAGTCCCAATTAATTACAACTTTCATTAATAATTCTCTTCACATGTTTTGCCCTGATTTATCAGTAAGCAACTTAATTTGCAAATAGACACTCCTCCATGGTATGTGAATGTTGGAAGGCACCCGAGGATTCGGTTAGCCATGGCTTGTGTAAGCAAAGGTTGGGAGGAGTGTCATCCATAATGAAACTAAAATACATGTGTAAACAAAAGAGAAGAGGGATGATCTACCTTGCTGGTAGAAATAACGTCCTTCATGGGAGCCGCTCTTGAAAGTCTGGTTGACAAGGGGGT
The DNA here is from genome assembly GCA_947311845.1 of Poa pratensis. Classification (NCBI taxonomy): domain Eukaryota; kingdom Viridiplantae; phylum Streptophyta; class Magnoliopsida; order Poales; family Poaceae; genus Poa; species Poa pratensis. The sequence goes on along the minus strand of CAMZMU010000083.1, from coordinate 35,528,347 downwards.
TAGAGTGCCCACTGCCATTCGTTGACAACAACAAACACTTCCCAAAACAATTTTGCTTCTGTTTTAAAAATGAAAAGCTCTAGCACATGATAATCCCTGCTTCCCTCTGCGAAGGGCCAATCTTTTATTTTCATGTTGAGTCACCATCCTTTCTTTGAGCACTTCTCGAGAGCATAGTTGTCATTCTTAGTGTAATGTGCTTGTCCCAGAATGCGGTTAATTGTGGTATAACTTTGATGCTTTTATCTTTGATATCTTTATTCTAGTCTTCCCTTGAACTTCAGAGGTGCCTGGGCATTTATGTTTTGCTGTACAAATACGGGCAAGCGAGATACCACTCTACATGCTTTATTATGGTCATTACAATCTTGTTGATGTTTATAAATTTCATATTATGCTCTTAGTTCGTTGATACTTTTCATTAGGAAACATGATTGCTAAGTTTTATTATCCATACATCATGCAATTGTTAAAGACCTGATCATAGCATTTACAATCAAAAATTATTTTGTTATCATTTACCTACTCGAGGACGAGCAGGAATTAAGCTTGGGGATGTTGATACGTCCAAAACGTATCTATAATTTTTGATTGTTTCATGCCATTTTTATGCTTTTAGCACTTGTTTTTATATTAAGTTTATTATTTATTTGGACTAACCTACTAATAGTTGCAAAAGTGCACAATGTTCTTGTTTTACTATTTGATGTGTAGAAATTATCAAGAATACAAGAGGAAACCTTGTTGGAGTCGAATTGGGACTTTCCTGAAATCTGTCTGAGAACTTTTTACGAAGTTTGCCAGTTTGACCCTCGAAGATGACGTCAAATGGAGACCTGGCTCTTACGAAAGTTGTCACAATTTTCCATACGAAGATTTTAAGCCCGAGATCAGCCCAATCGGAGTTCGGACGCGGCCTGGAGGCCCGTTTTGGTGGAACCCTAAAAGGGGGTGACGGAAATCCGAGAAGATATATAAAGGGAGGAAACCTAATTCGTGGAGGACTCCTCCACCCACGAATTTCAGCCACCAAAAGCCACGTTTTTGCCTCCCCCATGGATCCCATCTCCATGGGGGAGGGCTCCCAAGAAGCCATGAAGGAAGGGGGCTAAGGGGCGGTGCTCCCCCATGGAACCGGCGGCGCAGGAGGAGCCCCCTGCGCCACCGCCGGTGCCGGCGCCGCCCTGCGCCTCTCGCTGCCCTCTCCGCCGTCTTCACCGCCATCTCCATCACCAACTCCTCCTTGTATTCAGTGGTTCATCCTCCCACAAACCTCTGTACCGTCCTATGTAAACATGGTGTTTGATGCTATAATATTTATCCTATGATCTATGTCATGTTTATGTAGTTTATTTGTCTTTCGATTGCTTTGTTGAATGTCTATGGTTCATTAGAGTTGTATGTTGATATGGTACTGTCCTTTGGTGTCCATTATACTTGTGCGCGCATGGATCAACACCATAGGGTTAGTAGTATGTGCAAAGGAAGGGGGTAGTCCTGCCGGAGTGACAGAAACCTGAGGGCTCAAACCGGTTAGTTGCATGTATGGGAGTAAGAGGACCATAAACTTAAGGCTATGGTTGGGGAAACCTTAATGCATTGTTAGTATTTACGGATGTTTGCTAACAATCCAATCATATAGTACTTGTAAATCCCAAGTAGTGGAGTGCATGTATATTTAGCCTCTCCCACATTGAAAACTGCATCAAAGACAATGAACTAATGTCTTCACTAATTAATCTTGGACAAAGCCACCACAATTACCACCACTTTTCCACACTCATGGTACTGTTAGTATATGGTTACTTAGTGTACTTTATTGCTGCAGCACTAACATTTACTTTCATGTATTTATTATCTTGCAAAGCTCTCTCTCATACCCGTATTGCTACCGTAGTTTTATTTCCTAGATAATGCAAACGTTTAGTGCGCGTAGAGTTGTATCAGTGGTTGATAGAACTTGAGAGAATACTTATCCTACCTTTAGCTCCTCGTTGGGTTCGACACTCTTACTTATCGAAAAGGCTACACACGATCCCCTATACTTGTGGGACATCAGGTGGCGGGCCGCAGATGCAGGAGGCCATTGAAGCCTCCTTCCAGTCTGTCCACGACGACCGTGTACAGCGAGCCAGGACTGCCTGCCAGCTAAGGCGAAGGAGGCTTCCGATCTGGCTTGGGCGCTGAAAGACTCATCCTCCATGGCTCGTGCCCTCCGCCGCAAACATGCGCGCGAGAACCAGGCGGCCGCGAATGGGGCTGGCTCCTCTCGGCGCAGTTCCCCCTAATCCTACGGCCTCAGAGCTAGCAAGTCCGGTTATGTAGAAATGTGTAGCTGTGTTATGAAACCTTTTATGTAACTGTGTGGGGATGTTAAGGATGTTTTTAAAATAAATAGATAATTATTACAAATTTTTAGACAATTAAATAATATAGATAAAAAAGAAATAAGAAAAAGATATGATTTTCAGAAATATTGAAACATTTAAATTAAATATATATAAAAGAAACTAGAGCAAAAAAATACGAAATAAGAAAAAGATATGTTTTTCAGAAATAAGAAAGGATGTTTTAAAAATAAAGAGATAATTATTACAATTTTTAGATAATTAAATCAATAGATATAAAATAAATAAGAAAAAGATATGATTTTCAAATATTGGAACATTTTAAAAGAAACTAGAAAAAAACAATTCAAAAAGCATGTAAAACAAAGTATATAAAAGAAACGAAAAAAGAAAACAGAAATAGAAACTAGAAAAAGAAACAAGAAAAAAAATAAAAAATAAAAAAGCCCATTAGTCGCGGTTGGTAACACCAACCGGGACCAAAGGGTCACTGGGCTTCGCGCGCAATTTTTCGCGGCCCAGAAAGACTTTTGGTCCCGGTCGGTGTTACCAACCGCGACCAAAGGGTCTTTGGTCCCGGTTCGTGGCTGGAACCGGGACCAAACGTCGTTTTTCGTCCATTTGGGCGGTTCCACCTCTTTCTTTCTCCTCATTCTCTTCTCCCCGACGCCGCCCTCTCCCCTGCCGCTAGGCTGCACGATCCTCCGGCGAAGCCCTGCCCGCGCGATTCTCCGGCGCGGCCCCGCCCTCCACCTCTGCGGCCGCGTGCTCCGTCGCCGTGCTGCGCGTGGCCCTGCCCTCCCTCTGCCGCCGCGGATTGAGCTGCGCGCGGAGCCGCCGCCTCGCCTCCGCCGCCGTGCTGCTCCGGCGTGGCCCCGCCCTCCCTCTGCCGCCGCGCGGATTGAGCCGCGCGCGGAGCCGCCGCCTCGCCTCCGCCGCCGTGCTGCTCCGCTGCGCTGCTCCGCCTCGGCCTCCCGCCGCCCACTCCTCCACCTCCGGCCGTACCAAGGTGAGCACTTTTTTGTTGTTGTCTAGTTTAGTTAGTTTTCTTTGTTGTTTTTAGTGTTAGAAATGTAGTGTTAGTGTTAGGATTTTAGGAATGTTAGTGTTAGTGTGTTAGGAAATTATGCAAAATGAAAATTGTATGAAATTGTGTATGAAATTTGTTGTTTAAATTTGTTGTCTAAAATTGTAATCTTGTTCATTTTGTAAATCAATTGTAGGCTTTGTTGTTTTGTCATTGTTAGATGTAATTTTTGCTATTGTGTGCCATTATAAATTATGCCATTTTAAATTATACCATTTTAAATTAGGCTATTACTTGTTGTGAATTTTAAATTTTAGTTCCTGAATTTAAATTTGCTAAGTAGTTGCTATAATTTTATATTCACATTTTGCTAAGATGCAAATTTTAATATTCATATTCTTGTTACAAAATTGATTAGAGTTTAGTGTTAGAATTTAGGTTAGGTTAGAGTTTAGTGTTAGTGCAAATTTAGCTTAGTGCAAATTGTTAGTAGAAATTTAGGTTAGTGCAAATTGTTAGTGCAAATTTAGGTTAGTGCAAAAAAAATTGTTAGTGCAAAAAAAAGAGATTTAGGTTAGTGTTAGTGTTAGTGTTAGCAAATTTAGGTTAAAGCAAATAGATGTAAAATTAAATTGTAGTTGCTATGAATTTTAAATTGTGTTGTTGATATTAATTTGATATGGTACTATGTTATCTGATAGTTGCTATGAATTTGTACTTTATTTAAATTTGCTTGCTACTTAGAAAATTGTGTTGTTGCTACGAATTGTAAATTGTGTTGTTGCTATGAATTTTCATAATCTTTTTACAAAATTGATTGCAGGGACATTGAGTTATATATGGATCCAAATTTTCCGGACGCCTTCGGCAGAGACGAGGAGCGTGAAGAGCAAATGGATCCAAATTGTCCTGACGTCGCCGCTAGAGACGAGGTGCGTGAAATGGAAATGCTTCGGATTATAGCAGGACGTGCAGCCGCGCCTGTCGGTGAAGAAGATGGGGTAATTGGAGAAGATTATAGCTCCCAATTTCTGAACGACTCCGGTGAGGGGGTTGAGAAAGAAGAAATTTGTAGAGAGGAGGAAGTGCCCTTAACAAACTCCGACGAGGTATATTAAGCCTATGTTGATCGATCACACTAGATGTATTATTTGAGTTGTATTGCAGTTATTAACGAATCATTTTTTCTTTTAGCCCTCCGGATCAAGCAAATCATCCGCAGCTAAAGGGTCGAAAGGGTCGAAAGCAGTGTCGAAATGAGGCCCGACGAAGCCGTTGAAGGAGGGTCAAAGGATAGTGATCGACAGAGTTAGTGATAGTGGCGAACCGATGGAACCCTTACAGTGCCGCCGCAAATATATAAATCAATGCAGAGTTTTTGTTAGGGACTTGGTCCCGATCACCCTTGAAGAATGGCATCAGCCGAAGGACGAGAACAAGCCAACTACTTATGTTGGCAAGACCCTAAAAGATTTGTGTTGGGACACGCTCTTGACAAAGGTCAACATACCGCCAGGTCTACCCGAGCAGTTGAAGAAGAAAGTCAAGCATTGGACTCTTATTAAGATGGCCGAACAATTCGGACCTGGAAGAAAAACTTATGGAAAGCTTATGTAGAGGCGGAGGAACAAGATCCAGAATTCACTGGACCACTAGTGAAGATACAACAGCAGTGGCCCACATTTGTGAAGCAAAGAAAATCGGAGGCCGCTGTGGCCCGATCGAAAACAAATAAGTTAAATGCTGGGAAGAAGGAATATCACCACACTTTGGGGGCAGGTGGCTACAAGGCTGCCGTGCCTAAGTGGGAAGCCTTTGAAGCAAAACTGCTTGATAACGGGATCATTCCACAGACAGCGGACTGGCCCGAGAGGTCCAAGTTTTGGTTGTTCGCGCATGGGGCAGGGTTGGACCCAGTGACAGGGCTGATTGTTGCTCAGGGAAGATGGAAGGAAAAAATTGAGTATATAACCAAAGAACTTGTGGACGCAATAGATAAAGTTCGAAGGGGAGTGTATGTGGTCGACAGAGAGAAAGACGAGCTGTCACTCGCACTCGGGAATCCTGAAAAAGTTGGACGAGTACGAGGCAATGGACCCGGAGTTTCGTGGAAGCAAGGTTTTCCGGAAGACGCTCATACTTATAGAAGCCGTCAGAGAAAGAAGGTGCAGGAGTCAGACCGGTTATCGGCATTGGAACGCAAGGTGCAGCAGCAGCAGGAGCAACTAGACACAATAAGTCAGCAAAGGGCATCTCAGCAGCAGCTAGTAGGTCCTGAATTCGAAGCCGCCCCATCTGATCAGCAGAAAAGCAGCGTGGGTTCCACGCAGCTAGAACATTCTGAACTCGAACCGCCGGCGGCTCACTACCCCGTGGATGATATCACGGAGAAGACAGACTGTGAGCTACATATGTCAATGAAGAACATGTCCTTCAAGGTGGCGGTCGGCTATGCTTTACCTAATCAATCTGGAGCAAGCTACCATCTCGGCGGGATTCCAGCTGGCTATGCTCGTGTCGGGGTGGATGAAGTTGTGCCGTTATATGCTAATCTGGACCTTGACATTCCTGGAGGTGACGGCGAGAAGACACTGGGAGAAGTCGAGAAGGGTATCGCTCTGTGGAACAAGAAAAACATCGTGTTTCCAAACTTGGCGCCAAGGCCACCGACTCCCCCGAGTAGCAGTCCCCCACCTCAAGATCCATCCCCCACCTCAAGATCCATCCCCCACCTCAAGATCCATCCCTCGACGCCCCGTCCGTCGCGAGTCCATCGCCCGCGACGTCCCGTCCGTCGATTGCGCCCACTGCTAAGTCCTTCTCGTTAAAGCGGAAACTAAACTTGTCATCGACGAGCAGAAGTGCAGATAAGTTAACTCGAGAGGAACGCGAGTTGCTAAAGCCTCTTCCAAAGAGAACTTACGACTTGACTCCAGAGGAACTCGACGAGTCGGTGCGTGCCAATGTGAAAAGACAATTAGGACCGAAACGGCCCCCGCCTAAAGAGATAATACCAGCAGAAAAAATTGATAGATGTTTGAAAAATCTATCCTGTGGACCACCACAGCCACCTAAATTGCGAGATGACAATGATCGTGTTATTGAGAAGACAATTAGTCAAGAGAAGCGGAGAAGGAGGCGGCATATCGCCTAAAGAGGGAGCAGATGCAGACGGCAAAATGCGGGAAACAAGTGGCCCAGTTCGGAGAACAGGCAAATCAGTCGATCCCCCCGCTCAAGGTGATGCCCGATAAGGAAGTACACCACGACACTGGCACCATAGGCGACCCCAGAGAGTATCAGTATGCATGGACATATGTCTACGGGAGGTCCCTGGTCAGACCTGAGTAGGTCAATTCTCTAACAACACAATTGCGTCGATTGCATCAGTGGTACGAGAACGCCGGAAAGGCCGGGCATGATGTCTTCTGGGTGTCATATAAGAAAGAGCATTACTTCACGGATGACGCTCTCGACAAAGCCCTCGTCAGTGGCTATTGTTTATAAGTGATTTATTTATTTAATTTAATTAAGTCTCTAGCTCTGCTCGTTCATTGCCTGTAATTATCTCACTATATTCTTTTGTACGCTATTATGCAGAATGAAGATTATCGAATGCGAATGCAGACAACGCCGCATCTATGACACTGGGTTCATTGACCCATATTATATTCATCAAGTGACCGTAAATAACCATCCCGCGGATACAGAGAAAAACTTGCTCCGGTGGTTAGTGAAACAAAATACCTCCGCAGAAACCTTACGCCTTCAAGTGAGTGTTACTGTACCTTCTACACATTCTATTTTGCTTACTCGATGTTTAGTGTAATCGATGAGTCATGGACATATAAACGTGCGCAGATTCCACTGGATTCTGCTAATCATTAGAGGTGACCAAGGAGTCGTTCAAGTCATGGACTCGTTAAGGAAAGATATGAACGAGTACCAAAGCTTGATAGATATGCTCCAGAGGTAATTTCAATCATTATCGCTCTATATCGACCTCTTTCATTCATTTTCCTTTAATCATTTTCTTTTGGCGGGCAGGGTTTGGAAATGGTTCATCGTGAAGGTTTCAGGGGATTGGAAACCGGAGCTGTATTTTTTATACCACCAAGGTAAGTAGTACTATATATATAGGTCCGCGCAACTCTTTAATTCTAGTTTCAATACCATTATCATGCTTGATTATTATTTGATTAAATTCTATTTTTTATAAAGTGGTGTCTGAGGCAGCCACAAGGAACTAATTTATGTGCATACTACGTTTTACGCTCTTTTGTCAGTGAGCGGAATAGAGAAGTCAGAACAGCTGAAGTATGTATACACTATTCGCAATTTTTTATTACCATATTGTGTTGAGTTCCATTCATAAATTACAACTCACATATTCATATTGATCTAGATTGATCGAATGCGGGACCAGCTCATACCAACAAAGCGCCTAAAAGCAATTCAAGAGGAATTGGCGGGATTTTTGAACTCGGAGGTCCTGAAGAAAACTGGAGAATTTCATCACCCTAGCAATTATGTTTTGCCTCCAATGTAATTGACGTGATCTCGACGTGTGAGAAACGTGATGTCGGTATAGTATAAACTTGTGGGCTTATGTATGTATGAATCAAACGTGACCTCGATGTATTGTATACTTTATGTGTATGACTTGTTGTCTGGGCAATGTGATCTTCGTAAAAAATAATTAATTGGAAAACAAAAAATCGAAACCCCTAAAAAATAAATTAGCAGAAAACAAAAGGCAGAAACTTTTGGTCTCGGTTGGTATTACCAACCGGGATCAAAGGGTTCCCGCCCATGCCCGCCCTGCCGTGGCCACGTGGAGGCCCATCCATCCCGGTTCGTAAGCACCCGAGACGAAATCCCCACCCCCCCCCACATTTAGTCCCGGCCCTTTAGTTTCGGTTGTAAAACCGGGACCAAAGGCCCTCTGGATCCAGGACAGATGGGCTATTTTCCACTAGTGAGGGACGTTAGCTTGGTCGGGAGACAAACTGTTTATGGCAGCAGTCAAGAGAGAGTGTGAGAGACAAGACTTGCAGGGACTGTATGAACTGTATATATCGTTGTCAGATAAGGGTTGACGAAGGTGTAGTATATAGGAGTATGTTGTACGTAGACGTAGCATTTGCCCACGTAGATAGATATGCCTCGGAGAATGAGATGCTTTGCAACGCAATGATTCAGTCAAGTCTAGTTTATGACAGACGTCGCATCGCAGCGAACTTGTATGGATTATTATGAACGCATGCACCCACAAATCCATATCGGGTCATGGGTGCAGATGCATCCACTGCTTAATAAACAATTTTGAAATATTAAAAAATTTAAAATAAAAATTTCGGTATACTTCAAGATATTTTATGTTTGCACAAAAAGTTTCACAAAGAAAAACACAAAATATCCTGATTTATATATGATTTTTTTTGTAATCTTTTGACATTTGAAAAGTTTTTAAAATGTTTTACACATCGGGTGCATCTACACCCGACCTGAAACGCCGTGTCCCACATACACCATGCTTCCTTTTTTCGAAAAGAATCATAGAATTAAAAGAAACACCGAACAATACAACGCTCTTCAACAAAAACGAAAATGGAAACGAGATCCTTGAGATGCCCTTTGTTTTCAACCTCTAGATCGTGTCGACGGCGCGCTGCCGCTCCTCCCTGAACTGACCTGACGTTGTTGGTTGCGGATGGGAAATCGCCGAACAGGTCAAGAAGACCACATCCGTCCCGGAGCCGAAGAAGAAGGAATAACCGCCGATGAAGCTCCTTCATGGTCTAGAGAACGATACCGCTAGAAGAAATCCTCGAGAACGACACCACTCCCACAAGCTTCTCGACGTCGCCGCCGAGATGGACTGAAGTCGGGGAGACTTTATTGAATGAGACGCCGTCGCCACCATCAGAGCGTCGCCCCAACAAACCTTGACACGAAAACCGGAAAACGAAGCCCTCCCGCCGACAAGGACCGAGATCCACCGCGCCTTCATGGCCCGAAGGCCACAGAGGTGGGGCAGATCTGCGGCAGCGCCGACATGAGGCAGGGGAACCCTAATCGCCTCTCGGGAGCACTCGGGGGCGAACGGGTACGGTCGTGTATATAGTATACATACACCCTGCTTCGGTGCTTCCTCGGACTCGACACAGAAAAATACACAAACGATCAGCAATAAATTTGCTGCAAGGGAGGACTAAGGACGTGGTTGGTTATCTCGATGAGTTTACCGACTTGGTTAGGTATGTTCCAGATGACACTTACTCAGCATAAGAAGAAAGAGTGTTTCCTAAATGGACTTTATGAGGATATACAGTGTGCGCTTGTTACCCACACTTTTGATGACCTTGAGACTCTTCTGGACAAGGTCATTTAGATAGAGTCCAAACGCAAGTCCATGTTTGAAAACAGCAAGCGTAGGACGATTGCTCAAGGTGGTTCCAGTATCAGAAATCTCACAACTACCAACCAACACCACCAAGACGTGCACCTCGTCGTGAAAACCCTAATCGTCTCACTGGAAATCCCAAACCCGGAGGTAACAACAACATTTATGTTCATCGCGCTGCCAACTTCACCTGCACATGCCAAAAATTTCTCATGTTCCCAACCCTATCCGCTAGAGAGCTCCTTCCACACAATCCCGGCACTCCTCCTCTTTGCCTCCTGGCGGCCACGCCGGCGGCTAGAGTAGCATAGACCCATCATTTTCCCTTTTCTCTTATAGGTCATGTTTTCCTTTAGTCTTCGTCTCCCTAGTGGCATTGACGAGGCGGTGACGACGCATAGAAATAAGGTCTCTCTGGCCTCTCCCTACCTCAAGGGTGTCTGATTCTGCGTCAACGAAGGGCATGCGAGGGTTTCTGTCGCCAGATCGGTTCTCCGCAAGATCTTATTTGTACAACCCTCTGCATTGGTGGAAAGATTACAATCATGTGCTGCGTGGGATGGTACCCCAACCGATGTTCGTTTGGCGACTACTAGATCTCGTTGTTCGCGGTGAGTGGCTATTGCGGTTTTCAAAACCTTATATGGAGAGGGAGTTTGGAGGTGTCCGTTCCCCTTACTATCTATTCATTGTATTTTTTGACATCCGGCGAACGACGGACAACTGAAGAAACTAAGACAGCCAATATGATTTTCGATGTAATTTGTTTTTGCTTTTTTTTGTGTCTTGTTGTTTGTCGTATGTAACATCTTATGTTTTTCTGCCCACAAAAAAAAATCTTATGTTTTTCTTGAACACCGACACATCTCTTTCATTGCTATAAACCGATCTGCTATTTTGTTCGAGAAAAAAGCCTCTTTAATTAGTTTCATGATGAATGGTGTTTCAGTTCAATTTTTTTAAAAGAACTACATAACAGCTGCGTGCTAGTTTTTCTGTCAGCTAGTTCAGTGTGATTACAGAAACGTTCGAAACCAAATTTAGCTAACAATGTGAGTTTTATTAGTTTTGTTCTCAGGTTCCCGGAACTAGATAGACCAAACTGAAACTTACTATTCAGCTGAGTTCAGTTTTATTGGAACGTAAGTAGTTAACTAGGCAAGTTCACTTTGTTGGAACATAAATAGTTGGATATGATGTGGTGGCTGCCGAGTACTCGCTTGCTCGAGTGTTGCATATTGTCAGAGACACTCTTGGTAAAACAAATTCTGCAGGATTTATCTCAGCTGAGAGATATCTGGTGTTCCTAAGATTTCAGAATACTGTAAATAATTCAGCTAAGTCAGTTTATTCGAACGTAACATAAGTAGTCCATACCTGTTTACAGTTTGCTCCATACTCTGCCCCTGCAAAATTTGCATGATATGTCCATGTGTTTTGCCTCTGCAATACTGTTACATCTAAGATTCTGACAGTGCCCATATGTATGCCTACTGTGTCTTCTCCATTTTTTCGGACAAAATCCGTCTTCTCGTGGCTGTCTCAAGGTCATTTCGGGTTCATTAGGCTGCCAGTGTCCGTCTACCACCCGAGCCATGTCGACAAGCTGACCAAGATACTCAACATGATCTGCTTCAGCTGCCTCCAGTTCAAGAACTGCAAGGCATAAAAAGAAATCAAACCCTGAACAAGCATCCTTCAATTGACGATTTAGTGCTGCAAGAATTAACACAGAAATTTCTGTACTTTGCAACAATAGAAGAAGAAAAGGGCACGAAAGAAGAGCAACTTCAGCACGTGTCCACATTGTCAGGTAACTAGTGATCACTGGTCAAAATGCTGAAGTCTCCCTTATAAAGATTGAATTTGTAGGGTCGGATTGGTCAGTTACCTGCATATAACTATGCACTTCCACATGCAACTCACTGTGATTCAGCAAGATAATCCTATAGTACCACCAAATCCATTGACGGATACATCAATAAATAGAACAGTGATGTTGAGACATCCTCCCCTTCTTCGCCCTAGCCTACGACATGGTCGTAGCTAACACCCTCTTTAGAAAGAGAGAATCCCACCTAGTGACTTTCAGTAGTGGCCAACACTCTAGCCAGATCGATTTTGTCCTCTCTCGAAGAGAAGATAGACGCGCTTGCCTTGATTGTAAGGCGATACCTGGAGAGAGTGTCGTCCATCAACATAAACTGGTGGTGGCTGACTTCCGTTTTTGGATTCGTGTCCAGCGGGATAAGCGCCCAAAAGTTGCTAGAACAAAGTGGTGGAATTTAAAGGGAGAGGCAGCTCAAACTTTTAAGGAGAGGGTTTTTAAGGAGGGCCCTTGGGAGGAAGGAGGCGATGCAAACAGTATGTGGATGAGGATGGCGACTTGCATTCGGAAGATTGCATCAGAGGAGTTTGGGGTGACCAGGGGAAGTAGAAGGGATGCTAAGGATACCTGGTGGTGGAACGTTGAGGTCCAGAAGGCTATTAAGGAGAAGAAGGATTGTTTCAGACGCCTACACCTGGACAGGAGCGCAACCAACATGGAGATATACAAGGGGGCAAAGAAGGCCGCAAAGCGAGCGGTGAGCGAGGCAAGGGGTCGGGCGTATGAGGACCTCTACCAGCGTCTAAACACGAAGGAAGGCGAAAGAGACATCTATAAGATGGCGAAGACGAGAGAAAGGAAGACGAGGGATATCAACCAAGTCAAATGCATAAAGGACGGAGCGGATCAACTCCTCGTGAAGGACGAAGATATCAAGCGTAGATGGCGAGAGTACTTCGATGACCTGTTCAATGGAGAGAATGAGAGCTATACCATTGAGCTAGACGATTCCTCCGATGATACCAGCCGACGCTTTGTGCGGCGTATCCAGGAGGCTGAGGTTAGGGAGACTTTGAAGAGGATGAAAGGAGGCAAGGCAATGGGCCCTGATGGTATCCCCATCGAGGTGTGGAGAGGCCTTGGAGACATAGCGATAGTATGGCTAACTAAACTTTTCAACCTCATTTTTCGGTCAAACAAGATGCACGAAGAATGGAGGCGGAGTACATTAGTGCCAATCTTCAAGAACAAGGGGGATGTTCAAAGTTGCACTAATTACCGTGGAATCAAGTTGATGAGCCATACAATGAAGCTATGGGAGAGAGTCATTGAGCACCGTTTAAGAAGATTGACAAGCGTGACCAAAAATCAATTTGGTTTCATGCCTGGGAGGTCTACCATGGAAGCCATCTTCTTGGTACGACAACTTATGGAGAGATACAGGGAAGAAGAAGGATCTTCATATGGTGTTCATTGACTTGGAGAAGGCGTATGATAAGATACCACGGAATGTCATGTGGTGGGCCTTGGAGAAACACAAAGTCCCAAAAAGTACATTACCCTCATTAAGGATATGTATGATAATGTTGTGACAAGTGTTCGAACAAGTGATGGCGACACCGATGACTTTCCAATTAAAATAGGACTGCACCAGGGGTCAGCTTTGAGCCCTTATCTCTTTACTTTGGTGATGGATGAGGTCACAGGGGATATACAAGGAGATATCCCATGGTGTATGCTCTTTGCGGATGATGTGGTGCTAATTGATGATAGTCGGGCGGGGGTTAATAGAAAGTTAGAGCTGTGGAGGCGGACTCTAGAATCGAAAGGTTTTAGGCTTAGTAGAACCAAAACTGAGTACATGAGGTGCAGTTTCAGTACTACTAGGCACGAGGAGGAAGAGCTTAGGCTTGATGGACAGGTGGTACCTGAGAAAGACACCTTCCGATATTTGGGGTCTATGCTCCAGAAGGATGGTGATATCGATAAAGATGTGAGTCATCGAATCAAAGTTGGTTGGATGAAGTGGCGCCAAGCTTCTGGCATCCTCTGTGATAGGAAAGTGCCACAAAAGTTAAAAGGCAAGTTCTATAGGACGGCGATTCGACCTGCGATGTTGTATGGCGCAGAATGTTGGCCGACCAAGAGACGACATATCCAACAGTTAGGTGTAGCGGAGATGCGCATGTTGAGATGGATATGTGGCCACACAAGAAAGGACCGGGTTAGGAATGATGATATACGTGAGAGAATTGGGGTAGCACCAATTGAAGAGAAGGTTGTCCAACACCGTCTAAAATGGTTTGGTCATATAGAACGTAGGCCTCCGGAAGCGCCATTGCATACCGGACGGATAAAGCGGGATGAGAATGTTAAGAGGGGTCGTGGTAGGCCAAACTTGACATGGGAGGAGTCTGTTAAGAGAGATCTGAAGGATTGGAATATCACCAAAGAACTAGCCATGGATAGGGCTGCGTGGAAGTTAGCTATCCATGTGCCAGAACCATGACCTAGTTTCGAGATCTTATGGGTTTCAACTCTAGCCTACCCCAACTTGTTTGGGAAAAAAGGCTTTGTTGTTGTTGTTGTTGTTGTTGTTGCTGCAGAAGAGATAGCATTAGGCATTTTCAGCTCAAGAATGATTGCTTATTAGCTATAAAGAAAGTGTCGGGCAGAGAGTATTCCAGAAAGGAGGCTAACAACATTATAAATGCGATGTTTGCGGGAGGGATGATTCCCAGGAAGCGACTATCAGGTAGACCAAACTGGAGTTTCAGTGAGATTCTGGAGACTTTACAACCAGAGGAAGAAAAGATGCCAGTGACAGACTTAGTTGCTGGCACTGCTACCCTCTCGTCAGTCCTGTCAACAAAGAATCCAGAGGCAATAGCATTTTTGGATCGTCCGCAGCCCCTACTAGTGGAATCAATATGTATTGATGCTTCCAGCATAAGCCTGAGAGACTTCTATGTCCAAAATCCAATACCAAAGACAGTTCAGAACAGCTCACTTGATCTTGACAAGTTCCGAGAACCAATCATGGACTTCATCAATTGTTCTTCTGACCTTTCTTTCTTGGTTGATCCAAAGGGTGGTTCCGCCATGAACAAAGTAGTGGAGCAGATTGGTTTCTTGGGCCACCAGCTGCAGCGTGGCAGAAGATTATACTCTAGCAGCTTAGTGAAGGATTACTTGTCCAAGTCTCTGAGCAAGTGTGGCAGCAGCACCAATGGTTGCGATCCTTTGGAGACACATGGTTTTGTCAGGAGCTCATTTTACAACGGACTGAACCCATACGAGGAACTACTACACTCAATATCTGCAAGGGAGAAGATAATACGAGCATCTACAGGAGGCAGTCTTTTCAAGAATATGATGGCAATGCTCTGAGATGTAGTAGCATGCTATGATGGAACCATTAGAAATCTGTGTGGAAACTTGGTTGTTCAGTTTGACATGGCAAATTCATTAAATTATGTGACACCAGGAGATCCTGTGGGCATTTTGGCAGCCACTGCAGTCGCAAATGCTGCATACAAGGCAGGACCCAAGTCAGAACAACATGACTTCATGGGACTCCATGAAGGTGAGAGGCTAACTTGATCAGTTCCATCCACGACTTCAGTTCACATGTTTTTCCTTCTATTTGCTACATTTACAGGAAGTACTACTTACCAGGGCTGTTAGACTTAGATATGTGGAAGGTGTTTGCTGTATGCTCCAAAAGCTACTTCTGCTTGTATTACATAGGGGTATATATAGGAGTACAAAGTCGGTTGCTACAACCCTTTCTGGTTTAACCATGAAATAGGATGGGAGACATTATTTTTGAATTCTTCGGAAAAAATACTCCAATATTTAAATTTACTGTTCAGATCCACTAAGATCTGAGTTCTTTGTTTAGTGACTTAAGTTAAATAAAATGTCTTTCATTGGGTATTTAGGCATAGGGAGTTCCCCCACCATGCTATATTGAGAAAATCAAGCAAGAATTTTAAATAGTCTATGCTCGAATATCTTAACACAATCTGACGTTTTTCCTTTGCAGTGATCGTCTATGTGATGCAGACATTGAGAAACCCTCCTGCTTGCAGTTTTTCGTAACTGAAAGTGCCACCACACAGATACCTGAATCTTCTGAGCGAATTGCCGATTCGATGGTCAAAACCATTTCTCCTATACTCTTGGACACAATTAGAAAAGGTAAAACAAGAATTCACATTCATACCTATGTATCATGCATATAGAAATACAATACTAAAAGTCATGGCTTATGCAGTTCTCCTTACTAAAGAGATATAATTGCATCTTCTAACCACAAGCTGCATGTTGGATCCAGAACCCTGATACAGAACAGAAGGGTGAACTGGCAGTGGAAATCACAATGGATATAACCTCAACTAGAGAGAATGGTGATGCCTGGGGAACAGCAATGAATGCATGCATCCCTGTGAATCTGTGATGTATCTGATTGACACCGCCAGGTCTGTGCCTTACTGCATCCAACAAGTTCAGCAAGTGTGTGGAATTCCCTACGCCTTCGGTCGAATCACACAGGTCCAGCAAATTCTTGCCTTTTTACCTTTCTGATGAATTCAGATCGACTATAGCTTCTATTGAACCATTACTCACGCTTTGCTCTTCTTTGTATATTTTTTTCATCCTTCCAACACCTTTCCAAGGCAGTTGGAATGGTTACAAAATCAGTTCTCAAAGAGCACCTGACAACTGTGGCAAGCAGCATGACCTGCACAGGTAACTTGAACGGCTTCTACAGCTATGGTCACAAGGCCACATTCCAGTTCCTGAAAATTCAGGCACCCTTCATGAAGGCTACACTCTTTGTAGGTCCTCAGTTCCATTTTACTTTGAAGTTTGAACTCCCCATTTTGATGTGCCAAGTGTTAGTCGTGATTAAAAATGAGAAAAAACATGTTGCAGAGACCAATGCAATGCTTTGAGAAGGGTGCAGAGAAGGTCTACTCTAATCAGCTGGATAATGTTTTGTCCACGTGCTCCTGGGGCAACCGTGCAGCAATAGGGACTGGTTCAGCCTTCGAAATCCTATGGAATGATCAGAGCCTACAACGACCATTTTACTTGCCTATGTTACTCCATCATTTGTGCAGTGAAAAATTATATTCTCATCTCTGCTCTGAACTTCTTAAATATTTTACAGTCAGCAAGCAATGGAAATGTTGGAGGGTATGGCTTGTATGACTTCCTCGCTGTTGTAGAATCAATTGGAGCTACTGAAGATAACAGAATTGTTACCCTCGGTTCCTGCGTGTATGATGTTGACAATCTTCAAGAGGATACAACTGAGGAGGATGAAGTATTACTTTTGGGAGGAAACAGTCTGATCTCTTGGACAGACAAGCCAAAAGGGCACCTCCTCTTGCATGATATTCAGGGGAGGAGGACTGAACAACAGCCCAAAACAAGGCAGATTAACAGTAACTGGAGCCCAGCTGCAAACTGGCTACATAATAAACATACTGTCACAGGATTTGCCGGAAGTTTATTAGAGAAAGCAGCCTAATAGTAATTGGCGCTCAGATGGAACACAACAAGATGTTAACCGGAGTTGGAACCAAGTAAATGTTGCAGGCCCACAGAACTTCAACATTACAGGGCCATCTAGCTTTGGTGGATGGAACAGAAGGGCTGGTGATTTTGGTCGAGGTTGTGGTAGAGGTGCAGTGTGGAAATCAGAGGGATGAAATCTTGGAGGTAATAACAGCAGGTGGAAAGCCCAGAGAGCAAACACCACAGACGCACAGAACTTCCCCATTTCAGAACCAACTAATTTTGGTGGACGGAACATGAAGACTAGTAATCTTGGTCCAGGTCGTGGCAGAGGAGCAGCATGGGAATCAAGTGGACCAAACCGTGGAGGTGGTAATAGTAGGAACCAGAAAGCTCAGAGAAATAGCAATAGCAATATTGGACAAAGAGGGAGTTCTATTTTTTTTTTAAATGATTCCTACGTGGGAGAACCACGTGGCATTTTGATAGAGGAGGGTGCAACAACACCGAAATTGCAAGCATGAGGACTTGAACTCGGGTGGGTGGGAAGGCATCAGCCCCTCCCCACCACTAGGCCACGCCTTAGTCTGCGGGAGTTCTAATTTTACACCAGAGGAACAGCAGATACATGCACACATTGATCCAATCCAGAAAGAAGTAAAGAGGATCACCCGCGAATCAAGGTATAGTTTCGAGCATAATGCAACTTGAATTTATTTAATTCAGAAGTACAAATAAGCTAGCTACAATCCTTTAGGTACTAAGCTGCCATATAGATGATAAGATGAGGGTTGGGTTTAAGTTTGAACGTCACAAAGTATAAGTAACTGCAATTGATAAAAAATGCACCTGTTGTGCTCTTGTTTAGACGCCAATTTCTCCCTCCTTGTTTGTATCCTTACTCGCAGTCCATCTCTTTCAATACCTTGCAGCAACCGCAGTAAGCTTTCTGAAGATGATGAGAAGTTCATTGTCGAAAATATTCTCAATTACCACCCAGAGAAGGAAAAGAAGATGGCAGGACATGACAATTACATTATGGTAAGGAGCTTGCCTTTCTATCTTCCGATGCATCTGAAGAACTAAACTGAAATGTGATGAAAAATATTTCCCTGCTTGCAGGTTGATAAGCACAAAAAATACCATAGCAGAAGGTGCTTCTATGTCGTGTCCTCCTCAGATTTCTCATACAAGAAGTGCCTGATCAGGATTCACTACCCAAATGCTGCAAATTCATTCTGCAGAAAGTACTTCCAACTGTACCATGTTCATTTGTCTCGAACCGTGTTTTCTTGTAGTAGTGGAACCCATAAACCCCTAAACTGACCGCATACACGATTTATGTGGTCTCAGATGTCCACAAACTTTGTCTAATTCGGTATGCTTGAAAACATTCTGTAAATGTGAAGCTATTTCTGAACATTAGGAAATAAATTTCTGGCATACATGATTTATGTGGTCTCAGTGTCCACAAACTTATATAATTTGGTATGCTTGAAAACACTATAAGTGCAAAATTGTTTCTGAGCAGTAGTAATCAAAAACACCGTAAATGCTTGAATATATGCATGTTTGTTATTTTCTTATGGCTGGTACCGTAGTGGAGAGTTTTATTGCAACAATATGCAGTTAGTTAACAGCAAACACCAAAATTCAGGCTTGTGAGCTTTCATTGTGATCGCACAAACACACGCACACATACACAGAACAAAAAGAGTTATGTATGGAATGTTACATCAAAACACCAGCTTAAAAATGTATGGCACTGAACAACCAAGTACTAACCAAAAGCATTTATAGATTCACAACTGCTTCGTATTATCACTTGTTGCATCCTT
Source organism: Poa pratensis (assembly GCA_947311845.1). Lineage (NCBI taxonomy): Eukaryota > Viridiplantae > Streptophyta > Magnoliopsida > Poales > Poaceae > Poa > Poa pratensis. Next base: position 35,509,371 of record CAMZMU010000083.1, on the reverse strand, counting down.
CAAGGCTTCAACAACTCTATAGCTGAAACTTAAAATGATGCTAGAGTCGGTACACTTAACAGGTATATCATCTGCATCATACCATAGCTAGGTAGGTAGCTACAAGAAAACCCCACGCTCCCAAAACAGGTAATTACCTTCCTGAGCATACACAATCAAGCAACAGCAACTCCGTCCTTCATCTCTGCTGCTGCTTTCCTCTCGCAGCCTTCAAGGTACGACTTGAGGATGGCGAGCCTGGCCGTCTCGAAGGCACAGTAGCCTATCGCGGCGAAGCACGCGCTGTGCAGGACCCTCGGTCCGATCCCCCGGGACAGTCCCATCAGGCCTTCCTCGGCGATGACCTCCTGCATCGTCCCCACCACGGTGCGGCTCCCCTGGGCGCCCACCCTGGTCATCAGCCGTGTCTTCACGACGTCGAGCGGGTGGTGAGCGCCGCGGATATCGCGCCTGCGAGGGCGCCACACATCACGCTCTCCCCCGGCGTCAGGTTGGCGCCGTCGCTCTTGCTCAGAGCAAACGCCTTGAGGTACTCGAAGGAGGAGTAGCTGAGCACGCCGGCGGGGAGGTTGCGGAGGAGGGTGGCGGCGTACCCGGCGTAGAGCCCGAAGAAGCCATCCGTCTGAAGGATCTGGAGCAGCACCTGCCAGGATCGCCCTGTGGCCGCGCCCGACTGGAGGCGCTGCGTGATGAGCTCCTTGGGGACCATGATGGCGGACGAAGAGATGTTGCCGCTGGCGCCGGCGAGCGGGGGCACAAGGAAGGGAGGGAAGTGCGGGCGGAGCAGCGACTTGGCGAGCTCGCAGGTGCCGAAGTAGATGGCGGAGGAGGTGGCGGAGCCGAGGATGACGGCGGAGAGGCCGCGGTAGAGGCCGAGCGGCCCATCGGTCCGGAGGATGTCGGAGAGGACCTGCCAGGAGCCGCGGGAGGCGGCGCCGGCCTGGAGGCGCGTCTTGACAGCGTCGAGCGGGAGCAGCGCCGCGTAGGTGAAGGCCCCCGCGGCCGCGCCCGCGCAGGCTCCGATGGCGGCGCGGGCGAGCGGGCTGGGCACCTGCGCCTGCGCCGGGGTCGGGGTCGGCGCGGCGGCAGCGGGGACGGGGATGGAGAGCGTGGAGGAGGAGAAGACGGGGGCGCGGCCGCGGGCGGAGGAGGAGGCGGGTGTGTGGTGGAGGAGGAGCGAGGTGAGGTCGGAGAAGAGGGAAGGGAAGTCCTGCGAGTGGCCGGAGGCCGGGAGCGCGTGGGAGAGCGTCTGCCTCGGCTTGGACGACGGCATCATCTCCGGTCTCGCTGCGCCGGTGCCGGCCGCCGCCGCGAGGTGACGTGGAGGGGATCTGAGATGAGGAGAGAGATTTGGGAGGATGCATGCGCTGGGTGAGCTCGAGATACTGTCTCCATTTCGAATTGTTGCATTTGAATTTTAAACCCTTCGTTCGAAAATCTAAATTCAAATTCTACTCCTACTTGTTAGAAAAACCATGAAATATATTTTCACGTTTTATTTTCGAATTAGTTTCCAATATAGATAAACAATCATACCATGCTGTAAGTTTTAAATCTAATTTCACTATGTACCAAAGAGAAAAAAGAAAAAACCATCCTTAATAGAGGTCATTATTTTCTGAAATTTATCTCTTTTTGTTTAACTTCATCAACATGTGTTACGATTCTCCTTCACATACAATAACATAGCCAGGTAAAAAATAACTAAAAATTCTCCATCATGTACAATAACATAGCCAGGTGATGAGTTTATCCTTTTTGTGAAATTCCGTTAGAAAAATTAACTAAAAAATATTTTTACCGAGAGAAGCGTGAATGAATTCACTCTAGAGTTGCGAAGCACCCAACAAGCATGACAGGTGATAAAAAAGTGGTGTGTAAAAGTACAACGGAAAATCTAATCAGCAGGCGCCTTACAATTGGCAAAAGGCGACGCACCTACGCGAGCGGACGAACGGATAGATTTCGTTTGGAACGAGTCAGTTGCCCCGCATCGCCCACGTCGCGCACGTCACCGCTTTGGATAAGGTCGTCTTCCCCCAATCCCCCTTCGCCGCCTCTCCCTCTGCCGGGCCGCCGGCTAGCTCCGGCTCCGCTGCGAGCAGATTCGGAGTCACCTCGGCGACCTCTCTCTGTCTCTCTCCAAGTCCGGCGCTGCCATCGCCTGGTCGCGGCGCGCGTGTACCGAGCTCTGCTGAACTTCTTCTCCCCGCCCAGGCCTGCAACAGCCACGAGCTCATCTGCGTCCAGTTCCCGATCACTACTCTCATCCGCTCCTTCGCCTCCAATCCTCCCTGTACCTGTCTCTCTATCCAGCAACTTGTCTCTCCCGCGTCAATCAAATTCAGCGGCCATGGATCTCGACGAGCTCGGCGGCCATGGATCGTAAGGAGTCGGAGTCGGCGCTGTAGTCTGGCAGCGAGGACGAGCTGAACCGGACGGATAACCTCCCCTCTCCTGCCTTCGTATCCGAAGCCGACGGCGAGCAGCGGCGCGGCCACTTCCCCCGCACCACGGCCGGCTTGGACACCTCCATCCTCTACATAAGGAGTTCATCAGACATGGTCGTGTGGTTAAAATCAGTAGTTTAGTTCAGGTCAGGTCAACTGCCTGTTAATTCCTTTTTCCGTTTCCCCATCCCCTGCAGCTTGCTTGAGTGCTTCCACCGGCGGACACAACAATCATCTTCCTTTTGTTGCAAAATCAGGGGAAGTGCAGTTCCTGTGGTTTCTTCTCAGTCAGAATCAGGTCAATCAGTCACTGAATGGTGCGTGCGTCTGTCAAATGTAGTCTCATGTCTTGCTTGCTTCAGTTGTGTGCTGTTAATTCCAAAGAAGAACAGTACAGAAGGATTTTCCATCTTGCTTGGATAACTCGTTTTGCAAATGGCCACAAATGAATCTTCGTCGCCAATGCACCTCTACAGCTGATGTAATTCGCATCACAAGATGAAGAAGGGAAAGTACTTACCCCTTGTCATAACTTGTAAGTTGTTTACTCTGGTAGTCTGGTTCATCTGCTCAGCTCGTAGGTGGTGCTCTTAGGTATTGTTCTTTTTTGTTTCTATGGATGAATTAGTGCTTGGTCAGGGAGAATAATAAGTACGTAAATTGTTGGGTAGCTCAGTCTACCAAAGCTACTGTATGTACATCAAGGGAATTGTTTAATGTGTCAATTTAACATCCCCATGAATGAATGAAATGAAAATCAATGGACAAAAATAAGGAGACATGAGAAGAATTCATTTGTCCATCATCTTGTGACTCTTTGTTGGTTGCTATGTCTCTTTCTTTCTTTTTTTCTTACTTCCTAGTAATACCTTGCCACTGATAAACATACTTAACTAGTCGACTTGCTACCAACGACATGGTTTTTGCAAAAATTGGGATGCATCCAGCTACCTTTTTACAACATTTGTTGAACAAACTAATTATTGCACTTCATTGTATTTCAAAGTTTGAAACGCTAGAGACAGTGAACAAGGGACGCTGCTCCTCTTCAAGCGTGGAGGAATAGGAGGACCTGATTGCGTTTATTTTTTCTTCAAGGGTCTTTTTGTAAAACTTTGGACCTATTTGTAATTTCTTATACATGCAGCATTTCCTGACTCATACGTGCTACCAAACAACATCCCTCTTCAACATGTTTCAACTCATACGAGCGACCAAACACGCAACATAATCTCAACACAGCGTGTATATGTCTAGCTTGTATTGACTAGGAAAGTCATGCTAGGGTAAGTCGGGCTACCAAACACACCCTAAGTGTTGGTGGGGAATAGCAGGGCGGCACATCGAGGGCTGTCGGCGGGGACCAGGACGGTGGCGACACGATGCGGAAGATGCCGTAGCGCTCGGCGAGCGGGCAAATGCGGGCGACGTAGGCGAGCGGGTGACTCCGTCGGGCGGAACACCGGCGCCTCCGGGACAGGGGCGGAGGAGGTTGAGGACTCGGGGCTGCAGCCGATGGGGAGGCGGTGGTGGCCGGGAAAGGTCGGCCCTTTCCCATCGGCCGGCGGTCAGTCTGGTGCTAGCTAGGGTTCCGGCGAGGAATTGGGTGGGGAATTCTTCATCGCGGTTTCACGGACCGGATGGAGTGATACAGTTATCCACCACGAAATTCATATGGTTACCCTATCGTTATCCATCACAAAATTGATGTAATTACCCTACTCTATCGGTAATGGTTACCCACCAAGTACAAATAAAATTACCAACCTAGTACTGATAAAGTTATCCACCTATTACGGATGGAGTTACCCACCCAGTACTCATGGAGTTAGCCACCTAGTACTGATAAAATTACCCAGGTGTTTACTATATAGTTACCCACCAAGTACTGATGGAGTTATCCACCATGTACTGATGGGGTTACCCATATGTTCATGGTATAGTTAAACACAACGAAATCGATGTAGTTGCCCTACTCTATAGTTCCGGCGAGGAATTGGGTGGGGAATTCTTCGACGCGGTTCCACTGACGGGATGGAGTGATATAATTATCCATCATGTACTGATAAAGTTACCCATGTGTTCATGATATAGTTATCCATCACGAAATCAATGTAATTACCCTACTCAATCGGTAATAGTTACCCACCAGTACTGATAAAATTACCAACCTAGTACTGGTAAAGTTACCCACCTATTACGGATGGAGTTATCCACCCAGTACTCATGGAGTTACCCACTTAGAAGTGATAAAGTTACCCATGTGTTTATGATATAGTTATCCACCCAGTACTGATAGAGTTATCCACTATGTACTGATAGAGTTACCCACCATGTACTGATGGAGCTACCCGTGTGTTCATGATATAGCTATACACAACGAAATCGATGTAGTACTCTACTCTATAGTTCTGACGAGGAATTGGGTGGGGAATTCTTCGTCGCGGTTTCACGGACGGGATGGAGTGATATAATTATCCACCACAAAATTCATATGGTTACCATACTCTATCGGTAATAGTTATCCACCATATACTGATAAAGTTACCCATGTGTTCATGATATTCATGATATAGTTATCCATCACGAAATCGATATAATTACCCTACTATATCGGTAATACTTACCCATCTAGTACTGATAAAATTACCAACCTAGTACTGATAAAGTTACCCACCTATTACGGATGGAGTTACCCACACAGTACTCATGGAGTTACCCACCTAGTACTGATGAAGTTACTCATGTGTTTAGGATATAGTTACCTATCCAGTACTGATAGAATTATCCACCATGTACTGATAGAGTTACCCACCATGTACCAATGGAGTTACGCATGTGTTCATGATATAGTTATACACAAAGAAATCGATATAGTTACCCTACTCTATAGTTACAGGTGGGAAACTTTTAGTTTATGGTTACCAACTTGTGCACGATAAGTGATATTCACTTATGAATAACTAGGTGTGGTAACTTCAAAACTCGAAAAAATCAAAAACAAAAAAAAAAGTGGTTTTATTTCAACCAGAAAACTAATTGTTAATATGGTCGGTAACTTACATACTACAGCCTGGATAACTTACATGTTACAGGATGGTAACTTTTGGTCTGAAAAAAAAGTTGTCAAAATATGTCAACATGGGATCTAGTTTCGAAGATCTCGTCGCGACTAGCTCAACGGTGAAAACGGATTCTAAATCGGATAAACGGTTTGGACTACAAACTTTTTAAATTTTCGAATTTCGTATTAAATGCTGATGATGTCAGCAATTTCGTTTTTAGTGCATGCATGCAAGCAAATGATTTTGCCTCTCCGAGGTGCGTACAGATTTGCCAAATTGAAGGCAACTGCTAGTAGTCACCTCCAAAGTACAATTAACTGAACAACTGCTCATTGTTTCTGAAGCTAAGAGCTATTTGCATTGTGATGAGCAACCTTGTTGAGATGCCTAGGGCCTATTTGGTTGCTCGTGGTGTGACGCCTATCTCCGTGGGGGCTGGTTTTGCGGAAACGAAATATGATCCATGTCGCCTACAAGTTTGGTTCCTCGCGGTGTTTTAGACTGCATCACCACTAATATAAAAGGACAGAGGGGGTAGATCTAGCTGATCCTGGCCATATAACCACAAATCCAATGGCTCACGGCTATTATGTGTTTAGCGTTAAAACAATTCCAAGGTTTCTCACAGATTCTTGTTCCATGAAGAAACAAAAAAATGTTGTATGAATGTATAAAGATTCGAGATAGTTTCATATATGTCTTATTCATGTTTGCATGAAGGAATTAAGAGGCCTGAATTTAGAGCTGACTATGACCCAAATACATGGAGCAACTGATGTGGCTACATTTCAGATACATGGCCCAAGTTTGATTGGCCCATGAGTTAACCAATTCCTATGTAGACAGGATAGATGTCTAGATGGATCAGAAGCTCATTTCAAAAGGAATTTTTTTAAAGTTTCAACATATGACTCCTCTATTTGTATTTTTGGAAATCAATCTTGTGATCCTGGATATGCAGCATTTGTTGCATCTCCTTGCCTCAGGTGGATGGATGGTGGGAGGGATCAAAGTAGAGATTGAGTCCGAGTATATGGAGAGCATCTCCCGGTCCCTGTAGAGGAGGTTAGTGATGCTACTCTCCTCCTCCTCCCTAGCCATCGCTGCCTCCATTGCCGGCCACCACTCTGGCACGGCACTTCCGGTGCTGTTGGTTGGTGTTTGATCTGTCTTTTCTGGAAGACACTGCTTTTCATCTCCGGTGTGTGCGAAGCGGCCCCTGATCCTCTTCCGTTTCTCCGCAAGCGCCTTCCGACAATTGTACTGTAGAGTAAACAGAAACAGAAAGCCGAACGATGAATGAATGCAACATTAACCAAGAGAGATTGAGGGCATATATATATATGGACGTACGGTGGTCTTCTTTTGGAAGTTGCGGCGATTGCGCTTGATCCGGTATCTCTCGACGCGCTCACGGCGCTCCCCCGCGCTGTACCTCTGCACCTCTCCTCTCTTCAACGCACGGCGGGACAACATGACGCCTGCATTTGCCTCCTCCTTCTCCTGTGGCTGCTGCTGTGGCAGTGGCACCGGTGGCGGCGAGACCGAGTTGCTTCGCTGACACATTCCCTCCCTCTTCTGGTTGTTTGGTCTCTACAAAACTCTTCAATTTATATATACATAGGTTAGCCTTGCTTCTAGCTCTTTGTCTTTAGTTTATACACATGAAAACAAGTTTCCAAGAGCTCACAAGATACATGTGTATCAGATGGACCATGCAATATGTACTGACATGCACAGCACAGAGTGTCTCATTTGGTATGCCAGTTGTTACTGTCTACATGCACGTTATGCATACACATGGATACAAATTACGTTGCATGCGCAAGCTATACATGTGCTAGCTCTGTCCTGAGCTGTAACTCTTGCCATATACAAGTACTTGTCCGTTATTACTACGTGCACTGTCTGCATGCATAGGAATCACATCTACCTGCCAACCTGTTCTAGCTAGTCATTTCATTTCCATAGTTCTGATCGAGCGTCGATCTAATGGTTCATAGGAGGAAATAGATACCGATCGTTTGATTCCTATTGGTCAACGATCTTCGATAACTCTACAGATCAACTGCGGAACCACCAGGGCCTGCCATCATAGCTTCTTAGCCTTGCTTCTAGCTTTTTGTCTTTAGTTTACCTTAGTGTAAGGTGAAACTTCTTACCGCTCGCGTGTGAGCGTGTTCGATCCTTTATTCTAAACTGGTTACCCAGTATGCTACGCTCCTGTGATGTACCTTGCAAACTCAAGGCTTTATTAATTTAAAGCTGGGCACCCTAGTGCCTTTTATCTAAAAAGAATTGTTTGATTCCTAGAGATAGAATGCTTGGACACCATCCAGTGGGAGTAGATGGCGAATGCAGGGGCAAAGCCAGAAAATAGATCAGTGGTGATCATTCCTCTAAATTGACCGGTGTCATTTTTGTATTTGTAAGAGTATTGCTTAATTTACAAAGGGAAATAGTAAAAATCCATTGGTGTCATTTGAGACCAGCCATTACATGCTAGCTCCGCCTGGGCCAATGGAAGAGCGGGATGGAAATGAACTGGGGAGAGGCAACAAATTAAAAGAGGAAGGATGAGAGAGAGGGCGCAACTGACCTTCACAACGACGGATGAAGAGAGGTTAGCCGGCGACGGTGGGCGGCCTGGGGCATAGAGGAACTTCGGATGAGCGTGTCAGCTCCCCAATTTTACGTTGGATTTAGCATCGGGGCCAAATTTGTGGTGGGGAAAGACCGGGAGGAAGAAGGGAGGTGACTAGTGAGGCGAGGAGGAAACGGTAAGAAATGAATTAGGATGGCGGAAGTGAACAAGCGCGGCGCCACGGAGGTGGGCGGTGGTGTAGGAGGGGAGGGCAGGACAGAGGAGGACACCAGTGCAATGAAGAGGACAAAGGGGTTGGCGAGGGGACCTTTTGCGCTAAATGGCTATACCGTGAAACCGATGCGTTGTAGTCTCGTCCAAGGTTAATTAGGTGTCTCATTTTTTTTCGAAGCAAGATCATAGGATCAATATTATATTCATTTTCAATTGAGTCCCATGTGAATATCATATAGCTTTTCTAGCAAGTGACCCCTTCTCGATCCTTATCGGAGCAATATTAATACAGTGGATAATTAGGGGGAATATGAAGATATTGCTTGTAACTCTTTATTTCCATATTAATAATCAAGGATGAACATGAATCGACGACCCGCTTTATAAGTTCGGTCATATGTGAATATCCTACTGTACCTTCAGCTATGACGCGATTCCTCTGAAACATGCCCTTAACTGCAGAATTTGGAAAATTGGATGACACTTTCTTTGTGTTTTGTAATTGGCTCAATTTGTGGTGTACATTCTTATTCATATGCGTGAAATTTCATGTTTTTATTGCTACGAATATTTTATATGGATGTTCATGTTGTTCACTAGTTCTGTTGTTTGTAATAAGAATGGACGCTGAAATTAATTAGGAAGAAGTGCGAACAGAAATGTATTCTCTATGTTCACAAATTCAAGCCAACTTTTAATTTAATCCAATTCAAGTTACATAATATATATGAAATTTCCGGTTGTGATATGGCAGCAAAAGCATGATAATGATTATAATAATAACAATAATAGTAGTAGTAATAATAATTATAATAGTAATAGTAATAAAAATAATAATAATAATGCATTCCTTGAAAAAATCCAATGATATTAATCTAATGTAGTCAGTCTAGAGCCCACTAGTGGAATTGATCAAAGTTTAAAAATGTTCAGCGTATACACTCTTTGCGAACAGAGTAGGCAATACGTACAAATAAGAACCCCGTAGAACATTAGTGCAACCTTTTTTTTGCGGGAAACATTAGTGCAACTTGACATGCATGAGACAATAAACATATTATGTGTAGTAGTAGTAGTAGTAGTAGTAGTAGTAGTAGTACACTAGTAATTAAGAGAAGAAGAAATATGACGTTGTAAATTTAGTTGATGCCACAACTCACAAGATACTGGTAAAGCACAACAGGTGCAACGATCGCAGCAAACTGGCCAGCAGATGGGAGTTGCGTTTGGAATGATGCATCAACCCATGGGCAGCTAAACATAATCATAATCGGAGGTGATCCGATGGAGGAGGTAGCTAGTAGAGGTTGATGGAGGAGACGGCGAGGTAAAGCTCGTCTTCCTCCATGGCCAGCGCGCCTTGCATTGCCGGCCACCACTCCGGCATGCTGCTGTTGCTGCTGGCATCGGTGGCATGGACGACTACGCCGTTGGTTTCGTTCGTCATCGAAGACACCTCTGCCACAGTGAATTCTGGCTGATCTGCTCCATCGTCGACGTTGCGCGCGAAGCGGCCCTTCACCCTTGGCCGGCTGTCCGCCAGCGTCTTCCGGCAAGCGTACTGAAGATGACATATATGATCGGTGATGAGTACGCAACTACATATATTCATGCCTGAATTAACCATCTCACAACCAATCGATATGGAGATGATGAGTATATTAAGTGGAGGAGATCGACGTACTGTGATCTTCTTTTGGAAATTGCGCTGGTTGCGTTTGCTCTTGTACTTTTCGATGCGCTCCCGTCTCTCCTCCGTGTTGTACCTCACAGCCACTGCCGGCACCGGCGCCCCAAGGTCTCCAGTGCTCACCACACGGCGGAACGGAGGCTGCTGCTGCTGTTGCTGCTGGGAGTAGTAGTAGTGCTGCTCTGCCTGTAACAGATCACCGTAGCTCGAGGCAGCCGGTTGAGAGGGGACGAAGCCATTGCTGCCCTGACCAGAATAGGAAGAAGAGTGATGATACATTGTGTGTGCGGGTGCTGTGTTGTGCTTGTTTGTGTCCTGTGTGTGAGTGATGATTGGTGTGTGCGTTGGGGTCAAGCCGGGAGATCAACAATATATATATGTGCGGCCCAGCAGTCAACTCTTGTGCCGAAACAAAAGCAAGTCAACTCTCGCCTCAAATCTGATTTCGAGTGACATGAGCTGCTAGCTTGTGCGGTGGCACCATTGACTTGAGATTTGTAATCACAAGAAAGCCATCCATGGTACAAGCATTCTTACATCGAGCGCGCTACCAAGTCGTCTAAGAGCATCTCCAACAGGTGATGCAAAATAGGACTTAAAATGGCTTGATGTAAAATATATATCACGAAAAACGTGTTTTTTGCAGCGGGCTCATGCTCACACAATGGACCCCGGAGACTTTGCTCCTGGGAGGTAGTTAGAGGCTTGTAATTTTTGATCTTCTTTTTGCCTCGGCAGAAACTCTGTACAAAAACATCTTTTCTATCTAAATGGGCGGTAGGATCGACTGCTTTAAAAATAAAAAAACATGTTTTTAGGGCACCGAGAACGACCAACTCCAGAATGTGATGTAAATTAGGGCACGACTCATACAATAACTGCCCTAAAATAACTTCAAACATCCAAATTTTTGATAAACATTCGAACTAAACATTGAACTAGAACATAGAACTAAAACATTTGAAATAAATATGGAACTAGAACATGGAGCTTGCTTGAACACACATCGAACCAGCCGCTAAGGGAGGATAAATCGGAGCTCCAATCGAATGAGGCAGATGAAAAGTCGATGATTATCACCGTCGACGGTCCAGCCTCGTCCTCCTTCTTGACCTTCACCATCGAGGGTCTAGCTCCGGACTCCATGTTCTTCCTTTCGAGGTCGCGCTTCCAGAAGAACTTCCGCTCGTACTACACGTATGTGGGATTCTCCCGCACAAACCTCGCCATCGCCTCCTCGCCAGTCTCAGCCTGGATGGTCGGCTCCTTTTTCACCTTTACCGCGCAAGTCTTCATCTTCTTCACCGGCGGGCCGATGCACTCCGCATCTACCTGCGTTTAGATCTCCGGAAAATTTAGCTCGGAGCACGGAACCCCAAGCCTCCAGCAGGCGATGTCGTACGCGTGTGCGGCAATGTCAGCATCCTCGAAGGTGTCGAGCCAGTAGCGCACGCCGCCGCGCAGCAGCTCGGCGGTGTACCGGCCGGACTCGCCCAGCCGCATCCCCTTGTAGTCGGTCTTGCTCTTGCACTTCTTCCTCGGTGCCATGCGGGGCCGACGGCAAGGGCGGGATTGGAGGGGGCGATTGGGGGGTGGATTTGAGGCGGCGACGGCTCGACTGCAAGGGAGGAGGTGGATGCGGCGGCTGCGGCGATTGGGGGGTGGATTTGAAGCTCGGTGGCAGCAGCGATTCAATGGCGAAGGCGGGGCGGCTGCGACGATTGGGGGGCGGATTTGAAGCGGCGATGACGGGATTGGGGGGGGGGGGGGGGGCGGTGGCTCGACGCGAGGAGAGGAGGTGGATGCGGCGAAGGCGCCGGCGAATTTGGCCGAAGCGGCGTCGGCGGCGGGAGGGGGAAGGAAGTTTCAGCACGGCAATTTCACGCGGCGTGTGACTTTTTGGGCACAGGGCAAGTGATGTATATTTACATCACCGTCAAAATATAAATCGCGCCCTAAATTTTTTTTGCAAAATTTTACATCACGTGCTGCTATTGGATAGCCTTTTTTTTACCCTGATGAGATGTAAAGAGCGTTTATTTTCTATTTTGCATCACTTATTGGAGATGCTCTAAGTGCATACTCAACCAAGTAGTAGCCATAGCAACTGCAGAACGGCAACCTAGAACTAATTCTACACAAATCTGAACATCAACAAGTCATAGCACAACTCTTGGTAGTATCGTCTGTCGGTCTGAGTACCTAGGTACTGTTAAAATTCAACATCTCTCCTGACAAAATGGGGGTGCACGTTCAGGTGCAGCACAACCAAAAATGAGAGAAACGAGTGTCATCCACTATTATTGCTACAACTATAACAAAAAGACAAGCTGGCACGCATATATGATCTCTCCAGTCTCCATGCTATCAACAGAGCAGCAGCTTTCTCCACAAACAAGATTTCTATGTTATGCACAAAATAGCTTAGTGCAGGCCGGAGACACCAGTATCTGTATACAACTGTCCTGACAAGGAGGGGGAATTTCAATCGATTATGAATGCACAGCACAAGCAGAAGAATGTGTAATGATAATAACAGTAAAAGCTGGCAAAAACAGCTGCATAGCAATGGGGGTATTAGATCAAATAGCGCAGACAATTCAAGGAGACATGAGCAAGTTGGGAAATCTCCTACTTTTCCACTGGAATCCTTAAAACCGTATGCCCAGTACACCAGGAAGAATGCCTTTTTCTGAGCACCTCTACAGGCATTGTGCACAACTTGCAACACAAAGCAACAACAGGCCCTACCACTTTGTTCCATGAAGCAATGTCAAGATCCTGGGTTAGTACTTGATTTGGTGATTCCAAGCTAATCATTTCTTAGCTGCAACATTGGGGAGCATGCAAAAAAAAAGGCAAAGAGAAGAAACTAACACGGTTTAATTATATTCAAAATGGAGGGAAAACAGACATGTGCAGGAAGCTCACTGGAACGCTGATCAGGTACTAGATGCAAGTCTGAAAAATAGCCTTGATGTGACTTCGTCCCTTGAAAGCCCGGCTCCCCACTACTATGATTACCTTCAAAAGTCACATCTGCCAAGATTTTGGTTGGGAACAATGATATCTCCTTTGAACCTTGCACCCTAGAGCATACATCCCCACAAGAATCTATGTTGTTTCATGCATCCATTGGACACAGAATTAGCTGCTATAGACCCACGATGCTGGTTTGAGTTGGCAATTTCTCGGTAAGACCACTAGAAGTCTCCTCGCTCAATCACACGGCTCCATTCTCCAATAAACAGAGAGGTTCTGATGAATCCCTACAGTACGTAGCCCACTCAGGAATTGCGCATCACATTGACATAGTCTGACAACACGAGCTCGCCAACCTTCAAGTGGGCTTAGCCAACCGACAAGATAAGGTCAAAGGGCACCATGCTATAGCATTACAGATTCATTTGCCTTCGGTACACAGCAAAATGCTAGTATCTATACACCCAACAGTCATTATGGATTTTCCTGCAACATGCATAGATTTCAAGAAGAGTAATATCACAACTATAATCATTCACGGTTCGGTGCTTGTAGAAAGAACGGAACGCTAGGGTGTTCCAGCGTTCAGCGGAGACGGCCCCCACTGTGTGCCGCAAGATCGCCGAGGAGGTCGAGCTCCTTTTTCTTTAAAATTGAGGAGCCTCGCTCCCGATTTCATTTCATAGAAAGAAACCAATAAAACATGATTCATAGTTTACTGCACTCCATCTCACCCAGCCCCACAGGCACAAACTCCATCTCAACACACTCCCTTATTACAAAACCTAAAACAGACACCCGAAAACCAACAGAACTACAACTCCAGAACCAAGCTACACACACTAACATTCTACAAGCTCTCCTATCTGTTTTTCTGCGGCACCACCAGTTCTTCCACATGTTTCTTCCTCTACTTCTCTATTCTCATCACCATAGGCGCCCAACCGCTTCGTTTGCTGAAAATTTCAGCAGCCACCCGCAGTAGCGCTCTTGCTCCTTTGCATTGCAAACCTTGTCGTCCTCTGAGCTGAAGAGGTACCCAAAAATTTAACCAGTGTGCAGCTTTAGCAATAACACACGTAGGGTCATAAGGAAATACTTTATCAAAACAAGCTGCGTTTCTAGTCTTTCAGAAAGCCCAGATTACAGCCGCTACCCCTACTGCTATCATACCCCTCATGCTACCAGAAATCTGTATACCCAGTCAACTAGATCTGAAACTGAATTAAAATCTGTACGAATATCAAAAGCACACTGAACTACTCCCCGTGCATATCTAGCCATAGGACACTTAACAAAAAGATGATCAGTACTCTCTTCCTCACTACAAAAGAGACATTTGGTACTACCTCCCAGCCTCTTTTTTTGAGTACGTCTCTAGTCAGAATACTCTTTTTGAACACTAACCAGAAAAACACCTTAATTTTTAGAGGAATTTTGATAAACCAAAGTTTTTTGAAAGGGCAACTAACTTGATTCATCTTAAGAGCAGTATATGTAGATTTGACCGTAAATTTACCAGCTTTATCTAGCAACCAAACACATTTATCTCTACAATCCTCAAGAAGAGTTACTTCACCACACAAACTTTGAAGTTCAGCAAACATACGAGCAGTTTCGCCATGCAAAGTTCTTCTAAATCTTAAACTGGCCCACCCTTCCGAAAACACTTTAGAAACTAAAATACCAACACTGAAAGTTAAATTATACAAGCGTCTAAATTTTATCATTAAAGGAAGCTGTCCGGTGCCGTAGGGCTGCGCATAATTTGGAGATAGAGCCATAGGTTTTCTGTCGGGTGCTGTTGTTCTTGCCGTTCTCGCCCAATTTGGCATGGTGTAACCGTATCTTCCTGATGCCAGACCCGTTGTAAACTTCTATTTCTTCTAATGCATTCGATGCGTGTTCCCAAAAGGAAAATCATTTACAAGGGGTGCTGTAGCAATGAACATAATGAGAACAGGTGGGACTATTAGGACAACATACAGTTCTCACAGATTTTACTTTTCTTCAAGTAGGTTGTCGATAAAAATAGTCTCACCACTACAACATTACAGCATGAGTGGCGATGCAATTAATCTTAAGTTGATGTGTATATAATTCTTTTTACAGAAATGAACAGCAGAATAGACAGATATGCAATTATACCAATTATTAGCATCTACGAGCCAAAAGATATGCAACATGTCTAAAGTTACTCCTATTGGACATCTATGGTAGATGACTATTCATGTGTACATAAAACCAGGGACATTAATTCATCAAGTCACTTCAAATGTCATAAGATTTGGCAGAATGAGACCATATTGATCAAGACTGATAAGACTTCTCTATCTAGTGGTGGCATGCATGCATGATATGGGGAAATGATTTCAGTTCTGTGGGCGTGAGGCCTTTTATTGCTGCCATGGTTCTATAAACCTTTTCCACATCAACTTCTCTATAATTACTACACTATATTCATTCCACGTTTTCCTTCTGTAGTTTGATTTTTTTTTCAACATGGTCCACAGCAAGATGATAATCAATGTCTCGGTAACTGAAGAGCAAATTAAGATGATAAACATCACATGCCACACCTAAGAAATACTTAGTGTCCACAGCAAGGAACTGACGAATCGATCGCTTTAAGATGTTTGCCAACTTGGCGATGTAGGCCACCAACATAAGCAGCAGATAGGGGCTTCTTCAAGGAACTGACGAATCAATCATTTTAAGATAGGTCTGCCACATTTTGTCCAGCACGCCTAAGCTTTTTCATCCTAGGCTTCTTCTTTATGGGGATTCCTTCATCATCACAAGGTCCAACTAGAGCTCTACGGAGATAAGGGCTGAAACCGCAAGAGACGAGGCTGTCAAACCAGTCATCTTCGTGTTCCAGAGGTACAAAAGTCCGGACGATCTTGTTGCGCATGTCAACGGCCAGCAGGTAGCGCGGGTACGACGGTTCGAACTCCCTCTTCAACCGGTTCTCACTGTACTCACCGTGCACCAAGTAGATAACGTCGGCGTCTTTCGTGCTCAGGAGGGGTACATGGGCGTCAAGTCCTTGTTCCGGTCGCCGAACCCCTTGAACCCCCACAGCGTCTCAAGGCTGAGCTTGTGCTCCTCCTCCCACCCCTTGTCGTGGTCGGTCCGGAAATTCCACTAGTAGTTTGGCCCCCCGACACTATCATAGCCGTCCATTGCTCTGAGATGCGGAAAAGTCAATCCGTGTGACGTTTTTGCATTTCCACCCCAGGAAAGGGGAGAATCAACCCGCAGTACACAACCACTATATATAGTCGCGAAACCCTAACCCTATCCCCGAATCCCCCGCCCACCTCGCCTCCCGCCTTAGCCGCTCACCTCGCCTCACGCCGCCGCCGACGACGACGAATTCGTTGCTTCGGCCGCCGGATCCGTGCCTCCGGCCGCCTGCTCCCTTGCGCCGCCCACCGCGCTTGCTCGCTCGCCATCAACCACGGGAAAGGTCGAGCTCGTCCGGCCGAGCGGCGCTCCTGCCTCCCGTGGTGGAAGTCAAGCTCGCCTCCGGCCAATCGGCGCAACTCCAGTGCATCCACGCCGTCCATCCTTCCGGCGCCTCGGCCGGTGAAGGCTGCTGAAGCTCGCCTCAGATCTGGGCCCGATCTGGGCCGAAAGGAGGCGCCGCTCTCCGAGATCCACTATCGTAGGTGGTCAACGAGGCGTCCGCGCGCTGCACCTGATGGAGGTCGAGCTCCCGACCGTGTGCGGCCATGCTCACAGGCGTGCGGCCGTACTGAAGGCAGGAGCCGCAGATCTGCGCGAAGTTCGGCTCGGCTCCACCGCTGCCCTTCCTCTTTGGCCTCCGCCTCCCGGTATCTTGCAGACCCGTACCGACCGGAGCAAGGTGGCCCAGCTACAGCGCCGCCTTCCTTCAAAGCAGGGCGGTCATGCGGGACGTGGGCAGGGAGGCACTGGCGGATCCAAAGGGTGTCCAGGGTGGGCCGTGGACCACCCTGGGATTTCAATTCGGCCCATATACCATAGCGTAAAAAAACAGGAGACACGAGTCCAGCGTCGTTCTGTTCAATTTCTGTTCGAGCACATGAGAATCTCGATCAACCTCATGCCTCTCGCATCTCCTCAGCTCTCCCGACTCCCAGTTCTGTTTTCTTTCTGTTCGACCACAAGTCTAGTGCCGTTACTTGTCCCGTCCGGCCGTCGCCGGTCGCCGCCACGCCAGTGTGCCAGAGCCGCTCTTTCTCCTTCCCCGTCCGGCGCTCCCTGGATCGGCCCTCTCCGTTCCCTGCGGCCCTGCCCCACCTTCCGGTCGGCCGGTCTTCTCCTAACCCTAGCGACCTAGCGGGCAGACGGCAGAGCAGGGCGCCCGGCGCCCGGCGGCGCAGTCCCGGGCATCTTCCTGCCCGCCAGCGGCGGCGGGGACTAGGCCAACAACTCTTCAATTTCTTGGTGGTTTTGTTTCTCCAAGCTGCCGTGGGTACAAGGTAATTCAATCAACCCCAATCCCCAAGATTAGATGAACTTTACATGTTGTTTGCAAATTGAAACTTACTAATGATTTAGGCTTGATGAATTGCACACAATTATTAAAACATGTAAATATTTTTATTGTAGATGAATGAAGAATGAAGAGGACCGGATATATTGCTTCTCTTTTTTAGAAACATGCCGGTATATTTGCTTCTCAAATTTGCGCCAATGAGTTTAGTCAAGAACAGAACAAGTTGAGAAATAAGATGGGTGATAGTCTTTTGCATGATTGTCCAGTCGCATACATTGAGCGAAAGACTTTCTCCAAAGTGGATGAAGATGATATAATTGAGACTTTCATGTCCGTGAAAAGGCGTAAGCCCGTTAAAAAGTACTCTTCTTTGAGATTCTGAACGTATGTTGGCCCTATTTTATGTAAAATTAGAACTTCATTGGCAATTATTGTATGTTTGTAAGACCATAGTGTTATTGTTAAATTGTATGTTACTATGTTGGCATTTTCTATTTGTGTTAAGATTTTTTTTATAACGGTGGAACACCCTGTATCAAAATCCTGGATCCGCCACTGCAGGGAGGCAACGAATCTGGGGTCCAAAACTGGCTGGAGGCCACTGGATCTCAGCCGGCCCTGCCTCTCGTTCCACTCAGCAGCTCCTGCTTGCTTTTTTTCTTGCACTTCTAGAAAGAATCGATAGGGTCATGGAGTGCCCTGATCCGTTTCCCTTTCTTTGTTCTTCTCTTTTCTCTTTACCTTTCGTTTTAATTTTGTGTTTTTCATCCAGTTCAACTGGGCATCTCGATTGGATTTGGATCACATAGATACCTCTCCTCTCGTGTTTATCTTTTTCAGTCCATTTTTGTTGATTTTCTGTGATTATTAGGATATAATGTAGTTACGAAGCAGGGCATTCTTTCGGCTTTTAACCATGATTCGAATTTATTGGCCGATTCAAATTTATTTGTGATTTTCATGTATGAACCTATGAAATAGAGATTTTTCGTGATATTTTTTCTGGCTTTAAATCTTGATTTGGTTTTGGCAGGAGCATTGAAATGTTCATCCACTGCCGTATCTTGGCAGGGATGGACTGGATCTACGTAGGATGGCATCGATCTGAGGCCGCTGCCCTTTATTTTTGTTAATTCTTTTGATAAACTTAATGGTTCTTTCAAGTCTCCTAAAAATTTCTCTCCAAATTTTTTGTATGCTCCTCTTTTCGAATTTTACATAGGGGAACTGATCTAAAAATGAAATGAATATGTACCAAAATTTTATAGATCTGTGTTATCTCTTGGGGTCTTCAAAATCTTGGTAGATTTGTTTTGGTTTGGAACTTAGGATCTTCGTCGTTTCTTTTTTGTTTTAGTCAACAAAAATTCTATGAATATTCTGTGGTGAATCTTCTGTGAATGTCGTGTGAAAATAATATGGATCTGTAAATTCTGTGAATATTCTATGTTTAATCTTCTGTGAATTTACTGTGAATGTCGTGTGGAAATAATATGGATCTGTTAATATTGTATGAAAATGCGATCTTGGCTTCAGCTTCGAAAATGCTAGTGCTGATGATCGGTTTAATTCTCAGCCTCTGAATTTTCTATGAAACTTTAATGGGAAGTGCATGGAACTTCAATTTATATGTGTTGATTTGTGAATCAGTTGTGGATAATTTGAGGCAAAAATCGTTTGACACTGTTGGTGCACTCGTATGAATTCCTGCCACTAGGATTTGAAATGGAAGCGAAATATAAATGAAACTCTTTTGAACATTCCTACAAAAATCTCCTATGAAATCATCACAATTTTTTTCATCTAATTAATCTTCTACAAAATCTTCAGAATTTTGTTCCAATTAGATAGGCATAATAGTTTGTATTTTATGGTTAAAATTTCACGTGTAAAGTTTTGTAATTTTCTTAGCGTAAAGTTTTGTAAATTTCACGCTAAAATATTCATTAAAAAATCTCCAACAAATCTTATATGAAATTTTATTTGTAAAAATTGTTGAAATTCTTGAAAAAACAATATTTTTCATATTGTTGAATATTTTCTGGGAAGAAAAATTCTTTGAAAAACTCTCCAACAAATCTTCAACAAAATGAATATTTCTTAGTTTCTGTGAACCTTGAAAATTTCTTAGATTCACTTTTGTACAAAATGAATATTTGGTGAAATTATGTTAAATCTATAATGATTTTGAAACTACTGTGAAAATTTGGTTGAATATTCTATTAATTCAAAAATTTGTTGAGTATTCTGTTAATTCAAATTTTGTTGAATATTCTGTTAATTTTTTGAGAAAAGAAAATTGATGAAAACTGTGATCTGTGAGTAGAGAGAAAAATACAAACTTATAAAAGGTTGGAAAGGTAAGGGTTGTTCTGCAAAATGCGTGTGAAACTCGAAGGATCAAACCGAGATGAACGACACAGATAGTAGGGGGGGGGGGGGCAGATAGATGAGGAACTGCATTTTCCTGTCGTGGTCCAGCAGCTTCCACAGAGTCACAGTACGGTCCTTGAGTTCGACGTAGTCCTGGAAGCCGTCGATGGAGACGAACCTGATGAAGGAATCGTGGACGACACCAATGGTCCGGTACGCGGCCGGCTCGGCGATGCAGAGGTCCTGGCCCCCCGGCCCGACGGGCAGGCGGATGTAGCCGCCGAAGTTTACCACGCTGCTGTTGTCGTCGAAGAGGGCGTCGCAGCTGCAGTAGGAGACGCCGCACAGGAGGTCCACCCACTAGGCGTGGCCATTGAAAGAGAACTCCGTGTTGGTGCGGTTCACGCTCCAGTCGATGAGGTCCGGGAGGCTGGCCTTCTAGCACTCCGACCAGGGCGGCGACGAAGAGGAGGGCCGCCACAGGAAGAGAAAATCACCATCGCTGCCGTCATCCATCCGACGTGTGCCGACCAGGGTGTAGTCGGGGCCATGGCATGGGCGCGCGAAGGAGACTCTAGAGCTAAGGGGTGGTAGACAAAGGAGGGATCTTCCGGCGCGGGGATCATACGGAGCGACAAGGTGACAACGTCGTAGATGAGATAGGACGCCTCGCCCTGAAAGTCCAGGCTGATGACGGTGATGGCCTTGTCGACGGCTACGATTTCGGCGAACGGATCGCTGCGTAGGATGGCCAGGTAAGAGACAGCCGGAGGCTCGTCGGCGAGACGCACTCCGATGACCATGTCCATAAGCCTCTGGTTGTAGATCTCGAGTTCGTCGTCTGCGTAACCGTCCGCCTTCCTGTCCTTGCACTCCAGGATGAAGAGCGGGAGGCTGGTGGCGGAGGGGCCCTCGTCGAAGTCCGAACGCACGCGGCGTTGAAGCATGCACTCGGAGGGAAACATGAGGGTGTATCTATTGAGGTGTCGGCGGTGAGGAGGAGAGGGGAACGAGAGGCTCGGCTTAGGTTTTCTTTCTCTGTAGTTTGATTTTTAACGAACATGCTATTTAGTCTTAATATCCTGAGTGGAGATTTCGTGATCCGAAACTCACTATTTTTAAAATATATATTTAAAATTTCGCAAAATCTAATTATTGCCTAGGCACTGTCTCACCTTACACGGTGCTCACACCTCGCGTCCGTGCGATCCGAAACGAACGAAGCAGATCCAGTTTCGCTACCGTCCAAATACGACCGCCGATTCGAACTGTGGGTTCTTGACGTGGGGTGGCCACGGCAAATCCCATCGGTAGTATACCTAGGGTTTCGTATGAGGAGAGAAGTTGGCGCGCTGGTAGTTCCGTCGGCTGACAAGCAGGGATTTACCCAGGTTCGGCCCCTCATTGTGAGGTAAAGACCTACTCCTGCTTGTCTGATTATATTCATGGAGGATTAAATGGTGGCCGTAATGGCGATGGAGGTGATGAGAGACGTGGCCTCGCTAGGGCTATGCCTATCTGTATGGATCTGATCTATGGGGGTGCCTCTGACTGGCTTTATATAGGGAGCCAGGTAGGGTTTACAAGAGTCCTAGTAGACTACGACTTGGAGTCCTTGGCTTGTGCTTGAAGTAATAGCCGGTCCGCTAGGTGGGCCTTCGTCTGGGCCGTACCAGGTATACCAAAAGTGGGGGACCCAAGGGTATGACCACGTCAGTAGCCCCGAGTGTCTGGTCGATTCGTAGAATCGGGCAGAGACTTATAGCAACATGTCGAGCAGGAGTAGTCAATGCGTCAGGTGTGTTGATGATCATGTGATGAATGTATTAACCACGCCTTGAAAGTTGAATCATTTATGAGAAATCCAGTGTAGCTGTAAGTAACCCAATAATAGTAATAAATCCGATGTGATCTATAGAGAGACCGACTTTGAGAAATCCAGTGCGGGCAGTAGAGAACCAGACTTTGAGAATACCGATGCGGGCTGTAGAGAACCCGACTTTGAGAAATCCGATGCGGGGTATAGAGAACCCGACTTTGAAAAATCCAGCGCGGGCTATAGAAAACCCGACTTTGAGTATTCATGTTGCGGGCTATAGAGAACCCGACTTTGATAATTATATAGCACTCGAGCCGGAGGCGAGTGCGCTCCCGATGGGAGTAGTCGAATGAAATTTGAGTTGTCCAAGGAGGTGCTCAACTTGGGCTTAGTCCTTGCATCCTTACTGCATTGTCGGGTATTTTTGACTCGGTAGTACGTCGGGTGCGCGTCCAGCGCTCCCGATGGGAGTAGCCCCCGAGTGTCTGGTCGATTCGTAGAATCGGGCAGAGACTCATAATCGAGAATTCATCGGGTGCCTTTAAGAAGAGATTGTTAGTCGGAAGTCCATCGACTCATGCCCGGTTTTATTTGTTTGAGAGTTGTGAGCTTAGCAGGCCCAGTGCACTCGACGGATCGGGGCTGGTTAATTGCTCTGGGGCAAAAACCTGGCTAGCTATCGTAGGCTGGGGAAGCTTGGCTCTGGCCGCGGAGGTCTTATAGAGCCAAACTCCAACATCAGTAAATGGGTACCCAACGCGTCCGTCGGGATTTTCCATCATGTCGCAGACACGGAAATTACAGGATGAACGCAGCGGGTGCGAGCCCTGGCCGGCTCGACGGATCGGCGGGTCTTATCTTTACACCATGGGTGCAGCATCCGAGGATCATATGCGGCGGACGCATCTCGGGAAGTCTTTTTGCGACTGCGCTAGTCGTGAATTTTTGCATGGGCCTAAGTAGCCGAGTCGATGATTTGTTGCGGCCTGTGCGGCGCAGCCCTCGAGCATCGGGTGCGGCCAAGGCGAATTTGTTGCAGCCTGTGCGGCGCAGCCCCCGAGCATCGGGTGCGGCCAAGGCGAATTTGTTGCGGCCTGTGCGGCGCAACACCCGGTAGAGTATCAGGTGCGGCCAAGGCAAAATTGTTACGGCCTGTGCGGCGCAGCACCAAGTAGAGCATCAGGTGCGGCCAAGGCAAATTTGTTGTGGTGCGGCGGACCGGAGTCGACGCGGCGGAAGGAGTCGACGCGGCGGAGTAGTACGACAGAGGGAGTCGACGCGGTGGACCGGAGTCGACGCGGCGGAAGGAGTCGACGCGGCGGAGTAGTACGACAGAGGGAGTCGACGCAGCGGACTGGAGTCGACGCGGCGGAAGGAGTCGACGCGGCGGACCGGAGTCGACGCGGCGGAGTAGTACGGCAGAGGGAGTCGACGCAGCGGACCGGAGTCGACGCGGCTGAAGGAGTCGACGCGGCGGAGTAGTACGGCAGAGGGAGTCGACGCAGCGGACCGGAGTCGACGCGGCGGAAGGAGTCGACGCGGCGGAGTAGTACGACAGAGGGAGTCGGCGCAGCGGACCGGAGTCGACGCGGCGGAAGGAGTCGAAGCGGCGGACCGGAGTCGACGCGGTGGAGTAGTACGGCAGAGGGAGTCGACGCAGCGAACCAGAGTCGACATGGCAGACCGGAGTCGACGCGGCGGAGTAGTACGGCAGAGGGAGTCGACGCAGCGGACCGGAGTCGAAAAGCGCCAGCCCTCGAGTGTTGACTGCAGCCGAAGAAGGTTAGAATTGAAGAAATAAAATATGAAAGTGACTTAGCTGTTCATGAGCGACGGAAATCTGTAGACTATCGAGGTCGACTCGTCAAAGTGGTGGTAGAAGTTATCGGACTCCGATCTTGTCGAGTCATGGACGTCGTAGTGGACGGAGTCGATGCCGTGAAGTTGTATGGCGGATGGGGTCGACGCGGCGCGGGCAACACTCAGCCCCCGAGTCTTCCTTGTCAAGCCGGCGAAGCGGAGTCGATGATGCAGAGTCGAAGAAGGCGCGAGTGTCATCTTGTCGGGTGCAGCGATGAAATTGTGGTCGTTGTCGATGTCGAAACGCCAGCCCCCGAGTCTCGGGTGTGTCGATAGAATTGTTGTTTATTGTTGATGATGAAGCACCAGCCCCGAGGATACGCATACGCAGTACCCTTCTAGGGAGCAGACTCTCGGTGTTGGTGCCGCCCACGTGATTCTCCATTCCTCCTCCCCGGACCTCTATCTCTTTTCCCCTTCGTCTCGGCGAGAAATTGCCTCGCCGCCGTCGGCGAGCTCTCAGGTAGAGAGACAAATCGAGCTGGTTCTGGTTGCTCGCTGGGCTCGTCCGTCGTCTATTATGAGTCGATTTCACGGCACGGCCCAGCGCGAGTTTGCTAAATCTCATCGGAGGTTGCTGAATCGATTCGAGGGAAGTTGGGTTCGGCGGAAGGGGATGGCAGAATAGGTGCGGCTGGGTTCTTCTGCGTTGATCTTCTGGAGCATCTGAGGAAAGGGACGGCGGAATAGGTGTGGCTGGGCTCTTCTGCGTCGATCTTCTTGAGCATCTGCGGAAGGGAACGGCGCATCTTCTCTGATTCTTCTGCTACGTAAGTTATGTTGAATCCTAGGTGTGCATGTGATCCCACATTTGCGTTTGATCTGGCCATAGTGCTCGGATTTTGTGTAGTTTGTTTTCTGATTTTTTTTTTTGTCTTTGAATCTGTTGACTGCAATCGGGGCCTGGACTATGGTGCTTAAACGAGTTGGAAAAAGCCCAATTTATAGCTTTCTCAGCAACCAGCAAACCACACACGGTGACACGGATGGTTCAATCGAAAGAATCAACCCATGAACCCAGTCCGCAGCCCCTAGCCTTTGTACTTTATATAACTTGATAATTTCTGAACTTTTCCGGAATGTATTTTCCGAAATCTAGAATGAAGTTTCAACTTGTTACATGTACTTTAAATACCTTGTTGGTTTCTAAACATTTTTCAGATGTAGTTTCTGTAGTCTGTCACGTAATCTGAACTTTTTGAAATGTTCAAATTGCGAAATTAAAATGCATATAAAGCGTTACTTTTTCAATGGCTGCCACTAAATTTAGTGAGACGTCATTTGTTGTAGTTTTTTCCTTATGAAAATCGTGGTTGTAGTTCTCCCATTGGTCTCACCCATGAATTGTGTAGTCTTTTGGTTTATCAAATGCATATATTTTTATAGCTGGCTGGTACTTGAGCAGCGACCTTCTCCATCGGCTACATCGGCTGGTTGCTTCCGATTTGGTGGTATTTCAGAGGCGGATTCCGGCGATTCAACTACTTAAAGTTCGATTCCCACCGCCGCCTGGGTGACGCTGGAACCCTAACTAGTCGTTTTCTGGTGGCTATGCGTGATTTTGGGGGAAAATTTTGCGACTGATGTTTTGCGCCAATTCTAATCCGTTGTCTCGTTGTTATGTAGGGGTTGCAGGTTCTGTGTGCAGGACTAGCAAAGGTTGAACTGGTGAGCTCTGATCCCCATGTACATCTGCATATATGTATGTGTTGTCCTCGTGATAGATGTAGTTCTGCTCCTGCAAAATAGATGAATAGGGTTTTTGTAGTAGTTTTCTTATCGAGGTAGATTTATTTTTTGTGGTTGCATATATTCGATAGCAAGTAGTGTGTTGGATGTAGTTCGATGCACATCTAGCTGTTTTGGTTAAATTTGTTAGTATACTGGAATTTATATCTATCTGTTGTAGTTGTGTTTGTATGTAATGTATTTCCCAGTATCGATTTTGCACATGCAGATGTACGCACATATGTATTTTTACATATATTTAGATGAAAACTTCATCTAATATATGTAAATTCGATATAAAAACTACAATGCATTTTATTACTAGTACTTGATTTTTTTTTTTTGCTTGATGTCACTAGTCAGGAGAAGTAGTAGTTGTAGTTTCCATAGGAGAGATGTTTTTTTTTCTTTGGTGTATTTTCTACCTAGAATGTACCTTTTGCGGTCCATTCATTTGTTGTATATATTAGATGAAAACTTTCATTAATTCGATGTAAATTCGATATAAAAACTACAATGCAGCTAGGGGGGGGGGGGGGTATAAGAAGTGAGCCCAGCTCACTTGGTTAGGGAAGTGGATGTACAACCCAGCCACCCAGGTTCAAGTCCTCGCAGACGCAGATTTGGGTTCTTATTAAAAAACGCTGTAGGGGCTTCCCCTACCACATTTCTTTCAAAAATGCAGCTACGGGTACTTGAGTATTTTTCGCATGATGTCAATAGTTTGGATATACAGTAGTTGTAGTTTCCATAGGGAGAGATGTTTTTCCCATGGCATGTAGATGTATTTTTTCGGAACTTAAACATAAATTAGATGGAAACTCCATGCCAGGTTCCATTAGTATGTATCTTGCATGTATTTTTATATTTAAAATTATCAAACAGAAGTTACATTAATATGTATTTTTAAAAAAATTCAATGGAGTATGTAGTTTCAAACACTGCAACTAAGATTTATATTCTCAACATTTAGTTGCTGCAGGAAAACTACAAAGAGCTATGATGTTGCCACTCATATCTGAGGTATAATCATGTTTTTTAAAACACTGCCACTTAGAGATAATACTTTCTGATGTTTTTCATTTTTTGTCTTGTCTCCATTGATGGAAGAATTTCTTGTCGTATTGTAATTTTGCATCCTCCCAACTTTCAAAGATCATGTCCTGATATGGTGTCTGATGTCAGTCTCTGATTGCTAGGAGTTGACTGAACTTAATCACCGCTGCTCAAATCATTGCTTGAAATCTAACATGATCTTTTTTATCCTTTATAGCCAAAACTACATGGGGATCTTCATTTCAAGAGAGCATGGAAGCATCCCAGTTTGTTCTTTGTATGTTCAAGAAGATTTTCAAGGTGAAGATTCAGGTTTTGCATGGTATAAAGCCACTAAAAACCATCAATGTGGGTTCATGAGCCACTTTTCTTTTTGCTGGGACAAAACTCCAAACGAATCAAGAAGATATCAGAAACTACAAGCAATTTGTTTGCTGATTTCTTTTTCCCGTACTGGTTCCCCTAGTTTTCCTACATCTAGAAAGTTGATGTACTTTCTGTGATGGGAGAGCACAATGTTTTTCATATCTGGATGTTTCCCTCTGGTTTTTGGCGATTATCTTCTTGCTGGGTACTTTCTCGCAGAGGATAGTAGTGCAAAGCTACACAGTACACACTGCGGTTCTGGGAGGGAGGGGATGTATACTTGCAGTAGATTCTTGCCCACCCATGGGAACTATTTGTTCTTCGTTTTTTTTGTATCTACTGTAGTAGCTAGCAACTGTAGTTCCTGCTGAAAATTAACTTTCATCAAACTGAAGGTCTCTCCTTTGCGGCGGCGCAACAACGTAAACAATAGCGTAGCGCAGTAGCGTGGGAAGGTGAGCACGTGGGGACAAAAAAATTCTATTTGGGGAACGAGCCGTATTGCAATAGCGTAGCACAGTAAGGAGGCACGTGGGGACCAAAATTTTCTATTTACGGAAACGTACCGGTTCGGACATCTGTTTGTTTCTATTTTTGGGAGGGGCAACGCGGAAGGCAAAACAGTGCCGGGCACTGTGTAGCCACGTCCTTAAAATTTTCAAAAACTTTTGAAAAAAATCATGAAGCTCTAGTGCTCTACAAACGTGCAAAATCTCAAATACTTTGCGGTTTGAGCTACACAAAAATGACAAATATATAAATACGCGAATAGAGAACAATGTATAGTTTCAAATCTCTCATGCTTGTCATTTTTGTGCAGCCCATAATCAAAAAAAATCGTAAAGTGATCATGCATGCTTAATATACATCACTGACAAGTGACAACACTCGATTTTTTCCAGATCTTTTTATAATTTCATAATTTTTATTTTTTTTAAAAAAAATAGAGGATCACTAATTCCAGGAGCCAAAATAACTTCCGTAATGCCCTAATTTTTTTAACTTAATATAAAGCTGAAAGGAGCAAATAATATGAGTAGAGATTTCTTGCTCCCGGAATCGAGTGCTACCTCTACTTTAAAAAAATAAAAATCATATTTATATGTTTCAAAAAATCTGAAACAAAATCCTTATGTTATTAATGATATATCCCACAAACATGCAAAATCTTGATTTGAAATACTTTATATTCAGATCTACACAAAATTGAAAAATATGTGATCTAAATATGCTCTCTTTCAAATCTCCAAAATATACAACGTTTGTCATTTTTGTGTAGCCTAGAATATAAAGTATTTTAAATCGGATCTTCACGATGCTGGGATACATCATTGCCAATATGTAGGATTTTTTCAATTTCTAAAAAACTTACAAATACGATTTTTAATTTTTGAAATAGAGGGAGCACTGGAACCGTGAGCCAAAGGTGTTTGCCACAAATAATATGAGATACCTAATGTTGTGGTCTTTGGGAAATCCAATGCGTCGACCGAAACGGACACCATTTTTGTGTCCAGTTTTTGTCCATTTGGACGAGGCGGATATCAAATGTCTTGGTCGTGTACACCTGCCCGCTCGTAGTGCACCCAAAGCAATGGCCTCATTTTGGGTTATTTTATTCATTTTAGTGCAAGAACGTTTTTGCTTAATAGATAGGCGGCGGGTACAAAGGGCCTTTTTACATAAACTAAAAAAACCTAGATAATGGCCGCGGGCACCCTAGCTACTCGTCGTCGGCGTTGGCGGCGCCTCGGGGAGCGGGCCAGTCCAGCACCAGGACTTCATGTAGAGCTCTACGGGAGAGGGGGAGCCTCCTCTTGCTCCTGCTCCGGCTCCATCCGCACTCACCATGGATCTAGCTCCTGCTCTCGGGTCTCCATGGCGGTGTCGAGAGCACTTGGGCAAGGTTGTTCCATGCCACATCTCGTCCTCGACGACGGCGTGCTTGACTCCTTGTGGACCTCCGCGAGGACGTGTCGTTCTCTCGTATGGTCATCCTTTACTTAACCACAGGAGTTTGGCCGCGTGGGGGCGGTGGCGGCGGAGCACGATCGCTAGATGGAGTCGGAGCCTGGCCGCGAAGTATGCTAGAGTCACTGCTCGTGTTCGTTGTAGAACTAGGTGTCCTGGTGGGAACTGTTCTCGACGAACGCGGGGTGGTCGAGGAGGTCGTCCGAGAGCAGGTCGCTCGCCGGAATGGATGGAACCTTTCCGCATTCAGGTGCCAGTGGTACAGCAGATGCATGTCGGACCAGGGCACTGGGACGGCGTTATCCCAGTACGACTGGCACCGGTTGACATATAAGTATGGTCGGCGCTGGCGTGGTGGATCGGCCACCACCTGCGACACTAGCTGGAACGGGGCAAGGGCCGGTGTCGCGCCACGATGTTGCCTCGACGAGGAGCCAACTTCGTGGTCGTGCTTCCCCTTGCCGGTCCACTTGAGCGGCATTGCGGCTAGGCTAAGGTTTCGTGTCGGCGAGCGGCGCAGTGAAGTTGTCGCCACTGGAGTGGGGTGAGTGGGCTCCCCCCTCACAAGCGTGACATTAAAAAGGACCTAGTAGAAGGGGGGGGGGGGGGGGAGGGGGTGAGTGGGTTCTGTCACTATCAAGTGGGACCGGGCCGGGGCCGATCGGACGGTCCATCTACGCAAACCTGGCCAAAACTGGGCTAGGAATGTGTAAGAGCGGACACGAAAAAGAAAAATGGACATGCGGCTGAAATGTGTTGGGCCGTGACGCGGGCGGACCAAATGGGTCACCGTGTTGGAGTTGCCCTTAAATACACACTGGATAAGCTATCGTGCAGAAGATAGACTTTCCTAATCATTACTGTTCCGAATTAATCTTTCATAGTCCTATCTCTAGCTCATCTTTCTAATTCAAGTTGTCTCCTTCATGTACTCTTCCCTAGCCGACTCCTTCCCTAAGTCTCATTGGGAGGCAACGTGCTAATGTGCACAACACTACACCTCTACAGGACAAGCAGCTTGTCCACAAGCTGAAGGCTAGCAACCTTTGTCTTGCTTCCCCCACGGCTTGCTCGTCTGCTGGAACTTTTGGAAGATAACTTGATAACCATCAGATGATTTTTCATATAACACTTTCATGAGACTATTAAGGCCTTAAGGATGAACCCGGTAGCTCGCCTTTTCTGGAAGAAAATTCAACATATATAGGACCCTAGCAAACCCGGTCGCTAAACATGTTGAATTCATTTGTTCAATTGGTAATAGTAAATTGATTCGATTGTTCTTTGTAGAAATGATTCTTCCTCAGTTGAACAGGTACCATAATATTGCATCAATAATTCAGATGTTCGTCATAGAAGTAGTGATAAGTAAATTGATAGAACAACGGATGAAAATGATGTTTCAACCTCTGGGAGTATAACAACTGACCTACAGGCTGCAGTTTACAGGCATAGCAATTTTGGCTCGCTCTGTACAAACGCCAACCAAATATGCAGATATGTTGATGACATCACAGGCCCTCTAATATCATCAACATTATGAGGATCACTTGAAACTATGATTTTTTCCCTTAGTTGAGTTCAGTCCATCAAAAGCTAAACTAAATAAAAAGAGAAAATAAATAGCAAAAGAGATAGTGAGAACCAAGGTCGACACAAGGGGATGAATTCTGAAAACTGTAAGGTAGGGTATCAACCTGTCTGCAGAAAACAAGTTGTGGTTGAATAGTCAGGGTCAGCAGCAGAAGTTTTTGGATCAAACAGAACACAAGTAACAGGGATATATTTATTAGATAGCAGCTGCAGAAATCGAGTGTAATCGTGAATATTTATCTCGAGAACCATGACACCAGACACGATTACTGAACCATATTTGAATTCTGAATGATGAATGTGTAAAGAGGGTAGGCAACCTGACTTGTGTCAATTGCATCAACGAGATATAGAATATGAGAGTGTATCCCCCTCTGCTATCAGATGGAGAAATAGTCAGTTAGTTAGTTGGGCACACAGAGAGACAGAATTGCATTGATTTGGGAGTGTTTAATTAGGTATTGATCACCTGGGGTTGAACTTGAACATTGGGGAGTTGACACGGAATGGCAGTTTGTGAGAAAAGTCGATGGAGGTGATTTCAGGGACCGTGGAGACGATGTCGTATGTGTGGAGGAATCTCGGTTCGTAGGGAGGCGAGCGCGGGCCCGGCGGCGGCGGAATCAAGGGAAAGGTGAGGAGGGAGGCGAAAGGGACCGGCGGGGGAGAGGATAGGGCCAGGATGGGAGCGAGGCAGCAGCGGCCGGAGTCGGGGAGTGTGCCGCGGTTGTGGTGGTCGAGGGCGACGGCGGGAGGTCGAAGAAAGAAGCACCGTGGCAGCCTCGCGACGCGACGCAATGCAGAACCCAAACTCTCCTCTCTCCGATTCTGGATTGCAGACTAGACGAGGAAGACGAAGAAGAGTCGAGCCCATATGTTGGCCCATTTAACTAGGCCCATTTATAACTTCATATTCGGCCCAGATAGTTTGTTGAGCGAGAATGGGCCTAGCGAATATGAAGTTGAGCGAGAACATAAAACAAGTTTAGGGCAACTGACAAGTCAAAAAACAAAAGAAGTTTAGGGCAACTGATCGAAGGTTGCCTTCCGCCGCAACGAAAAGAAGGCGCTGATCCGCATATGAAGTCCTCCCAATCCTCCATGGAAGATGTATGTGTATGCTGCTTATTGTATACTCTATACATGTGTTGCTCAACATTTCAGCCATATACTGCTGATTTCCCTTTGCTGCGGTGATCCAATTAAGTTTGAGAAAGGTTAGAACTATCTAAGGACTACCGGTCGACTGCTACTATATCATATACAGCATACACGCTTGTTTTCCTGACAATAATAATAGCAGAGCTGACTTTGTTTCCAGGCCATGAATCAGGTTATGCACATAATAGTAGGCTATATACCGAGTTTCATACATAAGCAGGGGCGGAGACAGGGGGGGGCTAGCAGGGGTCGGACCCCCCCCAATGGTTCGTCCCCCCCAAGAAAAACTACAGGTAATAGTATATGTATACTGTATATACGTACTGATTGCCACTGCTAATCACGTATTTACTAGACTAGAGCCCACCGCTGGCAGAAATTACTGGTCCATTTAGTTCTGGTATTCACGGAAGCCCAATAGGCAACAACCCATCTTCTGTCTACCCATGTTTAGCCCGTTAGGTTATTCATCGATGATAGATCGTGTAGTCCTGCACGGTTCAGGCCGTCTTCTCGGCTTTGGCTTTGAATCAGATCAAACATCGATTCCTCAAGCTGCCACTTAGCGATCCTGGCGCACCAAGCAGCAGCGGACGGCGGCGCGGCAGCTAATTGATCGTCCCCCGCTTGCCGGATGTACGCACCATCAGATTACTCATCAAGGTACACTATACACTATATTTACTACCTATTCCAATCTAACTCTATGTTTCAAATTTACCTATAGTTCACAGTCATAAACAAAGAAAGATAATATATTATAGTATAATTTTTCCCCCCTATTACTTCACTCTGGAATCTGGCCTTGTATGAAAAATTCAGATGTTGATTGGTGGTGGCTATTTGGACTTATAAAGTGGTTCCAGCATACTTTTTCCCCTTTTGTCACGGTTTGTTAATTATATATCTATGTTAATATTTTGATAAATTTATATTCACACAATATTATTGCTAAAAACACATTAATATGCTAATTTTTTACTTAAATTTTGATATAGTATATCAATTCGACTGTCAATCGTTTCGCCTCCCTATACCCAAATCCTGGCTCCGCCCCGGTACATAAGCGTTGAACTTTCAATTTTCCTCTGAATCTGCATTGAACAGTTCAACAGCCTGAATTTGTGTGAGTCAGCAGTAACACACATTTAAAAAGAATGTCCACACTGGTGGAAATAATCTTGCCTCTAATATAGTTTGGTTGTATTAATTAGTGTGTAAGTCTAAGCATGTTAATTAGGTCAGGTGATTAGTGAATTACTAGTGCGTGCGTTGTATCGTGTCCAAGTATAGCTAGAAGTCAAACTCGTGGTAGTAGTAGTACGTGAGTATGGTAAGTTTCCAATTTGGATGAGTTAGTACTAGCACTCTAGCAGTCCTACACGGACAGGAGCTGAGTTCATGTTCGAATAGGTTAACTAGCTAGCCGTTTGTGTCGGGTCGTGTATATATACATATGTACGGGCGTCTTGTGTACATCTCGATCGATATACTATTGAAAGCAGATACTTGCTTGGACGTACGCTTGGTAAGAACAGCCCTTTGCCTTATAAAAAAGCACGGCAGGTGTGATATAACAACTCACCAACATCTACAACTCCACCTCTCCAGGTATATATCATCTACTCATCCACCTGACACACATGTATGTATATATGGATTCATGTATACCGTTGAAAAATCATACGTGCTCTAGGCATCCCTGTTATTGTTGCTTAGGCAGTTAGATTTGCTTACTCATTTTAAATACGACAATGGGTATGATAACAACTGAGCAACCAACAATATGGATCGGAGTATGCGCTGCACATAAGCTCCGGGTATCATAGTACATCACTACAATTATTTGAAGTCAGAGTTGATGAGTCATGTCATGCATGTATATACATGTCACTCATTCATTGACAAGGACTGATCACTTGATAAGGGACATACACTGAACACTGTTTAAAACGTGATTCCCTGGAGTTTTTCTGACCGCAGAAAAACAAATAAACAAGCTTGTGTAATATCCAACAGTTTTTCCAAGTAATTTTAACCAATCAACGTATAAGGTCTAATCTGGGATGAGCTAATTATGCTTACCCAAGTGGGGTGAGTGGGTTCTGTCACTATCAAGTGGGACCGGGCCGGGGCCGATCGGACGGTTTATCTACGCAAACATGGCCCAAAACTGGGCTAGGAATGTGTAAGACCGGACACGAAAACAGAAAAATGGACATGCGGCTGAAATGTGTTGGGCCGTGATCGTGGGCGGACCAAATGGGTCACCGTGTTGGAGTTGCCCTTAAATCCACACTGGAATAAGCTATCGTGCAGAAGATAGACTTTCCTAATCATTACTGTTCCGAATTAATCTTTCTAGTCCTATCTCTAGCTCATCTTTCTAATTCAAGTTGTCTCCTTCATGTACTCTTCCCTACCCGACTCCTTCCCTAAGTCTCATTGGGAGGCAACGTGCTAATGTGCACAACACTACACCTTACAGGACAAGCAGCTTGTCCACAAGCTGAAGGCTAGCAACCTTTGTCTTGCTTCCCCCACGGCTTTGCTCGTCTGCTGGAACTTTGGAAGATAACTTGATAACCATCAGATGATTTTTCATATAACACTTTCATGAGACTACTTAAGGCCTTAAGGATGAACCCGGTAGCTCGCCTTTTCTGGAAGAAAATTCAACATATAGGACCCTAGCAAACCCGGTCGCTAAACATGTTGAATTCATTTGTTCAATTGGTAATAGTAAATTGATTTCGATTGTTCTTTGTAGAAATGATTCTTCCTCAGTTGAACAGGTACCATAATATTGCATCAATAATTCAGATGTTCGTCATAGAAGTAGTGATAAGTAAATTGATAGAACAACCGGATGAAAATGATGTTTCAACCTCTGGGAGTATAACAACTGACCTACAGGCTGCAGTTTACAGGCATAGCAATTTTGGCTCGCTCTGTACAAACGCCAACCAAATATGCAGATATGTTGATGACATCACAGGCCCTCTAATATCATCAACATTATGAGGATCACTTGAAACTATGATTTTTTTCCTTAGTTGAGTTCAGTCCATCAAAAGCTAAACTTAAATAAAAAGAGAAAATAAATAGCAAAAGAGATAGTGAGAACCAAGGTCGACCAAGGGGATGAATTCTGAAAACTGTAAGGTAGGGTATCAACCTGTCTGCAGAAAACAAGTTGTGGTTGAATAGTCAGGGTCAGCAGCAGAAGTTTTTGGATCAAACAGAACACAAGTAACAGGGATATATTTATTAGATAGCAGCTGCAGAAATCGAGTGTAATCGTGAATATTTATCTCGAGAACCATGACACCAGACACGATTACTGAACCATATTTGAATTCTGAATGATGAATGTGTAAAGAGGGTAGGTAACCTGACTTGTGTCCTTCAATTGCATCAACGATAAGGGGAGATTATAGAATATGAGAGTGTATCCCCCTCTGCTATCAGATGGAGAAATAGTCAGTTAGTTAGTTGGGCACACAGAGAGACAGAATTGCATTGATTGGGAGTGTTTAATTAGGTATTGATCACCTGGGGTTGAACTTGAACATTGGGGAGTTGACACGGAATGGCAGTTTGTGAGAAAAGTCGATGGAGGTGATTTCAGAGACCGTGGAGACGATGTCGTATGTGTGGAGGAATCGCGGTTCGTAGGGAGGCGAGCGCGGGCCCGGCGGCGGCGGAATCAAGGGAAAGGTGAGGAGGGAGGCGAACGGGACCGGCGGGGGAGAGGATAGGGCCAGGATGGGAGCGAGGCAGCAGCGGCCGGAGTCGGGGAGTGTGCCGCGGTTGTGGTGGTCGAGGGCGACGGCGGGAGGTCGAAGAAGAGAAGCACCGTGGCAGCCTCGCGACGCGACGCAATGCAGAACCCAAACTCTCCTCTCTCCGATTCTGGATTGCAGACTAGACGAGGAAGACGAAGAAGAGTCGAGCCCATATGTTGGCCCATTTCACTAGGCCCATTTATAACTTCATATTCGGCCCAGATAGTTTGTTGAGCGAGAATGGGCCTAGCGAATATGAAGTTGAGCGAGAACATAAAACAAGTTTAGGGCAACTGACAAGTCAAAAAACAAAAGAAGTTTAGGGCAACTGATCGAAGGTTGCCTTCCGCCGCAACGAAAAGAAGGCGCTGATCCGCATATGAAATCCTCCCAATCCTCCATGGAAGATGTATGTGTATGCTGCTTATTGTATACTCTATACATGTGTTGCTCAACATTTCAGCCATATACTGCTGATTTCCC
Organism: Poa pratensis; assembly: GCA_947311845.1. Taxonomy (NCBI): domain Eukaryota; kingdom Viridiplantae; phylum Streptophyta; class Magnoliopsida; order Poales; family Poaceae; genus Poa; species Poa pratensis. The sequence continues at coordinate 35,473,682 of CAMZMU010000083.1, read as the reverse complement.
TTTGCTGCGGTGATCCAATTAAGTTTGAGAAAGGTTAGAACTATCTAAGGACTACCGGTCGACTGCTACTATATCATATACAGCATACACGCTTGTTTTCCTGACAATAATAATAGCAGAGCTGACTTTGTTTCCAGGCCATGAATCAGGTTATGCACATAATAGTAGGCTATATACCGAGTTTCATACATAAGCAGGGGCGGAGACAGGGGGGGGCTAGCAGGGGTCGGACCCCCCCAATGGTTCGTCCCCCCAAGAAAAACTTTTTTTTTTTTGCGAAACACAGTACAACGCAAGCGCTCATATACACGCGCACACACTCACCCCTATGAACGCACGCACGCACACCCTACCCCTATGAGCACCTCCGAGAGACTGAGTCGGCGGGTCGAGTCTTGAGATTGACGAAGTCACCACGGGAGCCTCGCTGTCGACGGGAACGTCGCCTCCCACTGAAGAATATTCCGCCTTAAATGAGAAACACCAGCGTCAAACCTGGGGTTTGAACTCTGGTGGGCTGGGGGTACAACCACCCACCTAACCATCTTGCCACAGGCAAGTTCTCACCCAAGAAAAACTACAGGTAATAGTATATGTATACTGTATATACGTACTGATTGCCACTGCTAATCACGTATTTACTAGACTAGAGCCCACCGCTGGCAGAAATTACTGGTCCATTTAGTTCTGGTATTCACGGAAGCCCAATAGGCAACAACCCATCTTCTGTCTACCCATGTTTAGCCCGTTAGGTTATTCATCGATGATAGATCGTGTAGTCCTGCACGGTTCAGGCCGTCTTCTCGGCTTTGGCTTTGAATCAGATCAAACATCGATTCCTCAAGCTGCCACTTAGCGATCCTGGCGCACCAAGCAGCAGCGGACGGCGGCGCGGCAGCTAATTGATCGTCCCCCGCTTGCCGGATGTACGCACCATCAGATTACTCATCAAGGTACACTATACACTATATTTACTACCTATTCCATCTAACTCTATGTTTCAAATTTACCTATAGTTCACAGTCATAAACAAAGAAAGATAATATATTATAGTATAATTTTTCCCCCCCCTATTACTTCACTCTGGAATCTGGCCTTGTATGAAAAATTCAGATGTTGATTGGTGGTGGCTATTTGGACTTATAAAGTGGTTCCAGCATACTTTTTCCCCTTTTGTCACGGTTTGTTAATTATATATCTATGTTAATATTTTGATAAATTTATATTCACACAATATTATTGCTAAAAACACATTAATATGCTAATTTTTTACTTAAAATTTTGATATAGTATATATCAATTCGACTGTCAATCGTTTCGCCCCCCTATACCCAAATCCTGGCTCCGCCCCGGTACATAAGCGTTGAACTTTCAATTTTCCTCTGAATCTGCATTGAACAGTTCAACAGCCTGAATTTGTGTGAGTCAGCAGTAGCACACATTTAAAAAGAATGTCCACACTGGTGGAAATAATCTTGCCTCTAATATAGTTTGGTTGTATTAATTAGTGTGTAAGTCTAAGCATGTTAATTAGGTCAGGTGCAGTGCGTGCGTTGTATCGTGTCCAAGTATAGCTAGAAGTCAAACTCGTGGTAGTAGTAGTACGTGAGTTTGGTAAGTTTCCAATTTGGATGAGTTAGTACTAGCACTCTAGCAGTCCTACACGGACAGGAGCTGAGTTCATGTTCGAATAGGTTAACTAGCTAGCCGTTTTGTGTCGGGTCGTGTATATATACATATGTACGGGCGTCTTGTGTACATCTCGATCGATATACTATTGAAAGCAGATACTTGCTTGGACGTACGCTTGGTAAGAACAGCCCTTTGCCTATAAAAAAGCACGGCAGGTGTGATATAACAACTCACCAACATCTACAACTCCACCTCTCCAGGTATATATCATCTACTCATCCACCTGACACACATGTATGTATATATGGATTCATGTATACCGTTGAAAAATCATACGTGCTCTAGGCATCCCTGTTATTGTTGCTTACGCAGTTAGATTTGCTTACTCATTTTAAAATACGACAATGGGTATGATAACAACTGAGCAACCAACAATATGGATCGGAGTATGCGCTGCACATAAGCTCCGGGTATCATAGTACATCACTACAATTATTTGAAGTCAGAGTTGATGAGTCATGTCATGCATGTATATACATGTCACTCATTCATTGACAAGGACTGATCACTTGATAAGGGACATACACTGAACACTGTTTAAAACGTGATTCCCTGGAGTTTTTCTGACCGCAGAAAAACAAATAAACAAGCTTGTGTAATATCCAACAGTTTTTCCAAGTAATTTTAACCAATCAACGTATAAGGTCTAATCTGGGATGAGCTAATTATGCTTACTTCAAGCTAAATTTAGCCTAGTAAAATCTGGTCACTCCTTAGGCATGCATATAGAATAGCACACACAAAAAGCACGTCTGGAATGCCTGCATAAATGAACACTACCTTTTAACATTCCTTAATATGTTGATTTTATGCATATGCATAGGTTTCTTCCATGAAGTCATCATTTCGTCAAGAGAGCAATGGCCAATGATGATATCAAATATGAGGAGGTTAGTTGGTTTCACTGAGAAATTAAAGCCTCTTCTTGTAAATGCATTCTATCTTCTTTTTGCACTGTGCCAAAAAAATAAAAATTTAAGGCACATTCATCATTGGATTTTGTTCTAATTAGCGGACTGAATGATCTCTTGAAAATATTCGCTGCAGGAACATATTTCAAATGCACGAGGGGTGAAACTCTTTACATGCCAATGGAGCCCTCTAAACCATGAACCAAAAGCATTGATCTTCCTATGCCATGGTAAACTTATTTAACTGTGTGGTACTGCATTAAATTTTAAAAGACAATGGTAAAAATTCAGAGCATTGTTGTTTTGTACGTCCTATAATTTAATTGCAACTTTTGTTTCTTGCATTTTTTAGGATACGCAATGGAATGCAGCATTTCTATGAGAGGTAAATAGCAGACATGTGTTGCTTGTAATCGAGCTTATGCTTTATTGAAAATTAAAGCAGATTCTTTGTGTTGCTTCTAAATACACAAGTTCTTTTTATGAAGAGTATGATCATAATCCCATCAGTTTTTATAATTTGTATTCCACAAAAAGGAAAAGGAAATAAATACCGTAGAGATTAGAGCCGACAAGTTAACTGATTATTACTCGCAGGCACAGGCACACGATTGGCCAAGGCTGGATTTGGAGTGCACGGAGTGGACTATGAGGGCCATGGAAAGTCTTCAGGACTTCAAGGCTATATTAGCAATTTAAACGATGTCGTCAGTGATTGCTCTACATACTTTGCAAGTGTTTGTGGTATGCCCAATATGTTACATACTAGTCTCAGCTATTTTATTACTCGCGTGCTACACTGCTACCATATTACTGTAACAATCAAGAACTCTAATTAGCTCCTAGAAAATTCCGTCTGAAATATTAGATGTGAATTTTACACCAAACTCGATAACTGTGTGTGGTCAAAATTTAGTAGTCATTCTCTTCATAAATAAAAAGTAAGACCATATATGTTTTCATATTTATTGGCAGACCTATGTAACTGGTATATGACTAGAAAACATTAAATCTCAAATTTTGATGTCCTGTCTTCCTTATTATAGAGAAGGAGGAGCACATAGGAAAACGGAAGTTCTTACTCGGTGAGTCCATGGGAGGAGCTATAGCGCTGATGCTCCATAGGAAGGAACCTACCTTTTGGGACGGTGCCATTTTAGTTGCCCCCATGTGCAAGGTTAATTGCCCAAGATTCGATAATCATGTCTTTTTTGCTCTTCTTTCATTGACATTTTGCTGTTCTCTAGATTTTTTTTCGAGATATGCAATCAGCGACAAAGCATGTTACCATGAATTATTATATATGTTGTTAAGTTTCTATCTGTGATGCATCATTGCAAGGTTAATCACCCAAGATTCGCTAATTATGTCTTACTGTTCTTCAGTTGACAATTTGTTATTCCCTAGAGAATTTTTTGAGATCTACAATCGGCACTGTGTGTGTCACCGTGAATTATTTATATATGTTAAGTTTCTGTATGTGGTCATCTTTGCAAGGTTAACTGACAAGATTCGCTAATGCTGGACTTTGTCTGCTATTTAACTGTTGTTTTGTTGATGCCTTGATTTATATATGTCTTGAAGGTGGAACTTAGTTTTTGATATGGTAACAAGATGCAGATTGTAGACGATATGAAGCCCGCTCCTATTGTGATTACAATTTTAAGCAAGCTCAGCAATGTGATCCCTACATGGAAGATTATTCCCAGTGAAGATATCATTGATAGGGCAATTAAAAACGAGGAATGGCGTGAGGAGGTATAGGAATAAAAATCAATCACAATAATTTTTTGTGCCATTATTAAATTATTTGCATAGGTGTATATGAAAAATATCTATATCTATTATCAGGTCAGAAACAATCCTTATTGCTATAAAGGACGGCCTAGGCTAAAAACTGGTTATGAAATTTTTATGGCAAGCTTGGATATTGAAAGCAATCTTGACAAGGTACGAGCATGGTTGGGTATGTATAATTGAACTAGTAATCCTGAAGGTTAATTTTGAATTTAATCTAATTTGTTTTTCATATTTTACAACAAGGTAATCCTACCCTTCATTATAGTCCATGGTGGTGCTGATGCTGTGACTGACCCATCAGTAAGCGAGGCACTATACAAATTAGCTGAGAGTAAAGATAAGACGCTGAAGCTCTACCCAGGGATGTGCCATGCCTTGACGTCCGGTGAACCAGAGAGCAACATTGACCTTGTGTTTTCAGATATCATTCAGTGGCTTAATGAGAGGGCGTCGGTTTCTTAATGAATCGTAGTTAACATGTGAGAGTCTATAAATGCTTACATTTCGTCTGTTGCCAAAGTCGTAAGTACAGTTGCAAGATCTAGAGTACTTCATAGTTTGTAGGATACTTTACTTACATTGAATTCTGAAAGTTGATAGTTAAGTGTAAATTGTTTGCATGTGAACAGGAGAGCAAGAGTAGTTCTTTTTTTGCGAAACACAGTACACACGCAGACGCTCACATACACATGCGCACACTCACCCCTATAAACGCACACACGCACACCATACCCCTATGAGCACTTTCGAGAGACTGAGCCGGCGGTCGAGTCTTGAAATTGACGAAGTCACCACAGGCGTCTCGCTGTCGACGGGAACGTTGCCTCCCACTGAAAAATATTCCGCCTAAATGAGAAACACCGGTGTCAAATCTGGGGTTTGAACTCTGGTGGGCTGGGGGTACATTCACCCTCCTAACCATCTTGCCACAGGCAAGTTCTCAGCAGAGTAGTTCTTTTGTTCAAGCTAGAAAGCTTTTGTTTGGCTTGTTGTGTCTCTTTAGATTTATTAATTCGAGACTTTTCATATTTGCAAAAAGGAAATCTCCTCTCCTGTCACCTCCTCAGATGACCGAGGAGAGAAACGCTGATCCTCGCCACCACGTCCCTGCATCTTCCCGCCACGCCGGAACAACCAGGCGACGCCGATGATGGGGGGCGACAGGGATCTCGTCGCGTGGCTCCTCGCGTGGTGGTTTGGAGGTCACTGCCGCGTAGGAGCCTGGCCGCAATCGTGAACGCTGCTCGGCGGGACTCCTGTCCCGTGTTCATCCTCTCTAGACCGGCTCTCATCAGCGATTGGCAGGGGCGGCCTCCGCTGAGGTGCTGCCAGTGGTGTCCCGGATGGCGATGTTGGACTCTGAGACGACGGCCTCCGGTTCTCTCGGTGGTTGTTGTGCCACTTTGGCTGCGGGGGCAGCGCTGAGGCCGGTCTTGTCATTGACTGTGGCGACGGTGACACGCGGAGGACTTCTCATCTCGGATTTGCCTGGTGCTGGCGATGGAAATGAATGTTTCCGGTTCTTGGCAGGAGGTGCAGTCTATACATATTGTTAGATCAGCACGCTTCGGCTTCTAATGGAGCTTCTCTGCGGCTCTAGTGATTGGTCTTCCATCGCCCGGTGTAGTGGTTGGAGTGCTCTACATAGCCCACGAAAGCGTACAGATCTGGAGACTCTAGTTGATCTATGTGTGGGGTTCGGACCTTGTCAAACGTGCAACATGTAATTTGTGCATCGACTCTACGTGGACGGACCCTCGTTGTCAGGGGATCGGTGTTGATGCGCCCCTAGGCATTTGTCGGAGACAAGTTGCAAGCGTACCTCTATCCAGAGACATCTCGTCGTACGTTGTTCCTTTCTTGAATGTATCGTTGTTGGAGCATCTCCCATATTACATTCCATTTGCTTTTTTTGGTGAAACACAGTACAACGCAAATGCTCACATACACGTGCACACAATCAACCCAATGAACGCACACACACACCCTACCCCTATGAGCACCTCCGAAAGACTGAGCCGGCGGTCGGGTCTTGAGATTGACGAAGTCACCACAAGCGCCTCGCTGTCGGCGGGAACGTCGTCTCACACTGAAGAATATTCCACCTAAATGAGAAACACTATTGTCAAACCTGGGATTTGAACTCTGGTGGGCTGGGGGTACAACCACCCTCCTAACCATCTTGCCACAGACAAGTTCTCTATTACATTCCATTTGCTATGATTGCTGGTTGATGCTATAATTCGCTTGCACCTAATTGTTGATCTTTTTTTTATTTTCTTTTTTAATAATTTGGTTGTGTGCATGCTCGGTGTTTGTGACTAGGATTTGATATCATGTTGGTGTAGTGGCCAGGTGTAATTAGTATCGTCTTCATATTAATATATTCCCTTTATCAAAAAATATATATATTTCACTACATTACTGTAAATAATTGTTGGCAAGAGTTAAGTCATGTTCAACGTTGACTCTTGAACAAATCGCAAAGGAGAATTTCTTGTGGTTTCCACGTGGAGGATGAGGCACCCCATCTTTTAATTAAGGTGGTGTGTCAAACAACCACCACTCAGGTACTGTCTTTTCATGACCATTTCGTATGACTTTTTTTGTTACAATCTTTTGCACAAAAATCGTGTTTTTTTTTAGAATGGCACAAAAATCTTGTGAAAGTAATGTATTCGAAGCAAAGGGCATAAACCATATATGTAGTTTCTATTATTATTGGAGCTTCCATCGGTGAATTGTTTAGAAATACCTTGAGAGCAAATGAATGGAAAATTTACTTCTATTGTCTATAGTATACACATGAAAATCTCACGCGGGTATTTTTTTGTTGACAAAAGGCCTTACGACTCTGTTTGTTTTTGTCAAGCCTCATAGGTTCTCTGTGGGGTATCAGATTACAAAGAGGATGTCTTACATGGGAACAAACCCAGTAGAAAGCATTAAAAACAACACAAACAACAAAAGACTTACAACAACTCGAAACTAAGCTAAAGAAGGGTCCCCAGCCAACAGCTCGTCTGGGGCATGTCAATTGCTTAATGTGCGTCAATAGTTTCAACTTCTCCACCATTCTCACCAATTCTTTTCACGCCTTGACGGCATATGCACACCCACTATGATAGAAAAGAGATCATTTTGAACATAGTAGTTAGTGGAGAGGCTTTGATAATAGCCCAATGGAGAGGACTGAAAATCGCTGCAATACAAAAAAGCATCAATCGAAGCTGGAGTATGATCCCAACTCAGAACTTCTTTCACACACCACCGATCATTTATGTTATTTTTATGAAAGGTCCACCGATCTATTAATAATCATCAACAATAGTACAAAGATCACTAAGAGTAATAGAAGTACAAAAAGATCCTGACCACGTAACGACGACTACAACCATTGTAGCGAGCACATCAAAGCAACAACCATCTTCAAAAATGGGAACTATAGATCGAAATAATCAGACTCGCAACCACACCATTAAAGACGAGAACCCAAAAGAATCCACTAGACACACAACTCCACTTGGCGCACCACCGAAGCGCGGATAGGGTGGAGAGGACCTTATTCTGGCATCGTGATATCGCCACCACCTCACCACGGCGACGAAGACAAGTAAATTAACTAAAATAAGAAACGAGAACCCTCTGACCGACGAGAAGCTCGGATCCACCACCTTCCAAAGCCTGAAATGCCATCGGAAACGGGGTGGATAAATGGCGGCGCCGAGGTAGGGTACGGAAAGCCTGGCGTGGGGATCACCCTTTTTATCCTCGCACTTCTCGTATAGAAGAAGAAAACTATAGCTCGGTCCAGGTGGGTTATATGGTCCTTGAGATTAAGATTTCATTGCTTAAAATTTATCCACATACACATCACATCGTCAGTGAGTTTATAAGTGGTGTGATTTAATTTGTAGTCTTTCGCGGGACGGTGAATTTGTTGGTAGTTGTGGATAGTTGGGGTGTTACTTCAGATTTAGTTGAGGAGGTGACTTGGTATAGATGAGTTACACGGTGACATATGTGAGAAGCAGTTAACGTGACATGTTACTTTCAATGACAGTTGTGGTATAATTTATTGCTGTTAAACTTTTCCCTTGACGTACAGATGAATGGATGTTAACTGGAACGCCTTGTCCATACGTTTCGCGCACGCACTAATTAATCTCCTAATCTAAGGCAGTGACTGAATGACTGATTGATTTTGATTGATTTGATTAAGCAACCATTACCTACATGTAAGAAATGGTAGTAAGTGATTATAAATAAAGAATACAATAAGGAAGCCATTATTCGTTTTGTTCACAACGGCATCCACATATATAGCTGTCATCCCCTGATCCTCGCCCCAAGCCGGTCCCGCACAAGAAGTTCAACTCTTCTCCCTGCTCTCCCTCTCTTCTCTTCTTCCCTTTCTTTCCTGCGCGCACGATCGAGTAGCGCTAGTCGTGGGACGATGGCGAGCAAGTCCGGCAGCGGTGTGGCGGAGGACGGCAGCTACGAGTACGAGGAGGAGTTCGTGAACAACGCCCGGGGGATGAAGCTCTTCACCTGCCGATGGCTCCCGGCCAAGGGCCGACAGTCAAGGGCCAAGTCTTCCTCTGCCACGGTAACACATCCATATAGCTCATTCCTTCTTCTTCGCCGCTCTAATGGCTGGCCGGAGAATGGTCGGTTCATCGCGTGCATGGATGGATACATGAGCGGCGGAACAACAGGGTACGCGGTGGAGTGCAGCATCACGATGCGGGGGACGGGGACGCGGCTGGCGCAGGCCGGGTACGCCGTGTACGGGGTGGACTACGAGGGCCACGGCAAGTCGGAGGGGCTCCAGGGGTACGTCCCCTCCTTCGACGTCCTCGTCGCCGACTGCGACGCGTTCTTCGCCGCCGTTGTCGCGTCCACCGCCAACACGGAGCTCCCCCGCTTCCTGCTCGGCGAGTCCATGGGCGGCGCCGTCGCGCTGCTTCTCCACCGGACGAGGCCCTCGTACTGGACCGGCGCCGTCTTGGTCGCCCCCATGTGCAAGGTACATACGTGCTTGTGCTTTACCTACCGCCTGCCTACCGCTACTCCGGTCTCCGGCCGGCTCTTCCAGAATCATTTTCATACGGCGGCTTTAGACTAGAAGCACGCGTAGTACGACGATCGGGATGGAGCGAGATGCACGTATGCACGATCGGTGGAGTACCACTTGCTACCTAGTTGCCGTAATCATCTGACTTTTGACCGGATCGAGATGCCGAATATGTCGTTATCGACGAGTGCCTGAATGCCCTGGCCGGCTGGGTCAACTGCTCTATATATATAACTATCTCTATCTATCTCTATCTCGGATAATTAAACCACGGATATCATTTTGGACCAATACAAAATGAGAAAATAATCTCACCGTACGTACTGCTGACTGTGTAGATCGCTGAGGAGATGAGGCCGCATCCGGTGGTGGTGAGCGTCCTCAAGGTGATGACAAACATCATCCCCACGTGGAAGATCGTGCCGACGGCCGATATCATCGACGCCGCCTACAGAATGCAGGAGAAGCGTGACGAGATCAGGAACAACCCCTACTGCTACAAGGGCAAGCCACGCCTCAAGACTGCCGTCGAGCTCCTCAGGGTCAGCCTCAACCTCGAGAAGAACGTGCTCTCAAAGGTATTATACGTGCCCCGTTCTCTTACTATTTCTACAAAGGCAAAAACAAAAACTCTTTCTTTCAGACCTGAGTATCGCAAATGTTCCAAATAAACCCTCAAAGCAATATTTTGTCAACTTTAATCTTCCAAAGTACTTCGATGATGTTTACACGTAACCCCATAAGCTAGTTTCGAGCTGAACATGTTTTCAGTGAGGTGTACTATCCACGTGGCAACCATGTTTAACCAATGGGAGTGCCTATTTCTCAGTCGACTGATTTTTTCTTAAGTCCCGGTCACCTCAGAAAAGTGTAACTACATGCACGTTTCTTAGAACTATGATTGCACTTTTCTAAAAAGTGACTGAGACATAAGAAAAAATCTGTCGATTGAGACTTAGCAAATCCGTTAACCAATTTAGATTTCCATACATGGGGACTTGAACGAGTATGATTCTCATGCATATACCCCATTGTATGACTATCCACGGCTTCCTTGACAAAAAAATGCTCAAGTGTTTGGGTTCTCGTGCACCTACTTATAATTTTGATGGTCGTGGCTACGTGATATGACATTTGGGCGTCGCACTAGCGAAACGAGTGGCGAGACAACTGCAAAGAAGCTTTCAAAGAATGAAGAGGGTAACGTACGTGGATTTTCTTTGACCTCAATTGATGATTTTCTTGTGCCTGTACTTATGTTTCGTGATTAATTTTCTAACAGAGATATATTGTGCTGGCCACATGATTTTAACACTTGCAGAGAGTGATATATACATTAAATAAACTGGAGAAGTAGTATTTCTTAGCCGTGCCTTTTCGATTTATACATCTCGATCGACCTCTCTTTCTGCAATTAAAGTGAAGTGTTGGTTTGCTCGTGTAACGTCCTTTTTCAGTTAGTTGGCACTTTGACTAATTGATTAAATTGAAGGTACTTTTCTCGCGCGTGATATATGTATGGCTCTAAGTTTAATTGGAGTTCGCAGCTGATGGCTCTAGCTATTTTGTTGTCTCTGTCTCTTATTATTGTTCTCGTTTTTTCCCAAAAGAAAACTTGTTTCCTAGTTGTTTGGCTTTGTAAGCAACATGAGTGATACTGAGCGTGCTTATGCATGCAGGTTTCGTTGCCGTTCCTGATCGTGCACGGTGGGGACGACAAGGTGACGGACCCAGCGGTGAGCGACCTCCTCTACCGGTCGGCGGCGAGCACAGACAAGAAGTTCAACCTCTACCCCGGCATGTGGCACGCCCTCACCTCCGGCGAGACCCCCGAAAACATCCAAACCGTATTCAAGGATATCATCGCATGGCTTGACCAAAGATCCTCCTCCCCGAAATCATCATCATCGGCAGCCGTGGACATGTCGTCGGAGATGGAGCAGAAGGCCAAGCACGATGAGCAGCATTTCGACAAACTATAGTACTGTACTACAGATGATTACGATCAGCGGCATCTATGCATGGATGGTTAATTGGTACTGTACTTCGGACCAACTCAAGCAATTCCATGGAAACTGGCTGTTGTACACAATGTGTGGTGGTTTAATTTTTTTTTTGAACGGTGGTGGTTTAATTAATTAATTGTACTAATTGGCAAGCTAGTTCATCATTTTCTGTTTTCTTGTTGTGTACGGAATACCGATACCATGCAATCTTGATCTTACAATGATATATCATATATTATTGAATTATCCAGAATATCTTCATTATCATAATTTTTTTTTGAAACGAGGCAAAAGCAATTATCATAATTAATAATGTAAGTAAATAATGAAGGTATGATATAAGCGGAAGAGTGATGCATGTGAGTACATAAAACGGCCCAAATCCACAGCCCCTGGCGCAAAACAACTAGCCCAATAGAGTGTCATTACCTTGTTTCCCATCAATTGGTCCAGACAAAGCTTTCTATTAAACCATTGGCCCGGACAGTGCATCCGCTCAATACAGAAACGATGTAGCTTCTTGCAAGATGCATGCATGAATTGCCGATCATTGCTAACGACGTGGTGCCTCATCTAGTCACAAATCGGTAGGATGGCGTTTTGCGTCTTGTTGACAAAATACCGGGTCACGGCCCGTTCTTCCCAAACAACTTCCAATTTTAAGCATTTTGCCTGTGAAATTTTTAGATTTGTGTACTAATTCTTTTACGGGCTTATTCTATAAGCCCGTATGAGCTCATGAATTGGTCCTGCCTTGTTGGGCTTTCGTGCTCTGCCACTGGGTAGGAGGCTCCTATTCCCCAATAGATTCACTCCAGATCAACCTAACATTGAGCCCATTCTAGATACAGTTCCTGACCTTCCCTAAAAAAAAAAAAGATACAGTTCCTGACTAAAACCCAAGATCAGAAAGGAGCCGTCCACGGGAAATGGGATACGGGAGAAGAAGGCGGAATCTGGGGAGATGCATGTCCGCCGGCTGATTTGGTGTCTTCCTACGTCAGCACTCAGCAGCCGCATTTTCTCGTCGGAGGAGCCAACGAACGTGAAGCAATGAGATGGAGCTTTTCTATTTTATAGTTACCATCTTACCCATTGAACTGGTATGGTGTGAGAAGAGGCATATTCTCAATAAAGAACAAGATGATGCTGCTCTAGTTGCTGGAGGCAAAGGACGTGGACGTGGCATGAATAGATCCAGCAAGGGGAGGACGCGAATTAAAAAGGCTATGATGATCATAAAAATTGAGGTGGAGGGAGATTGTATAACTAAGGATCGAGTAGAGGAAGATGTCGGTCTTTCAATTGTAGATGATCAGAAGGAAAATAGCTATCACCGGCATATCAAAATCCACATTAGTGGCAACCGACGTGGGGGCAATATCACGCCAGTACTAACCACTTGCTACTAGCGTTGCAGAATTGAGCACGCCAGTGTTGGATGTATGTCCAAAAGGCAATGTATTTATACATCTGATTCATTAATTATGTTTATGTTTACTATGCTATAACTGCTATGGTTCCTAAATACGTGAATCAGGAGAAAGCACATACACACATGTAGAAAACATGAACAGTAAAATATACCCTAGTATTTTCTGCAGACTAATTTGTTGAATGCTTGATGACTACGCTTTCATGGTCATGGACATTGTATATGTCAGTATCAATGAGTAGCATATTGTTGGAGAACAATATGGCTGGGTAGACCCAAGTTTTGGTATGATAAGAGATTTCGTTTGTTTTGTCCTTACCTTTATCTCAGAAAGATTATTATACGACATGTCCTAGAACCATGAGGTTTATACGTCCAAAACGTATCTACTTTTCCAAACACTTTTGCTGTTGTTTTTCATCTAATTTGCATGATTTGAAACTAATACGGACTAACGCTGTTTTTAGCAGAATTGCCTTGATGTCTTATTTTTTTGCAGAAATCAAAGTTCTCAGAAAATTCCGAGAAAATTCCATAAATTATATTTTGCCAGAAGACCCACGGAGCCAGAAGGGGAGCTGCAGGAGGGGCCCACAGCTCCCAGACGCCCCTAGACGCGATCCAGGCCAGACCACGCCTGGGGCCCAACTGGCCACCTCGTGCTGGGTCGGCGACATCCTTTGGCCTATTTATTCCTCCCGACCTAAAAACACGAGAACACCGATCTTATTTTCCACAAAAGTTCCAGAGCGCCGCCGCCTCCTCGAAACCTAATTCGGGGAGAAGAAATTCCTGTTCCGGGACCTTGTCGGGATGGGGATTGATGGGGAGATCACCGCCATCGTCATCACCACCGCCTCTCCTATCGACCATCCATGTTTCCCCTATCCATGTGTGAGTAATTTCCCACTGTAGGCTGAGAGGATGTTAGGGATTGGATGAGATTGTTCATGTAATAAGATGTCAGATCATTAGGGCATGATGCCTACTATTTGTATGTGTGCTATTTATCGTTGTTGCAACTTGGTGTGCTTAATGCTTGACACTTAGGGCCCGAGTGCCATGTTTTCTGATCTGAACATGTTATGTTTTCATGAGTATAATTATTTTTTAGATCATATCTACAATTTGTATGCACTTGTTATTGTTCGGAACCTGAGGCCCCATAGTGACAACATTAGGGATAACCGGAGGGGATGGTTGCGACTTGAGGGTTTCATGTATTCACAGAGCGTTAATGCTTTGATCCGGTGCTCTATTAAAAGGAGTGCCTTAATTACCATTTAGGTTCCATGATTGGCCCGCTGAAACGGGATGGTTGGACAAAATATGTCGTGCAAGATTCTTATTGCAAGCACGTACGACTAAATACGGAATACATGCCTACATTTATGTTATTACCTGGATAGTTTATTATTGTTTATCTGCATATTGCCCTGCATTATGATTATTTCATGAATTATCACATCCATGCAGCGCCCGCTTTTACATCCCTATGCCTACGGTGTTTTAATCCTGCTGTTTACTACAATTGCTATTACTGTGTTTTCGCGTTACTATTGCTAGTTGCTACTTTATTACTACTGCTATTATATTACTGTTGCTACTGATAAATTGTGCCAAGCAAGATTACTTTCGGGTGTGGCTGAACTGAAAATTCAGATGCTAAGGCTTATAAATATTCTTTGGCTCCTGATACGTTCAAACGTATCTATAATTTTTGATATTCCATGTTGTTATTATACCAATTGCTACATGTTTTATTTACACTTCATAGCATTTTTATGCATTTTCTGGGACTAACCTATTAACAAGATGCCGAAGTCCAGTTCCTGTTTTCTGCTGTTTTTCTCCTTCAGAAAAGCTAGTCGTAAAATATTCTCGAATTGGACGAAAATCAACGTGTGCAAATATCTCATCGGAAGACTCAGAAGCCAGAAGGGGAGACGGAGTGGGGCCACGAGGCAGCCACACTACCCTAGGGCGCGGCAGGAGGTGGGCCCGCGCCCTACCCTGGCGTGGCCCCTCGGGTGCCTCCCTCCGCCGCCCTTTCGCCTATTTATTCCCTTCGTCCCGAAAACCCTAAAAACACCGATCATATTCCATGAGAAGTTCCGTCGCCGCCGTCGTCGTCAACCCTAGATCGGGAGGGTTCTGAAGCTCTTCCCGGCACCCTGCCGGAGGGGAGATCATCACCGGAGGGCTTCTACACCGCCATGCCTGCCTCTGGAGTGATGCGTGAGTAGTTCATCTTGGACTACGGGTCCATAGCAGTAGCTAGATGGTTGTCTCTCCACCTTGTACCTCCATGTTTAGATCTTGTGAGCTGCGTAACATGACACGATCATCTTATTGTAATGCTACATGTTGTGTTTGCTGGGATCCGATGAATATTGATACTATGAGCAAGTTGTTTATCAATCTATCTATTTAGGTTGTTTATGATCTTGCATGCTCTCCGTTGCTAGTAGATGTTTTGGCTAAGTAGATGCTTGTAACTCCAAGAGGGAGTATTTATGCTAGATAGTGGGTTCATGCTCCAGTAATCTGGGCTCGAGATGACAGAAACGACTAAGGTTGTGGATGTGCTGTTGCCACTAGGGATAAAACAATGATGCATTGTCTACGTGTCATTTGCATTGTTTACATTACACACTTTACTTCATGCAATAATTGTTGTTTGCAACTCAATACCGGAAGGGGTGCGGATGCTAACCGGAAGGTGGATTATTTAGGCATAGATGCGTTGGATAGCAATCTATGTACTTTGTTGTAATGCCAATTAAATCTCATAATGATCATCTTGTCATATATTGCATTGTCATGCTCATTATTTGTCAATTGCCCAGCTGTAATTTGTTTACCCAACATGTTAGTTATCTTTTATGGAGACACCACTAGTGAACTGTGGACCCCGGTCCATTTTCTCATACTAATAAAACCACCAACTGCAATCATTTGTTCTCTGTTACTTTCTGCACTCATTACTGTTTTCCACACAATACGTTTAATCCTTTGTTTTCAGCAAGCCGGAGAGATTGACAACCTCTCTGTTTCGTTGGGGCAAATTAGTTTGCTTGTGTTGTATGCAGGTTCCACGTCAGTTGCACCGCTGACAACCTTCTGAAGAACCTCCGTGTCCTCCTGTTTCGATAAACCTTGGTCATATCTATCTATTATATACTTAAAACAATAGAAAATAAAGCCATCACGTTCGTCCACATGTGTTAAATTATTTGTACCATTTGATCAGATTAACAATGGCTGAGATTAAAAGTTTTTACGTAACACACAAATATATTATGTACCAGCTATTGGACCAGCACATTGTCACGTATGCATATATGGTACCACTATTAGAAAAACCACCTTTCGTCCAGAGCCGAACCAGCCATTAATCCCGGTTCATAGAAAAACCGGGACCAATGCCTGGCATTGGTCCCGGTTCGTGCTGCCAGGGCCCCGTGGACCATTGGTCCCGGTTCGGTTGGGGACATTGGTCCCGGTTCGTGGCACGAACCGGGACCAATGCTCCAGTGCCGGACACATGGCGTGTCGCGGAGCTTTGGTCCCGGTTCATGCCACGAACCGGGACCAATACCCCTCCCCTGCCTATAAATAACCCACCCCCTCTCTTCTCTCCTCTGTTTTTTTTCTGGTTGGATTGGTGGGAAGTGGGTGCTAGTTTTTTTTTTCTTTGCCACGCACAAGATGTGTTCGATGAAATGCCCGAGCCACACTTAAGTTCACACAAGATGATATCCTCGGTCGAGGTTAGCAACTTTATCCTTTTCATCTGTAATTGATACAGAAATATTGCACGTGTCGATGTACGGTGGTCATTTCACTATTCAAGATGTTATTGTAAATGTATTTGATAAACTTAATTATATGATGCAGATGGATGCACGGATGCGATGGATGTACGGCGAACGACGCAGTTCCGAGTTTATTGCAGGCCTGCATAAATTTCTCGAAGTGGCTGAGGCAAACAAAGTGGATAATTTTATGCCTTGTCCATGTGAGAAGTGTCGGAACGTCAGAGAGTACTCTAACCCGAAAACCATTCAAGACCACGTGATTCGGAGAGGTTTCATGCCCAGCTATAATTGTTGGACCAAGCACGGAGAAAGAGGGGTTAGGATGGAAGACAATGAAGAAGAGGAGGATGATGACAACTATCCTATGTTCCATGAGGAATGCGGTGATACTGTAATGGAAGACGTTGAAGAAGAAGCAGGTGAACATCGGGCATCAGATGAGCCCGCTGATGGTCTTGGTGGGGTCATTTCTGATGCAAAGCGAGAATGCGATACAGAAAAGGAGAAGCTAAAGTTGAATGCCATGCTAGAGGATCACAAAAGTTGCTGTACCCAAATTGCGAAGATGGCAGCACAAAGCTCGGTACCACACTGGGACTGCTGAAATGGAAGGCAGAGACTGGTTGTTTTGACAAGAGATTTGAGAAGTTACTGAAAATAATGAAGCCGAAGCTTCCAAAGGATAACGAATTGCCAGAGACTACATACGAAGCAAAGAAGGCTATCTGCCCTCTAGGATTAGATGTGCAAAAGATACATGCATGCATTAATGACTGCATCCTGTACCGCGGTGAGGAGTACGAGAATATGGATAAATGCCCGGTATGCAATGCACTGCGGTACAAGATCAGACAAGATGACCCTGGTGATGTTGAGGGCGATGGCGAGCCCCCCCGGAAGAGGGTTCCTGCTAAGGTGATGTGGTATGCTCCTATAATACCACGGTTGAAACATCTGTTCAGAAACAAAGAGCATGCCAGGTTGTTGTGATGGCACAAAGAAGAGCGTAAGAAAGACGGGAAGTTGAGACACCCCGCCGATGGGTCCCAGTGGAGAAAAATCGACAGAGAGTTCCCGACATTTTCAGATGACGCAAGGAACTTAAGATTTGGTCTAAGTACAGATGGCTTTAATCCTTTTGGGGAGCAGAGCTCCAGTCATAGCACTTGGCCCGTGACTCTATATATCTACAACCTTCCTCCTTGGTTGTGCATGAAGCGAAAGTTCATTATGATGCCAGTGCTCATCCAAGGCCCGAAGCAACCCGGCAACGACATTGATGTGTACCTAAGGCCATTAGTTGATGAACTTTTGCAGTTGTGGTCCGAACCAGGTGTACGTCTGTGGGATGAGCACAAACAACAGGAATTTGACCTACGAGCGTTGTTGTTCGTAACCATCAATGATTGGCCTGCTCTTAGTAACATTTCAGGACAGTCAAACAAGGGATACAATGCATGCACGCACTGTTTAGATAAGACTGAAAGTATACATTTGGGAAACAAGAACGTGTACCAGGGCATCGTCGATTTCTTTCGAACAGTCATGCCGTAAGAAAGAAAGGCAAGCATTTCAACGGTGAGTCAGATCGCCGGAAGAAGCCTAACCTCCCTGATGGTGATGTTATATACGACATGGTCAAGGATTTAGAAGTAATCTTTGGAAAGGGTCCTGGCAGTCTATCTGTTCCGAATGACGCTGACAACCACGTACCCATATGGAAGAAGAAATCTATATATTGGGAGCTACCCTATTGGAAAGTCCTAGAGGTCCGGTCTTCAATCGACGTGATGCACGTGACGAAGAATCTTTGCATGAACCTGCTAGGCTTCCTGGGCGTGTATGGGAAGACAAAAGAGCTATTTGCTTTGTGATGAGCAACCTTGTTGAGATGCCTAGGGCCTATTTGGTTGCTCGTGGTGTGACGCCTATCTCCGTGGGGGCTGGTTTTGCGGAAACAAAATCGGATCCATGTCGCCTACAAGTTTGGTTCCTCGCGGTGTTTTAGACTGCATCACCACTAATATAAAAGGACAGAGGGGGTAGATCTAGCTAATCCTGGCCATATAACCACAAATCCAATGGCTCACGGCTATTATGTGTTTAGCGTTAAAACAATTCCAAGGTTTCTCACAGATTCTTGTTCCATGAAGAAATAAAAAAATGTTGTATGAATGTATAAAGATTCGAGATAGTTTCATATATGTCTTATTCATGTTTGCATGAAGGAATTAAGAGGCCTGAATTTAGAGTTGACTATGACCCAAATACATGGAGCAACTGATGTGTCTACATTTCAGATACATGGCCCAAGTTTGGTTGGCCCATGAGTTAACCAATTCCTATGTAGACAGGATAGATGTCTAGATGGATCAGAAGCTCATTTCAAAAGGAATTTTTTTAAAGTTTCAACATATGACTCCTCTATTTGTATTTTTGGAAATCAATCTTGTGATCCTGGATATGCAGCATTTGTTGCATCTCCTTGCCTCAGGTGGATGGATGGTGGGAGGGATCAAAGTAGAGATTGAGTCCGAGGTATATGGAGAGCATCTCCCGGTCCCTGTAGAGGAGGTTAGTGATGCTACTCTCCTCCTCCTCCCTAGCCATCGCTGCCTCCATTGCCGGCCACCACTCTGGCACCGCACTTCCGGTGCTGCTGGTTGGTGTTTGATCTGTCTTTTCTGGAAGACACTGCTTTTCATCTCCGGTGTGTGCGAAGCGGCCCCTGATCCTCTTCCGTTTCTCCGCAAGCGCCTTCCGACAATTGTACTGTAGAGTAAACAGAAACAGAAAGCCGAACGATGAATGAATGCAACATTAACCAAGAGAGATTGAGGGCATATATATATATGGACGTACGGTGGTCTTCTTTTGGAAGTTGCGGCGATTGCGCTTGATCCGGTATCTCTCGACGCGCTCACGGCGCTCCCCCGCGCTGTACCTCTGCACCTCTCCTCTCTTCAACGCACGGCGGGACAACATGACGCCGGCATTTGCCTCCTCCTTCTCCTGTGGCTGCTGCTGTGGCAGTGGCACCGGTGGCGGCGAGACCGAGTTGCTTCGCTGACACATTCCCTCCCTCTTCTGGTTGTTTGGTCTCTACAAAACTCTTCAATTTATATATACATAGGTTAGCCTTGCTTCTAGCTCTTTGTCTTTAGTTTATACACATATAAACAAGTTTCCAAGAGCTCACAAGATACATGTGTATCAGATGGACCATGCAATATGTACTGACATGAACAGCACAGCGTGTCTCATTTGGTATGCCAGTTGTTACTGTCTACATGCACGTTATGCATACACATGGATACAAATTACGTTGCATGCGCAAGCTATACATGTGCTAGCTGTGTCCTGAGCTGTAACTCTTGCCATATACAAGTACTTGTCCGTTATTACTACGTGCACTGTCTGCATGCATAGGAATCACATCTACCTGCCAACCTGTTCTAGCTAGTCATTTCATTTCCATAGTTCTGATCGAGCGTCGATCTAATGGTTCATAGGAGGAAATAGATACCGATCGTTTGATTCCTATTGGTCAACAATCTTCGATAAGATCAACTGCGGAACCACCAGGGCCTGCCATCATAGCTTCTTAGCCTCTTGCTTCTAGCTTTTTGTCTTTAGTTTACCTTAGTGTAAGGTGAAACTTCTTACCGCTCGCGTGTGAGAGCGTGTTCGATCCTTTATTCTAAACTGGTTTACCCAGTATGCTACGCTCCTGTGATGTACCTTGCAAACTCAAGGCTTTATTAATTTAAAGCTGGGCACCCTAGTGCCTTTTATCTAAAAAGAATTGTTTGATTCCTAGAGATAGAATGCTTGGACACCATCCAGTGGAAGTAGATGGGCGAATGCAGGGGCAAAGCCAGAAAAATAGATCAGTGGTGATCATTCCTCTAAATTGACCGGTGTCATTTTTGTATTTGTAAGAGTATTGCTTAATTTACAAAGGGAAATAGTAAAAATCCATTGGTGTCATTTGAGACCAGCCATTACATGCTAGCTCCGCGCCTGGGCCAATGGAAGAGCGGGATGGAAATGAACTGGGGAGAGGCAACAAATTAAAAGAGGAAGGATGAGAGAGAGGGCGCAACTGACCTTCACAACGACGGATGAAGAGAGGTTAGCCGGCGACGGTGGGCGGCCTGGGGCATAGAGGAACTTCGGATGAGCGTGTCAGCTCCCCAATTTTACGTTGGATTTAGCATCGGGGCCAAATTTGTGGTGGGGAAAGACCGGGAGGAAGAAGGGAGGTGACTAGTGAGGCGAGGAGGAAACGGTAAGAAATGAATTAGGATGGCGGAAGTGAACAAGCGCGGCGCCACGGAGGTGGGCGGTGGTGTAGGAGGGGAGGGCAGGACAAAGGAGGACACCAGTGCAATGAAGAGGACAAAGGGGTTGGCGAGGGGACCTTTTGCGCTAAATGGCTATACCGTGAAACCGATGCGTTGTAGTCTCGTCCAAGGTTAATTAGGTGTCTCATTTTTTTTCGAAGCAAGATCATAGGATCAAATATTATATTCATTTTCAATTGAGTCCCATGTGAATATCATATAGCTTTTCTAGCAAGTGACCCCTTCTCGATCCTTATCGGAGCAATATTAATACAGTGGATAATTAGGCGGGGAATATGAAGATATTGCTTGTAACTCTTTATTTCCATATTAATAATCAAGGATGAACATGAATCGACGACCCGCTTTATAAGTTCGGTCATATGTGAATATCCTACTCGTACCTATGACGCGATTCCTCTGAAACATGCCCTTAACTGCAGAATTTGGAAAATTGGATGACACTTTTTTGTGTTTTGTAATTGGCTCAATTTGTGGTGTACATTCTTATTCATATGCGTGAAATTTCATGTTTTTATTGCTACGAATATTTTATATGGATGTTCATGTTGTTCACTAGTTCTGTTGTTTGTAATAAGAATGGACGCTGAAATTAATTAGGAAGAAGTGCGAACAGAAATGTATTCTCTATGTTCACAAATTCAAGCCAACTTTTAATTTAATCCAATTCAAGTTACATAATTATATATGAAATTTCCGGTTGTGATATGGCAGCAAAAGCATGATAATGATTATAATAATAACAATAATAGTAGTAGTAATAATAATTATAATAGTAATAGTAATAACAATAATAATTGCAATAATAATAATTATGCATTCCTTGAAAAAATCCAATGATATTAATCTAATGTAGTCAGTCTAGAGCCCACTAGTGGAATTGATCAAAGTTTAAAAATGTTCAGTGTATACACTCTTTGCGAACAGAGTAGGCAATAGGTACAAATAAGAACCCCGTAGAACTTTTTTTTGCGAGGGAAGGTGCTGCTGATAAATCAGAGCAGAGATCTTACAGAAAAGTCCAGAAACAAAGCAAAAAAACAAAATGGTCCCTCTGGACTCCACTGACGAAGACGAAGACGAAGACGTATCGCCGACGTGCCGCCGCCGCTGCTCCTCACACTCCTTGGATTAGGAGTAGCCCCTCTGCGGACGGGAAGTCGATGAAGCTCGGCCCCGGAGGACCTCCATCCAACGCCGCCGTAGCCAGCGCCCTGCTGTGCACCACCAGCACCTTGAAGAACTTCAAACATCCGGATCCGCCGTCCCGCGGACTCCGCGAGGGATTAACGTACCCAGCAGCTCCACCGAGCCCCGAGCACGCAGAAGACGGAAGATCCGCAGCGGAGCTCCTCAGACCTCCACCGCCGGAGAGGAGGACCTCCGTCGCAAAACGCCACTCCGGCCGCGCCGCCCACTCCCCAACGCCGCCGGCTAGCTCCCAAACCGACCCTACGCTATATACACACCGCAGATCGGGGCTTCCCCATCCTCCCGCTGCCGGAGCAGCCGCCGACGGTGAGGAACCCGCCGATCTGGCGGCGGCGAGGTGGATCCGCTCGAGTCGCCCAAAAGTCGCTTCTCTCTACTGTGGACGGGGAGAGGATAAGGCTCCAAGGCGTACAACCCCGTAGAACATTAGTGCAACCTTTTTTTTTGCGGGAAACATTAGTGCATCTTGACATGCATGAGACAATAAACATATTATGTGTAGTAGTAGTAGTCGTAGTAGTAGTAGTAGTAGTAGTAATTAAGAGAAGAAGAAATATGACGTTGTAAATTTAGTTGATGCCACAACTCACAAGATACTGGTAAAGCACAACAGGTGCAACCATCGCAGCAAACTGGCCAGCAGATGGGAGTTGCGTTTGGAATGATGCATCAACCCATGGGCAGCTAAACATAATCATAATCGGAGGTGATCCGATGGAGGAGGTAGCTAGTAGAGGTTGATGGAGGAGACGGCGAGGTAAAGCTCGTCTTCCTCCATGGCCAGCGCGCCTTGCATTGCCGGCCACCACTCCGGCATGCTGCTGTTGCTGCTGGCATCGGTGGCATGGACGACTACGCCGTTGGTTTCGTTCGTCATCGAAGACACCTCTGCCACAGTGAATTCTGGCTGATCTGCTGCATCGTCGACGTTGCGCGCGAAGCGGCCCTTCACCCTCGGCCGGCTGTCCGCCAGCGTCTTCCGGCAAGCGTACTGAAGATGACATATATGATCGGTGATGAGTAAGCAACTATACATTCATGCCTGAATTGACCATCTCAGAACCAATCGATACGGAGATGATGAGTACAAGTATTGGAGGAGACGTACTGTGATCTTTTTTTGGAAATTGCGTAGGTTGCGTTTGCTCTTGTACTTCTCGATGCGCTCACGTCTCTCCTCCGTGTTGTACCTCACAGCCACTGCCGGCACCGGCGCCCCGAGGTCTCCAGTGCTCACCACACGGCGGAACGGAGGCGGCTGCTGCTGCTGCTGGGAGTAGTAGTAGTGCTGCTCTGCCTGTTTTTTTAGATAAAGTGATTTTATTACTTAAGAGTTTTAAGCATTACACCCGGCCTCTGCATAGCTAGAATGCACACAGCCAAAAGTTCACGACCACACAAGTACCCAATACTGAAATTAAAAAGGCGAATTACATATCAGAATGAGAAATTGTAGATCCGCCTAAACTGCTGGTAGGTCTATCCGGAGACTATGTTGCCATCCATGCCGGGAGAATAACTCCCTGGCTGCAGCCTCCAAACGTGACGCCACCTCCAAAAACAAGTCTCGGTGCTCCACACGTTGCAGGGCCGACCATGCCCGTAGCGATGCTGTACACCGGTAGATAACCTGCATAAAAGAAACATTTTTATCGTTAAAAACCTTGTCATTTCTACATAGCCACAGCGACCAAATAACGGCAATCGCTCCCACCCTACTGAAGAGTTTAAACCTAGGATCCACCCCGTTTAACCAATTGCCAAAAATGTTTGCAACGGAACGCGGTGGATGTAAGGTAGAACCTATCTGGATGGCTGACCATATAGACCTGGCTAATTCGCACTGAAAGAATAAGTGTGTAATGGTCTCATCATGATGACAGAAGACACACTTTCTGCTTCCGTGCCAATTGCGTTTGGCAAGGTTATCTTTTGTAAGAATTACACCTCGACGGAGATACCACGCAAACACCTTAGTTTTTAGTGGAATCTTCATCTTCCAAATTTTATTATTATCTTTAATATCGACCGGTCCTACGGGTAAGATTAGTACTCTATACATAGAATCAACTGAGAATTTACCATTCTTCGTGAGATTCCATTGAAATTTATCTGGGCCTTCTGACAGATTGATGTGATTCAATCGGTTGAGCAAAGCATTCCAGGATGCTTGCCTCGCTCCAAGTAAACTTCTCCTGAACGAAACATTTGGCTGGGAGGTACCCAAAACCTTAGCGATTGTGTCACTCTTGTTTCGTACAATTGCGTACAGAGCCGGATATTGTTCTCTGAGAGTGGACTGGCCTAGCCATTTATCCTCCCAGAATCGAATTTCCGATCCATCCCTAATTGAGAAAGATCCATGTGGGAAAAAGAACTTCTTTGTAGCCATAAGGCCTGCCCAGAAGTGCGAATCGCCAGGTTTCCATGTAACCTGAGATACGGATTGAGATCCCACATACTTCCTCCTGAGGAGGGTTTGCCATATTCCATCTTCGGACAGAAGCTTGGAGAGCCATTTCCCAAGTAGAGCTCTGTTCTTGACCTCAAGGTCATGAATTCCGAGCCCTCCTTGGTCTTTAGGGCAGCAAACCACACTCCACTTAGTTAGCCGATATTTCTTCTTCTCACTATCCCCTTGCCAAAAGAATCTAGATCGGAAGTAATCCAAACGTTTTAAGATTCCTTTAGGTAATTGGAAGAATGATATCATATACAGTACCATGTTTGTCAGTACCGAATTAATGAGTACCAATCTCCCACCCAGGGATAAGAGTTTGCCTTTCCAACTATTCAGACGTAATTGGAGCCTTTTCTCCACCTTTTTCCATTCAGCATTTGTAAGTCTCCGATAATGAATCACCGTAGCTCGAGGCAGCCGGTTGAGAGGGGACGAAGCCATTGCTGCCCTGACCAGAATAGGAAGAAGTGATGATACATTGTGTGTGCGGGTGCTGTGTTGTGCTTGTTTGTGTCCTGTGTGTGAGTGATGATTGGTGTGTGCGTTGGGGTCAAGCCGGGAGATCAACAATATATATATGTGCGGCCCAGCAAGTCAACTCTTGTGCCGAAACAAAAGCAAGTCAACTCTCGCCTCAAATCTGATTTCGAGTGACATGAGCTGCTAGCTTGTGCGGTGGCACCATTGACTTGAGATTTGTAATGACAAGAAAGCAATCCATGGTACAAGCATTTTTACATCGAGCGCGCTACCAAGTCGTCTAAAAGCATCTCCAATAGGTGATGCAAAATAGATTAATATATAAAGGCTGGAAAGGTTCACAGTCTCTCCCACTATCCATGTCACCTGCGATCGTCGGCCGTCGGATCACCGCGATGGACGACTGAGATGTGTCCACGTCGCCTCCAAAAAAGGAATGTACTGTTCACCACGATTTTTGTCCAATCGTTGCGCGCCACGTCGCCCGGTTACCCCATCCACCCAACCCGGTCACCCGGTCATCTCGGCATGTGCACTGTACCATCGCTACAGTGCGCACACTCACAGTGCACCGTGCACCCGGTCATCCCGGTCGTCCCCATCGCTGTGCCTGTAGCATCGCTACAGTACTTGCACTCCACAGTGCACCGTGCACAGTATCTGCTACAGTGCACGCACTGCAGCACGTCTTTTTCTTCTTTTTTTTTGCAAAAAAGAACAGAAGCCCCCGCGGCGCTTTGCGAAAAGACCGTCGCATTTACCAAAAAATTACGATTCACTCTATACAAGAAATATATGCGCGCCGACGAGTAGGTTTCATTCCTGTGATCGGTTTCGAGTTTGCTCAGTCATCCGTTTGAATTTTCCTTTCACGAGCAAATGGATATCATCCTTCCAAACAATTTTCATGTTTTAACATTTTTATTTCGACGGACGTATACATATTTCTCTCTAAACTTCAAATTCGTTGTACTTTAGGGCTGTGCAAAAAAGACAAATTCTGTCAGATTTCAAAATTTTAAATAAATATCTTGATGTACTGCAACAATTCAACTTTCTCCAATTTATTTATGTTGTGTCACCACACGGTCGCGGCGTGTCGCCGCGCGAATTTTTCTAGTAGGACTTAAAAAATGGCTTGATGTTAAAATATATATCACCAAAAACGTGTTTTTTGCAGCGGGCTCATGCTCACACAATGGACCCCGGAGACTTTGCTCCTGGGAGGTAGTTAGGGGCTTGTAATTTTTGATCTTCTTTTTGCCTCGGCAGAAACTCTGTACAAAAACATCTTTTCTATCTAAACGGGCGGCAGGATCGACTGCTTTAAAAATAAAAAAACATGTTTTTTTAGGGCACCGAGAACGACCAACTCCGGAATGTGATGTAAATTAGGGCACGACTCATCCAATAACTGCCCTAAAATAACTTCAAACATCCAAATTTTTGATAAACATTCGAACTAAACATTGAACTAGAACATAGAACTAAAACATTTGAAATAAATATGGAACTAGAACATGGAGCTTGCTTGAACACACATCGAACCAGCCGCTAAGGGAGGATAAATCGGAGCTCCAATCGAATGAGGCAGATGAAGAGTCGATGATTATCACCGTCGACGGTCCAGCCTCGTCCTCCTTCTTAACCTTCACCATCGAGGGTCCAGCTCCGGACTCCATGTTCTTCCTTTCGAGGTCGCTCTTCCAGAAGAACTTCCGCTCGTACTACACGTATGTGGGATTATCCCGCACAAACCCCGCCATCGCCTCCTTGTCAGTCTCTGCCTGGATGGTCGGCTCCTTTTTCACCTTCACCGCGCAAGTCTTCATCTTCTTCACCGACGGGACGATGCACTCCGCATCTACCTGCGTTTAGATCTCCAGAAAATTTAGCTCGGAGCACAGAACCCCAAGCCTCCAGCAGGCGATATCGTACGCGTGTGCGGCAATGTCAGCATCCTCGAAGGTGTCGAGCCAGTAGCGCACGCCGCCGCGCAGCAGCTCGGCGGTGTACCAGCCGAACTCGCCCAGCCGCACCCCCTTGTAGTCGGTCTTGCTCTTGCACTTCTTCCTCGGTGCCATGCGGGGCCGGCGGCAAGGGCGGGATTGGAGGGGGCATTTGGGTGCTGGATTTGAGGCGACGAAGGCTCGACTGCAAGGGAGTGAAAGGACAATGATGTCGCCTAGGGGGGGGGGGGGTGAATAGGCGATTAAATCTTTTCCGGTTTAGGCTTGATAATTGCGGAATAAAACTAGATGTTTAAATTAACAAGCGAACAAACTAAATAAACGAGGCTCACCTATGTGCACCAACAACTTATGCTAAGCAAGACAAGCAACAAGGTGATAGCAAGATATAATACTTCAAGCACGAAGGCTATCACAATGTAAAGTGCATAAGTAAAGAGCTCGGGTATAGAAATAACCGAGGCACGCGGAGACGAGGATGTATTCCCGAATTCCTCCTTTTTAGGGAGTACGTCTCGTTGGAGAGGTGTGAACCAACACAATGGTTCAACAACCACAAAGGTTTCACCTTCTTCTCCGATGAACCGCACCACAAATGTTTGGTTCACCTTCCACTATCGGAATCCTTCGAGACGGAAATCCGGAGCCTTTCAACAACGATCCGGGGCACAACCCACAACGGGATTGGGGGCTCCCGAACAGCTACAAGTGACCACCAAGGGTCTCAACCACCACGCGGGCGCCTAGGGTCCAAAGACCCAAGAGTAACAAGTTCACAAACTTTCAACTTCCACGAAACCTCTTGGAGAGCACAAACCGATGCACAAAGCAATGGCAAGAGCAGAAGGCTCAAATCCTTCACTCTCGAATCCCACCACAAGCAACTAATGCTTATGGGGGGAGGAGAGAGGAAGAACAACGAAGAACACAACAAATGGAACTTCAAGAACTAGATCGAAAGGGTTCCACTCACTTAGAGGAGAAAAGGATCGGTGGAAATGTAGATCTAGGTCTCCTCCTTCAATCCTCCAAAGATCAACGAGTTTGGGTGGATGGATTGGGAGTAATCGAAGAAATGAGCTTTCAACAATGGAGGAGAGAGGAAAAACGTGCTCAAATTCTTCGATAACCATTGGGGAAGAAACCCCTTAAATAGGTCCTCTAAAAAGTGGCCGTTGGGCAGAGTCGTTGGGCTCGCTGTGCTAGCCGGCCTAGCAGCCGGCCTGGGCCGGGCTGGAGGCCGGGCGGATCACAGAGCCAGCCGGCCTGGCAGCCGGCCTGGTCTGGGCAGGAGGCTGGGCGGCTCGCTGAGCCAGCCGGCCTAGCAGCCGGCCTGGGCCGGGCGGGAGGCCGGGCGGCACACCGAGCCAGCCGGCCTGGGCTGGGCCGGAGGCTGGGCACCCAACAGAGCCCGCCGGCCTGTGGGCCGGCCAACAAAAACTGCAAAAATGGCCAATACGAAAACGAACATATCTTGATCATCCGGACTCTGTTTTCGATGTTCTTGGGCTCGTTGGAATCGCAACGAAGAGCCCTTCAAGATTATGCAGAGCAACATCATAGTCCATCATGTGAGGATAAAACCAAATGTAGAAAGGTAAACCTTCTCTAAAAAAGAACAACCGGCAAATCCTGAAATGCAATAACTTTCTCGTTCGAACTCTAAAACAGGTGAATCCAATTTCGTTGAAAAGGTAACGACAAGAGCTTTCCTCCAAAACAGGTGAATCTAATTTCGCTGGAAATATTAAGGGTCACAAATATAGAGGGGATACCACACATGGGAAGGTGTGGACCCTATTTCGAAGGTGGACCGGTAATATTTCCAACGCCGAGAACGAACAAGTTTTCCAAACAAAATCCATTTTCGAAGAACTTGGTCTTGTCATGAGGATCACTACAAGCACCAAAACCCAACAAGGAGAAGAACCAAATAAGAACCAAGAAAGATGATATGATAAGTATGCCGTCTATCCTATAATCCGGTCTCCCACTAACACCATGAGACCGGTAAAATAGAAAACCTATCAAGATCATACCTTTGCCTTGCGCATTCCACTTGAGCTAGATGATGACGATCTTGATCTCTTCAAGTGGACCACCTTTCTTGAATGTGCTTTGCTTGGTGAAGACATCTCCAAATGCTCCCCCATACTCCATTATGGGAGAGCCTCACTAAGCTCCGTCTTCATGTCTTGATTGCAAGTTTCAATCAAATGATATCTTCCGAGATGGATCATATTGGACTTGCACTTCAACTTCTTCTCCTGATATATATGATGGCTTGGAGATAACATGAAAGTTCACTCAAACTTCTTTTCCAAGCCATGCTTGCAATAAGCTCAACTCTTCACAAGACCATTCTTCATATAAACCCTTGGATAGAATCTTGGTCATCATGTAATCTTCTAGAGTCCAACACATGAACTCCAATCTTTTTCTATGGACAAGATCTATAAGAATATCTTAATGCAAATATTAGTCCATAAGGATTGTCATTAATTACCAAAACCATGCATGGGCAACACATGCACTTTCAGGGAGGAGGTGGATGCGG
Source organism: Poa pratensis (assembly GCA_947311845.1). Classification (NCBI taxonomy): domain Eukaryota; kingdom Viridiplantae; phylum Streptophyta; class Magnoliopsida; order Poales; family Poaceae; genus Poa; species Poa pratensis. The sequence goes on along the minus strand of CAMZMU010000083.1, from coordinate 35,443,893 downwards.
CGACTGCGGCGATTGGGGGGTGGATTTGAAGCTCGGTGGGAGAGGCGATTCAATGGCGAAGGCGGGGCGGCTGCGACGATTGGGGGGGGCGGTGGCTCGACGGCGAGGAGAGGAGGTGGATGCGGCGAAGGCGCCGGCGAATTTGGCCGAAGCGGCGTCAGCGGCGGGAGGGGGAAGGAAGTTTCAGCACGGCAATTTCACGCGCGGCGTGTGACTTTTTGGGCACAGGGCAAGTGATGTATATTTACATCACCGTCAAAATATAAATCGCGCCCTAAATTTTTTTTGCAAAATTTTACATCACGTGCTGCTATTGGATAGCCTTTTTTTACCCTGATGAGATGTAAAGAGCGTTTATTTTCTATTTTGCATCACTTATTGGAGATGCTCTAAGTGCATACTCAACCAAGTAGTAGCCATAGCAACTGCAGAACGGCAACCTAGAACTAATTCTACACGAATCTGAACATCAACAAGTCATAGCACAACTCTTGGTAGTATCGTCTGTCGGTCTGAGTACCTAGGTACTGTTAAAATTCAACATCTCTCCTGACAAAATGGGGGTGCACGTTCAGGTGCAGCACAACCAAAAATGAGAGAAACGAGTGTCATCCACTATTATTGCTACAACTATAACAAAAAGACAAGCTGGCACGCATATATGATCTCTCCAGTCTCCATGCTATCAACAGAGCAGCAGCTTTCTCCACAAACAAGATTTCTCCATGTTATGCACAAAATAGCTTGTGCAGGCCGGAGACACCAGTATCTGTATACAACTGTCCTGACAAGGAGGGGGAATTTCAATCGATTATGAATGCACAGCACAAGCAGAAGAATGTGTAATGATAATAACAGTAAAAGCTGGCAAAAACAGCTGCATAGCAATGGGGGTATTAGATCAAATAGCGCAGACAATTCAAGGAGACATGAGCAAGTTGGGAAATCTCCTACTTTTCCACTGGAATCCTTAAAACCGTATGCCCAGTACACCAGGAAGAATGCCTTTTTCTGAGCACCTCTACAGGCATTGTGCACAACTTGCAACACAAAGCAACAACAGGCCCTACCACTTTGTTCCATGAAGCAATGTCAAGATCCTGGGTTAGTACTTGATTTGGTGATTCCAAGCTAATCATTTCTTAGCTGCAACATTGGGGAGCATGCAAAAAAAAAGGCAAAGAGAAGAAACTAACACGGTTTAATTATATTCAAAATGGAGGGAAAACAGACATGTGCAGGAAGCTCACTGGAACGCTGATCAGGTACTAGATGCAAGTCTGAAAAATAGCCTTGATGTGACTTCGTCCCTTGAAAGCCCGGCTCCCCACTACTATGATTACCTTCAAAAGTCACATCTGCCAAGATTTTGGTTGGGAACAATGATATCTCCTTTGAACCTTGCACCCTAGAGCATACATCCCCACAAGAATCTATGTTGTTTCATGCATCCATTGGACACAGAATTAGCTGCTATAGACCCACGATGCTGGTTTGAGTTGGCAATTTCTCGGTAAGACCACTAGAAGTCTCCTCGCTCAATCACACGGCTCCATTCTCCAATAAACAGAGAGGTTCTGATGAATCCCTACAGTACGTAGCCCACTCAGGAATTGCGCATCACATTGACATAGTCTGACAACACGAGCTCGCCAACCTTCAAGTGGGCTTAGCCAACCGACAAGATAAGGTCAAAGGGCACCATGCTATAGCATTACAGATTCATTTGCCTTCGGTACACAGCAAAATGCTAGTATCTATACACCCAACAGTCATTATGGATTTTCCTGCAACATGCATAGATTTCAAGAAGAGTAATATCACAACTATAATCATTCACGGTTCGGTGCTTGTAGAAGAACGGAACGCTAGGGTGTTCCAGCGTTCAGCGGAGACGGCCCCCACTGTGTGCCGCAAGATCGCCGAGGAGGTCGAGCTCCTTTTTCTTTAAAATTGAGGAGCCTTGCTCCCGATTTCATTTCATAGAAAGAAACCAATAAAACATGATTCATAGTTTACTGCACTCCATCTCACCCAGCCCCATAGGCACAAACTCCATCTCAACACACTCCCTTATTACAAAACCTAAAACAGACACCCGAAAACCAACAGAACTACAACTCCAGAACCAAGCTACACACACTAACATTCTACAAGCTCTCCTATCTGTTTTTCTGCGGCACCACCAGTTCTTCCACATGTTTCTTCCTCTACTTCTCTATTCTCATCACCATAGGCACCCAACCGCTTCGTTTGTGAAAATTTCAGCAGCCACCCGCAGTAGCGCTCTTGCTCCTTTGCTTGCAAACCTTGTCGTCCTCTGAGCTGAAGAGGTACCCAAAAATTTAACCAGTGTGCAGCTTTAGCAATAACACACATAGGGTCATAAGGAAATACTTTATCAAAACAAGCTGCGTTTCTAGTCTTCCAGAAAGCCCAGATTACAGCCGCTACCCCTACTGCTATCATACCCCTCATGCTACCAGGAAATCTGTATACCCAGTCAACTAGATCTGAAACTGAATTAAAATCTGTACGAATATCAAAAGCACACTGAACTACTCCCCGTGCATATCTAGCCATAGGACACTTAACAAAAAGATGATTAGTACTCTCTTCCTCACTACAAAAGAGACATTTGGTACTACCCTCCCAGCCTCTTTTTTTAGTACGTCTCTAGTCAGAATACTCTTTTTGAACACTAACCACAAAAACACCTTAATTTTTAGAGGAATTTTGATAAACCAAAGTTTTTTGAAAGGGCAACTAACTTGATTCATCTTAAGAGCAGTATACGTAGATTTGACCGTAAATTTACCAGCTTTATCTAGCAACCAAACACATTTATCTCTACAATCCTCAAGAAGAGTTACTTCACCACACAAACTTTGAAGTTCAGCAAACATACGAGCAGTTTCGCCATGCAAAGTTCTTCTAAATCTTAAACTGGCCCACCCTTCCGAAAACACTTTAGAAACTAAAATACCAACACTGAAAGTTAAATTATACAAGCGTCTAAATTTTATCATTAAAGGAAGCTGTCCGGTGCCGTAGGGCTGCGCATAATTTGGAGATAGAGCCATAGGTTTTCTGTTGGGTGCTGTTGTTCTTGCCGTTCTCGCCCAATTTGGCATGGTGTAACCGTATCTTCCTGATGCCAGACCCGTTGTAAACTTCTATTTCTTCTAATGCATTCGATGCGTGTTCCCAAAAGGAAAATCATTTACAAGGGGTGCTGTAGCAATGAACATAATGAGAACAGTGTGGGACTATTAGGACAACACACAGTTCTCACAGATTTTACTTTTCTTCAAGTAGGTTGTCGATAAAAATAGTCTCACCACTACAACATTACAGCATGAGTGGCGATGCAATTAATCTTAAGTTGATGTGTATATAATTATTTTTACAGAAATGAGAAATGAACAGCAGAATAGACAGATATGCAATTATACCAATTATTAGCATCTACGAGCCAAAAGATATGCAACATGTCTAAAGTTACTCCTATTGGACATCTATGGTAGATGACTATTCATGTGTACATAAAACCAGGGACATTACTCCTTTTCCCCTCTCGTCCCCTTCTCCACAGTAAAAGGCGACCGGAGGGCGATCCCGTTTTCCGCCGGCGATTCCGCCGCCCACCTCCTTTTCGTCGGCCTTGTGCCGTCGATAGGGGTGGGGGGTCGAATCGCCGGGCGGATCTGTCTGCTTCTAGTCTAGGTTTAGCTCGGTAGCTTAGGTTTCGGTGCTCTGTCGCCGGTGATGGTGGTGGCGGCGGAGGCGAATAAGGGTGCTCCTGATCTGAAGCTGGTGGCTTGCTTGGCGGCGGCCGGTGGTGGATCTGTGAGCTTTGTGTCCTTCATGGCGGTCGGTTCGGCGGCGACCTCCATGGCGTGCATTTTGTGCTTGGTCCTCGCCGGCACGGCGACGTGCTCTCTGGCGTCGTCGCGAGGACATGGAGCTTGTACAGGAGAAGCTTTTCCAGGATCTCGGAGGTCTTCGCTGGTCTTTGGCGCGGTGGTCAGGTTCCTCCTGCTAGCCTTGGCGGCGTGGGGAGGTGCTCTTCTGGCTCTGTGCTCTGCTTCAACATGTTGGTCTCCTCCATCTCCGGCCGGCCGTGGTGGCGAGGGGAGAAGGTGCGAGCAAGGCGTGCTCTTGGCGTGGTCTCCGGCAAGCCGTCTTCGTGCTCAGTGCAGGTTTGTTTGGTTCAGGTTTGTTTGGTTCGAGGGGTGGTTCCGGGGAGGTGGCGCCATGGCCGTGTGCTTTCAACGAGCTTCGGTTCCATCGCTTGCAGCGGGCGGCTTATGCGATCTCTACATGAGTGGGGTGCTCCTTTTCCGGCGTCGGCGGCGGCCTGGCGCCTTCCTCTCCGGCGTTGCGGCGACGGAGCTTGGCGTCAAGCGTGGCGGCGGTTCAGCGGGCTGGTTTCTTTGCACTGCTGTTGTGCTGAGCTTCGGTGGTTTGTTCTTCTGAGTGTACTGCTTTTTCCTTTGTAATCTCTGATGTACTCGCAGTGTGGATCCTTTCAAAAAAAAAAAAAAACCAGGGACATTAATTCATCAAGTCACTTCAAATGTCATAAGATTTGGCAGAATGAGACCATATTGATCAAGACTGATAAGACTTCTCTATCTAGTGGTGGCATGCATGCATGATATGGGGAAATGATTTCAGTTCTGTGGGCGTGAGGCCTTTTATTGCTGCCATGGTCTCTATAAACCTTTTCCACATCAACTTCTCTATAATTACTACACTATATTCATTCCACGTTTTCCTTCTGTAGTTTGATTTTTTTTTTTCAACATGGTCCACAGCAAGATGATAATCAATGTCTCGGTAACTGAAGAGCAAATTAAGATGATAAACATCACATGCCACACCTAAGAAATACTTAGTGTCCACAGCAAGGAACTGACGAATCGATCGCTTTAAGATGTTTGCCAACTTGGCGATGTAGGCCACCAACATAAGCAGCAGATAGGCTTCTTCAAAAAGGAATTGACGAATCAATCATTTTAAGGTAGGTCTGCCACATTTTGTCCAGCACGCCTAAGCTTTTTCATCCTAGGCTTCTTCTTTATGGGGATTCCTTCATCATCACAAGGTCCAACTAGAGCTCTACGGAGATAAGGGCTGAAACCGCAAGAGATGAGGCTGTCAAACCAGTCATCTTCGTGTTCCAGAGGTACAAAGGTCCGGACGATCTTGTTGCGCATGTCAACGGCCAGCAGGTAGCGCGGGTACGACGGTTCGAACTCCCTCTTCAACCGGTTCTCACTGTACTCACCGAGCACCAAGTAGATAACGTCGGCGTCTTTCGTGCTCAGGAGGGGGTACATGGGCGTCAAGTCCTTGTTCCGGTCGCCGAACCCCTTGAACCCCCACAGCGTCTCAAGGCTGAGCTTGTGCTCCTCCTCCCACCCCTTGTCGTGGTCCAGCAGCTTCCACAGAGTCACAGTACGGTCCTTGAGTTCGACGTAGTCCTGGAAGCCGTCGATAGAGACGAACCTGATGAAGGAATCGTGGACGACACCAATGGTCCGGTACGCGGCCGGCTCGGCGATGCGGAGGTCCTGGCCCCCCGGCCCGACGGGCAGGCGGATGTAGCCGCCGAAGTTTACCACGCTGCTGTTGTCGTCGAAGAGGGTGTCGCAGCTGCAGTAGGAGACGCCGCACAGGAGGTCCACCCAGTAGGCGTGGCCATTGAAAGAGAACTCCGTGTTGGTGCGGTCACGCTCCAGTCGATGAGGTCCGGGAGGCTGGCCTTCTTGCACTCCGACCAGGGCGGCGACGAAGAGGAGGGCTGCCACAGGAAGAGAAAATCACCATCGCCGCCGTCATCCATCCGACGCGTGCCGACCAGGGCGTAGTCGGGGCCATGGCATGGGCGCGCGAAGGAGACGCTAGAGCTAAGGGGGTAGACAAAGGAGGGATCTTCCGGCGCGGGGATCATGCGGAGCGACAAGGCAACAACGTCGTAGATGAGATAGGACGCCTTGCCCTGAAAGTCCAGACTGATGACGATGACGGCCTTGTCGACGACTACGATTTCGGCGAACGGATCGCTGCGTAGGATGGCCAGGTAAGAGACAGCCGGAGGCTCGTCGGCGAGACGCACTCCGATGACCATGTCCTTAAGCCTCTGGTTGTAGATCTCGAGTTCGTCGTCTGCGTAACCGTCCGCCTTCCTGTCCTTGCACTCCAGGATGAAGAGCGGGAGGCTGGTGGCGGAGGGGCCCTCGTCGAAGTCCGAACGCACGCGGCGTTGAAGCATGCACTCGGAGGGAAACATGAGGATGTATCTATGGAGGTGTCGGCGGCGAGGAGGAGAGGGGAACGAGAGGCTCGCCTTAGGTTTTCTTTCTCTGTAGTTTGATTTTTAACGAACATGCTATTTAGTCTTGGGCGTGACTATAGCTCAGTCTACTGAGATTTACTTAAATCTCAGTCGATTGGCTGACGTCATGGTTTTGCAGCCCCTTTTCGTTATGGGCAGCGCTAAGCGTCCCCCGGGGGATCGTAGCTCCCGATCCCCCGCCTCCACTGCTCGACACGTGTCCTGTACACGGTTTCCTTTGTTTCCCTGCATCTCCGAAAAAACTCCACGACGACCACAGAAAAAAGAACCGCGGGATGAGATCGAAGCCCGCCGAGAAAGCACGCCTGCAGTCATACCCTGCCGTCCCCGTTCGGCTCCGTTGCGAGACCTCGCCGGTGTCGACCATGCCGGTAGCACAGCCGCCGGCCGCTCGCAGCATCGCCGTGGGTGTTTGGTAGCACCACCGCCGGTCGGACGTAGCATCACCGCCGCGCTGGAAGCACCACCGCCCGCCTTTTGTAGCACCGCCGGAAGCAGCGCTGGAAGCAGCCTAGCAGCACCGGAAAGCACCGCCGCCCGCCCACGGGAGCACCGCCGCACTCCGTCGGCAGCACCACCGCCCGCCCACGATAGCACCGCCGCGCTCCGTCGGCCGCAACACCGCCCGCCCACGGTAGCACCGCCGCGCTATGTCGGCAGCAACGGCGCCCTCCCACGGTAGCACCGCCGCGCTCCGTCGGCAGCACCGCCGCCATTCCCTTGTGAGCACCCGCGCTCCTGCGGAAGCATCTCCGCTCTTCTATCAGAGCATCGCGGCTCTGCTTCGGCAGCATCACCATCCTCCAATTAGAGCTCTGACGTCCTCCTTCCGGAGCACCTCCGATTTCCTATGGTAGCACGGCCGGTCGCTGCAGGTAGCAACATCTACCACCGCTTGCAGCATGGGCGGCGCCGGGGAGCGACAAAGCGCGGGGTACTGGAGGGGCGGCCATGGCGGTTGTCGCCACCACGCCTCCGTGCCCCGTGAGGTCGCTCGGTCTGCTCGAGATTGGGTGCGCAGAGTATGAAGAGGCGGCGGTTCATGGTTGGGGCGGCGCGAGCGCCAGGTCGAGGCGGGCCAGCGAGGCGAGCAGACGGAGGTGGAGGCCGATTGGAGAGATCCCCGTGGGGCGGCGCGACAGCGAGGTCCAGATCGGCGGCGAGGCGAGCTCACCGGTTGTGGAGGCCGGAGGTACTAGGGAGAGGTCGTCCTGTGGGCACGGACGTGCTGCTATGGAGGCGCTGCTTTTCCTCGGGAGTGAATCGGGAAAGGGGAACGAAGCAGCAAGCCAGCCATGCGAGGGGATAAGGGAGCGGTGGTGTGTGGCCCCACAGGGACGCGTGGCGCGACATCAATGCGGAGGATGGTATCCCGGATGATTACAAGCTTTTCCCTTTGGGCAGTGCTAAGCGTCCTCCGGAGGATTTGGGGGAAAAATCCTCCCCCTCCCCTGGTTGACACGTGTCCGTGTCCGTCTCACCCTTTGGAGCTGGGCCACACGTACGGTTCAGTTACGAACGCGCCTCCCACCCCAAAATGCTGGAAATATTTCCACACCTCTACGACGCTCCATGGCAAGTTGCTCGAAGCAGAGCTTGGCCGTCGGGTGCAGCCCCTCACCGGAGCGCAAAGACCCACTGGTCGTAGCGCCGGCGAGCCGCCTCCGACCACGCCCTCGCCGGAGAAACCCGTTGCTCGTAGCACCGACGAGCCGCCTCCGACCAAGCCGTTGCCGAAGAACCCACCGGTCGTAGCACCGGCGAGCCGCCTCCGACCACGCCGTCGCCGGAGAAACCCGCTGGTCATAGCGCCGGCGAGCCGCCTCCGACCACGCCTAGCAGCAGAACCACCAACCACTTGTAGCAGCGCCCCTCGAGGCTGGTAGCAACGCCACATGTCGATGATAGCATCACCGATTGCCCTTGGCAGCAGCGTCGACCAACGTTGGTAGCAACGCCGGTAGCACTACGGCAGCAGCGCCGCCCCGGAAGGTTGGTAGCACCACCACAGTCCCCTGGGAGCACCACCACTAACCGATTGCAGCAACGCCGCCAAGGATTGATAGCAACGCCGATGGTCGCCGGTAGCACCTGCAGCAGCGCCGCCCCACAAGGTTGATAGCACCACCACAGACCCTTGGGAGCACCACCGTTGGCCGCTGGCAGCAACGCCGCCCAAGGTTTGTAGCAACGCGGCTGGCCGCTGATAGCACAACCGCTTGCCGCCGGTAGCACTGCCGCTGGCCGCTGGGAGCACAACCGCTTGCCGCCGGTAGCACTGCCACTGGCCGCTGGGAGCACCACGGCCAGCTGCTCGCAGCAACCCTGGACACCTTCCTCGCATCTTCCCGTTGCAGCACGCTGGTGCGCTGGTCGCCACCGTCCGAACTCATAGTGATCGTTGGTGTAACAGTACGGAGGCGGCAGGTGATTGTAGCAGAGGCGACTTGCCTATCAACGGGGATTTGGGAGCGGTGATGCGTGGTCACGACCACGGCGGTGGTAGATGGTGAAGACGGCGGCGGCGTTGGAAGGTCTGGAAGGCGGCGGCGCTAAATTTGCTAGCTCTGCCATGGAAATACGATGGGGAGAAAGTAGACGAAAAGGGACGCGAGGGGATAAGGCATGTGTCGTGAGGTGAGAGAGAACGTGCGGCCAGGAGGGGATAGGGACGTCTGGACGTGGTGTGCGAGGCCCACCAACCTGGGATCCTCCGGGGGAAGACAAGCGTTTTCCTTTCCCTTTCGTTATCTTTTGTCTTCGCTTCTTTTCTTGTCGTTGTCTGGCCGTTTTCTTTTCTTTTAGTGTTCGTTGTCCTGAACCTTGTAGTAGCATAACGGGCCAGCATAGTGGGCCGTGTGGTCTAGGAAAAGGAAAAATAAACCAAAAACATCAGTGGGCCAGAAAAAAACATAGGAAGAACGGCCCACAAGAAAAGAGAAAAGAAAGACCCAAGCAAAGCAAGCGATGAATGACCACTTCAGTGAGTTCGTATTTGTATGTATGTTTCTTTTCAACGGAGAAATTTAAAAAATAATAAATTCTCAAACAGTATATCAAAAAATAATTTGTTCAAACCATTATACTACTTACGCCGAGACTACAAAACGAAACCACACTGGCATAGGAAAATAAAGTATGCAACCTAAAAAAAACTATAATTTACCTCTCATCGGTGTGTCCATCTCGGCAAAATAAAATATGGAACTAAAAAAGTTAGTTATAATCGATGTCTGACTGATGCACGATTGCGTAACTAAGATCAGTAGTTAAAATTCCTAGTTGCACTTAGCATGCAACTGGTGATAAAAGCCGATCAATAAAATTCTCAGTTGCAACAAGAATGCAACTGATGAATAACAACTAATCAATTAAAATCCCAGTTACAACTAGGATGCAACTGATGAATAAAAAAGCAAATAAAATTCCCAGTTGCACATAGCATGCAACTGGTTAATAAAAAAAATCCAGTTGCGACTAGGATGCAACTGATGAATAAAAAATAATTAGTAAAATTCCTAGTTGCACCTAGCATGCAACTGGTGATAAAAGTCAATTAATAAAATTCTCAGTTGCAACAAGAATGCAACTGATGAATAACAACTAATCAATGAAAATCCCAGTTGCAACTAGGATGCAACTGATGAATAAAAAGCAAATAAAAGTCCCAGTTGCACCTAGCATGCAACTGGTTAATAAAAAAATCCAGTTCCGACTAGGATGCTACTTATGAATAAGAAATGATTAGTAAAATTCCTATTTGCACATAGCATGCAACTGGTGATAAAATCCGATCAATAAAATTCTCAGTTGCAACAAGGATGCAACTGACGAATAACAACTAATCAATTAAATTCCCGGTTGTAACTAGGATGCAACTGGTGAATAAAAAAGCAAATAAAATTCCCAGTTGCACCTAGCAAGCCACTGGTGAATAGAAAAAATCCAGTTGCGACTAGGATGCAACTGATGAATTAAAAAATGATTAGTAAAATTCCTAATTGCACCTAGCATGCAACTGGTGATAAAAGCCGATCAATAAAATTCTCAGTTGCAACAAGGATGCAACTGATGAATAACAACTAATCAATTAAATTCCCGGTTGTAACTAGGATGCAACTGGTGAATAAAAAAGCAAATAAAATTCCCAGTTGCACCTAGCATGCAACTGGTGAATAGAAAAAATCCAGTTGCGACTAGGATGCAACTAATGAATTAAAAATGATTAGTAAAATTCCTAGTTGCACCTAGCATGCAACTGGTGATAAAAGCCGATCAATAAAATTCTCAGTTGCAACAAGGATGCAACTGATGAATAACAACTAATCAATTAAATTCCCGGTTGTAACTAGGATGCAACTGGTGAATAAAAAAGCAAATAAAATTCCCAGTTGCACCTAGCATGCAACTGGTTAATAGAAAATAACTCAGTTGCGACTAGGATGCAACTGATGAATAAAAAATGATTAGTAAAATTCCTAGTTGCAACTAGCATGCAACTGGTGATGAAAGCCGATCAATAAAATTCTCAGTTGCAACAAGGATGCAACTGATGAATAACAACCAATCAATTAAATTCCCGGTTGTAACAAGGATGCAACTAGTGAATAACAACTAATCAATTAAATTTCCGGTTGTAACTAGGATGCAACTGGTGAATAAAAAAGCAAATAAAATTCCCAGTTGCACCTAGCATGCAACTGGTGAATAGAAAATAACTCAGTTGCAACCCACTTGCAACTGAAAAACACTTATTTGCAACCCACTTCCAACTCAAATAACTCAGTTGCAATCCACTTGCAACTGGAAAAAAAATATTTACAACCGAAAAACTCATGTGCAACCCCATATGTAACTGGAAAAACCCAGCCATAGTTGCAACTAGAAAGAAACTCAGTCACAACCCACTTGCAACTGAAAAGTCTCATATACAACCTGACTTGCATCTGACAAAAAACAGTTGCAACCCAGATGCAACTCAAAAACCTCACTCGCAACTGGAAAAACAACTGAGTTGCAACCCACTTGCAACTCGGAAAGTTTAGTTGCAAGTCACTTGTAACTAAAAAAAACTTACTTACAACTGAAAAATATCAGTTGTAAACCCATTTGTAACCGGAAAAACCCAACCGTAGTTGCACCTAGAAAAAAAAACTCAGTCACAACCAACTTGCAACTAAGAAATCTCATATACAACCTCACTTGCAACTGGAAAAGAACCCAAATGCATCCCAGCTGCAACTCGAAAACCTCAATTGCAACTGGAAAAAAACTCAGTTACAACTCACATGCAATTCGAAAAGCTCAGTTACAACCCACCTGCAACTAAAAAACGTACGTACAAATGAGAATTAACAAATTGTCGACTCAAAATTATCAAATCCCTAGTTTAAAATGAATAAAGTATGACTGCAACTACAGTATGTAACTGGAAAAAAAATCAGTCGCAACCATGGTGCAACTAGGAAAATTTCAGTTTAAAATGAATAAATTTAATGACAGTCGGTATGCATCGGGAAAAATCTGTTGTAAACATAGTAAAACTAAAAAAATATAGCAACATGGCTAAAAATAAGTAAGGAAAACAATTGATCAATCGTAAACCCCATACATTAAACAATGCAAAAAATACACATGAATTGAAAAGAGGAGGGAGTCTTTGTGCGATTCCATTCCACCGAACAGAAACAATTAAAAAGGCCACGCACAGGGTAGAGGAAAGCAGCCCATGCACTCACCAACAAGAAAAGAAAAACTTCAGAGCCCACAACGCAGCAAAGCAACAACAGCCCACGAATACGCCCAGACAACAGCGGCCCACATCGGTGGAAAAAGAAAAGCTGCGTCCCTGCGTACAACGGACAACAAGGAAAACTGGGCTGCACGAATCATAGCGCACCCGATCTAACGGCTGATTAGGTGACTGAGATTTAGCACCCGATCTAACGGCTGATTAGGTGACTGAGATTTAGTTAAATCTCAGTCAACTGCGATCTAGCAAAACCGTTAGTCTTAATATCCTGAGTGGAGATTTCGTGATCCGGAACTCACTATTTTTAAAATATATATTTAAAAATTCGCAAAATCTAATTATTGCCTGGGCACTGTCTCGCCTTACACGGTGCTCGCGCCTCGCGTCCGTGCGATCCGAAACGAACGAAGCAGATCCAGTTTCGCTACCGTCCAAATATGACCGCCGATTCGAACCGTGGGTTCTTCTCCATTCCCCCTCCCCGCACCTCTATCTCTTTTCCCCTTCGTCTCGGCGGAGAAATTGCCTCGTCGCCGTCGGCGAGCTCTCAGAAAGAGAGACAAATCGAGCTGGTTCTGTTTGCACGCTGGGCTCGTCTGTCATCTATTATGAGTCGATTTCACGGCACGGCCCAGCGCGAGTTTGCTGAATCTCGTCGGAGGTTGCTGAATCGATTCGAGGGAAGTTGGGTTCGGCGGAAGGGGACGGCAGAATAGGTGCAGCTGGGTTCTTCTGCGTTGATCTTCTGGTGCATCTGAGGAAGGGGACGGCGGAATAGGTGCAGCTGGGCTCTTCTGCGTCGATCTTCTTGAGCATCTGCTGAAGGGAACGGCGCATCTTCTCTGATTCTTCTGCTAGGTAAGTTATGTTGAATCCTAGGTGTGCATGCGATCGCACATTTGCGTTTGATCTGGCCATAGTGCTCGGATTTTTTTTGTCGTTGAATCTGTTGACTGCATCGCGACTGCATCGCGTGGCACACGTGATAAGCTACCTCAAACAAACAAACAAAAAAAAAGAATCTGTTGACTGCAATCGGGGCCTGGACTATGGTGCTTAAACGAGTTGGAAAAAGCCCAATTTATAGCTTTCTCAGCAACCAGCAAACCACACACGGTGACACAGATGGTTCAATCGAAAGAATCAACCCATGAACCCAGTCCGCAGCCCCTAGCCTTTGTACTTTATATAACTTGATAATTTCTGAACTTTTCCGGAATGTATTTTCCGAAGTCTAGAATGAAGTTTCAGCTTGTTACATGTACTTTAAATACCTTGTTGGTTTCTAAACATTTTTCAGATGTAGTTTCTGTAGTCTGTCACGTAATCCGAACTTTTTGAAATGTTCAAATTGCGAAATTAAAATGCATATAAAGCGTTACTTTTTGCAATGGCTGCCACTAAATTTAGTGAGACGTCATTTGTTGTAGATTTTTCCTTATGAAAATCGTGGTTGTAGTTCTCCCATTGGTCTCACCCATGAATTAGTGTAGTCTTTTGGTTTATCAAATGCATATATTTTATAGCTGGCTGGTACTTGAGCAGCGAGCTTCTCCATCGGCTGGTTGCTTCCGATTTGGTGGTATGTCAGAGGCGGATTCCGGCGATTCAACTACTTAAAGTTCGATTCCCACCGCCGCCTGAGTGACGCTGGAACCCTAACTAGTCGTTTTCTGGTGGCTATGCGTGATTTTGGGGGAAATTTTTGCGACTGATGTTTTGCCGCCTTCTAATCCGTTGTCTCGTTGTTATGTAGGGGTTGCAGGTTCTGTGTGCAGGACTAGCAAAGGTTGAACTGGTGAGCTCTGATCCCCATGTACATCTGCATATATGTATGTGTTGTTGTCGTGATAGATGTAGTTCCGCTCCTGCAAAATAGATGAATAGGGTTTTTGTAGTAGTTTTCTTATCGAGGTAGATTTATTTTTTGTGGTTGCATATATTCGATAGCAAGTGGTGTGTTGGATGTAGTTCGATGCACATCTAGCTGTTTTGGTTAAATTTGTTAGTATACTGGAATTTATATCTATCTGTTGTAGTTGTGTTTGTATGTAATGTATTTCCCAGTATCGATTTTGCACATGCAGATGTACGCACATATGTATTTTTACATATATTTAGATGAAAACTTCATCTAATATATGTAAATTCGATATAAAAACTACAATGCATTTTATTACTAGTACTTGATTATTTTTTCGCTTGATGTCACTAGTCAGGAGATGTAGTAGTTGTAGTTTCCATAGGGAGAGATGTTTTTTTCTTTGGTGTATTTTCTACCTAGAATGTACCTTTTGCGGTCCATTCATTTGTTGTATATATTAGATGAAAACTTTCATTAATTCGATGTAAATTCGATATAAAAACTACAATGCAGCTACGGGTACTTGATTATTTTTCGCATGATGTCAATAGTTTGGATATACAGTAGTTGTAGTTTCCATAGGGAGAGATGTTTTTCCCATGGCATGTAGATGTATTTTTTCGGAACTTAAACATAAATTAGATGGAAACTCCATGCCAGGTTCCATTAGTATGTATCTTGCATGTATTTTTATATTTAAAATTATCAAACAGAAGTTACATTAATATGTATTTTTTTAAAATTCAATGGAGTATGTAGTTTCAAACACTGCAACTAAGATTTATATTCTCAACATTTAGTTGCTGCAGGAAAACTACAAAGAGCTATGATGTTGCCACTCATATCTGAGGTATAATCATGTTTTTTAAAACACTGCCACTTAGAGATAATACTTTCTGATGTTTTTCATTTTTTGTCTTGTCTCCATTGATGGAAGAATTTCTTGTCGTATTGTAATTTTGCATCCTCCCAACTTTCAAAGATCATGTCCGGATATGGTGTCTGGATGTCAGTCTCTGACTGCTAGGAGTTGACTGAACTTAATCATCGCTGCTCAAATCATCGCTTGAAATCTAACATGATCTTTTTTATCCTTTATAGCCAAAACTACATGGGGATCTTCATTTCAAGAGAGCATGGAAGCATCCCAGTTTGTTCTTTGTATGTTCAAGAAGATTTTCAAGGTGAAGATTCAGGTTTTGCATGGTATAAAGCCACTAAAAACCATCAATGTGGGTTCATGAGCCACTTTTCTTTTTGCTGGGACAAAACTCCAAACGAATCAAGAAGATATCAGAAACTACAAGCAATTTGTTTGCTGATTTCTTTTTCCCGTACTGGTTCCCCTAGTTTTCCTACATCTAGAAAGTTGATGTACTTTCTGTGATGGGAGAGCACAATGTTTTTCATATCTGGATGTTTCCCTCTGGTTTTTGGCGATTATCTTCTTGCTGGGTACTTTCTCACAGAGGATCGTAGTGCAAAGCTACACAGTACACACTGCGGTTCTGGGAGGGAGGGGATGTATACTTGCAGTAGATTCTTGCCCACCCAAGGGAACTATTTGTTCTTCGTTTTTTTTGTATCTACTGTAGTAGCTAGCAACTGTAGTTCCTGCTGAAAATTAACTTTCATCAAACTGAAGGTCTCTCCTTTGCGGCGGCGCAACAACGTAAACAATAGCGTAGCGCAGTAGCGTGGGAAGGAGAGCACGTGGGGACAAAAAAATCTATTTGGGGAACGAGCCGTATTGCAATAGCGTAGCACAGTAAGGAGGCACGTGGGGACCAAAATTTTCTATTTAGGGAAACGTACCGGTTCGGACATCTGTTTGTTTCTATTTTTGGGAGGGGCAACGCGGAAGGCAAAACAGTGCCGGGCACTGTGTAGCCACGTCCTTAAAATTTTAAAAACTTTTGAAAAAAATCATGAAGCTCTAGTGTTCTACAAACGTGCAAAATCTCAAATACTTTGCGGTTTGAGCTACACAAAAATGACAAATATATAAATACGCGAATAGAGAACAATGTATAGTTTCAAATCTCTCATGCTTGTCATTTTTGTGCAGCCCATAATACAAAAAAAATCGTAAAGTGATCATGCATGCTTAATATACATCACTGACAAGTGACAACACTCGATTTTTTCCAGATCTTTTTATAATTTCATAATTTTTAATTTTTTTTAAAAAAAATAGTGGATCACTAGATTCCAGGAGCCAAAATAACTTCCGTAATGCCCTAATTTTTTTAACTATAAATATAAAGCTGAAAGGAGCAAATAATATGAGTAGAGATTTCTTGCTCCCGGAATCGAGTGCTACCTCTACTTTAAAAAAATAAAAATCATATTTATATGTTTCAAAAAAATCTGAAACAAAATCCTATGTTATTAATGATATATCCCACAAACATGCAAAATCTTGATTTGAAATACTTTATATTCGGATCTACACAAAATTGAAAAATATGTGATCTAAATATGCTCTCTTTCAAATCTCCAAAATATACACGTTTGTCATTTTTTGTGTAGCCTAGAATATAAAGTATTTTAAATCGGATCTTCACGATGCTGGGATACATCATTGCCAATATGTAGGATTTTTTCATTTTCTAAAAAACTTACAAATACGATTTTTAATTTTTGAAATAGAGGGAGCACTGGAACCGTGAGCCAAAGGTGTTTGCCACAAATAATATGAGATACCTAATGTTGTGGTCTTTGGGCAAATCCAATGCGTCGACCGAAACGGACACCATTTTTGTGTCCAGTTTTTGTCCATTTGGACGAGGCGGATATCAAATGTCTTGGTCGTGTACACCTGCCCGCTCGTAGTGCACCCAAAGCAATGGCCTCATTTTGGGTTATTTTATTCATTTTAGTAGCAAGAACGTTTTTGCTTAATAGATAGGCGGCGGGTACAAAGGGCCTTTTTACATAAACTAAAAAAACCTAGATAATGGCCGCGGGCACCCTAGCTACTCGTCGTCGGCGTTGGCGGCGCCTCGGGGAGCGGGCCAGTCCAGCACCAGGACTTCATGTAGAGCTCTGCGGGAGAGGGGGAGCCTCCTCTTGCTCCTGCTCCGGCTCCATCCGCACTCACCATGGATCTAGCTCCTGCTGTCGGGTCTCCATGGCGGTGTCGAGAGCACTTGGGCAAGGTTGTTCCATTGCCACATCTCGTCCTCGACGACGGCGTGCTTGACTCCTTGTGGACCTCCGCGAGGACGTGTCGTTCTCTCGTATGGTCATCCTTTACTTAACCACAGGAGTTTGGCCGCGTGGGGGCGGTGGCGGCGGAGCACGATCGCTAGATGGAGTCGGAGCCTGGCCGCGAAGTATGCTAGAGTCACTGCTCGTGTTCGTTGTAGAACTAGGTGTCCTGGTGGGAACTGTTCTCGACGAACGCGGGGTGGTCGAGGAGGTCGTCCGAGAGCAGGTCGCTCGCCGGAATGGATGGAACCTTTCCGCATTCAGGTGCCAGTGGTACAGCAGATGCATGTCGGACCAGGGCACTGGGACGGCGTTATCCCAGTACGACTGGCACCGGTTGACATATAAGTATGGTCGGCGCTGGCGTGGTGGATCGGCCACCACCTGCGACACTAGCTGGAACGGGGCAAGGGCGGTGTCGCGCCACGATGTTGCCTCGACGAGGAGCCAACTTCGTGGTCGTGCTTCCCCTTGCCGGTCCACTTGAGCGGCATTGCGGCTAGGCTAAGGTTTCGTGTCGGCGAGCGGCGCAGTGAAGTTGTCGCCACTGGAGTGGGGTGAGTGGGCTCCCCCCTCACAAGCGTGACATTAAAAAGGACCTAGTAGAAGGCGGCGGCGGGGGGAGGGGGTGAGTGGGTTCTGTCACTATCAAGTGGGACCGGGCCGGGGCCGATCGGACGGTCCATCTACGCAAACCTGGCCGAAAACTGGGCTAGGAATGTGTAAGAGCGGACGCTAAAATGGAAAAATGGACATGCGGCTGAAATGTGTTGGGCCGTGACGCGGGCGGACCAAATGGGTCACCGTGTTGGAGTTGCCCTTAAATACACACTGGGATAAGCTATCGTGCAGAAGATAGACTTTCCTAATCATTACTGTTCCGAATTAATCTTTCTAGTCCTATCTCTAGCTCATCTTTCTAATTCAAGTTGTCTCCTTCATGTACTCTTCCCTAGCCGACTCCTTCCCTAAGTCTCATTGGGAGGCAACGTGCTAATGTGCACAACACTACACCTCTACAGGACAAGCAGCTTGTCCACAAGCTGAAGGCTAGCAACCTTTGTCTCGCTTCCCCCACGGCTTGCTCGTCTGCTGGAACTTTTGGAAGATAACTTGATAACCATCAGATGATTTTTCATATAACACTTTCATGAGACTATTTAAGGCCTTAAGGATGAACCCGGTAGCTCGCCTTTTCTGGAAGAAAATTCAACATATATAGGACCCTAGCAAACCCGGTCGCTAAACATGTTGAATTCATTTGTTCAATTGGTAATAGTAAATTGAATTCGATTGTTCTTTGTAGAAATGATTCTTCCTCAGTTGAACAGGTACCATAATATTGCATCAATAATTCAGATGTTCGTCATAGAAGTAGTGATAAGTAAATTGATAGAACAACTGGATGAAAATGATGTTTCAACCTCTGGGAGTATAACAACTGACCTACAGGCTGCAGTTTACAGGCATAGCAATTTTGGCTCGCTCTGTACAAACGCCAACCAAATATGCAGATATGTTGATGACATCACAGGCCCTCTAATATCATCAACATTATGAGGATCACTTGAAACTATGATTTTTTCCCTTAGTTCAGTCCATCAAAAGCTAAAACCTAAATAAAAAGAGAAAATAAATAGCAAAAGAGATAGTGAGAACCAAGGTCGACACAAGGGGATGAATTCTGAAAACTGTAAGGTAGGGTATCAACCTGTCTGCAGAAAACAAGTTGTGGTTGAATAGTCAGGGTCAGCAGCAGAAGTTTTTGGATCAAACAGAACACAAGTAACAGGGATATATTTATTAGATAGCAGCTGCAGAAATCGAGTGTAATCGTGAATATTTATCTCGAGAACCATGAGACCAGACACGATTACTGAACCATATTTGAATTCTGAATGATGAATGTGTAAAGAGGGTAGGCAACCTGACTTGTGTGGAGAAATCGCATCAACGATATGAGAGCGTATCCCCCTCTGCTATCAGATGGAGAAATAGTCAGTTAGTTAGTTGGGCACACAGAGAGACATAATTGCATTGATTTGGGAGTGTTTAATTAGGTATTGATCACCTGGGGTTGAACTTGAACATTGGGGAGTTGACACGGAATGGCAGTTTGTGAGAAAAGTCGATGGAGGTGATTTCAGGGACCGTGGAGACGATGTCGTATGTGTGGAGGAATCTCGGTTCGTAGGGAGGCGAGCGCGGGCCCGGCGGCGGCGGAGTCAAGGGAAAGGTGAGGAGGGAGGCGAAAGGGACCGGCGGGGGAGAGGATAGGGCCAGGATGGGAGCGAGGCAGCAGCGGCCGGAGTCGGGGAGTGTGCCGCGGTTGTGGTGGTCGAGGGCGACGGCGGGAGGTCGAAGAAGAGAAGCACCGTGGCAGCCTCGCGACGCGCAGCAATGCAGAACCCAAACTCTCCTCTCTCCGATTCTGGATTGCAGACTAGACGAGGAAGACGAAGAAGAGTCGAGCCCATATGTTGGCCCATTTAACTAGGCCCATTTATAACTTCATATTCGGCCCAGATAGTTTGTTGAGCGAGAATGGGCCTAGCGAATATGAAGTTGAGCGAGAACATAAAACAAGTTTAGGGCAACTGACAAGTCAAAAAACAAAAGAAGTTTAGGGCAACTGATCGAAGGTTGCCTTCCGCCGCAACGAAAAGAAGGCGCTGATCCGCATATGAAGTCCTCCCAATCCTCCATGGAAGATGTATGTGTATGCTGCTTATTGTATACTCTATACATGTGTTGCTCAACATTTCAGCTATATACTGCTGATTTCCCTTTGCTGCGGTGATCCAATTAAGTTTGAGAAAGGTTAGAACTATCTAAGGACTACCGGTCGACTGCTACTATATCATATACAGCATACACGCTTGTTTTCCTGACAATAATAATAGCAGAGCTGACTTTGTTTCCAGGCCATGAATCAGGTTATGCACATAATAGTAGGCTATATACCGAGTTTCATACATAAGCGTTGAACTTTCAATTTTCCTCTGAATCTGCATTGAACAGTTCAACAGCCTGAATTTGTGTGAGTCAGCAGTAGCACACATTTAAAAAGAATGTCCACACTGGTGGAAATAATCTTGCCTCTAATATAGTTTGGTTGTATTAATTAGTGTGTAAGTCTAAGCATGTTAATTAGGTCAGGTGCGTGCGTTGTATCGTGTCCAAGTATAGCTAGAAGTCAAACTCGTGGTAGTAGTAGTACGTGAGTTTGGTAAGTTTCCAATTTGGATGAGTTAGTACTAGCACTCTAGCAGTCCTACACGGACAGGAGCTGAGTTCATGTTCGAATAGGTTAACTAGCTAGCCGTTTTGTGTCGGGTCGTGTATATATACATATGTACGGGCGTCTTGTGTACATCTCGATCGATATACTATTGAAAGCAGATACTTACGCTTGGTAAGAACAGCCCTTTGCCTTATAAAAAAGCACGGTAGGTGTGATATAACAACTCACCAACATCTACAACTCCACCTCTCCAGGTATATATCATCTACTCATCCACCTGACCAACTGCACCTGACACACATGTATGTATATATGGATTCATGTATACCGTTGAAAAATCATACGTGCTCTAGGCATCCCTGTTATTGTTGCTTACGTAGTTAGATTTTCTTACTCATTTTAAAATACGACAGTGGGTACAGTGACGGACCCAAAAATATTTCAAAGCCTGGGCAAACTCTAAAGTGAAGGATTAGAATGCTAACTTTTTTTGCCAAATTTTCATGAAAATAGGCTTGCCGGCCGGCCGGAAGCCCGGGCAAGCGCCCAGGCTGTGGGGACGCTGGATCCGCCAATGAGTGGGTATGATAACAACTGAGCAACCAACAATATGGAGTATGCGCTGCACATAAGCTCCGGGTATCATAGTACATCACTACAATTATTTGAAGTCGGAGTTGATGAGTCATGTCATGCATGTATATACATGTCACTCATTCATTGACAAGGACTGATCACTTGATAAGGGACATACACTGAACACTGTTTAAAACGTGATTCCCTGGAGTTTTTCTGACCGCAGAAAAACAAATAAACAAGCTTGTGTAATATCCAACAGTTTTTCCAAGTAATTTTAACCAATCAACGTATAAGGTCTAATCTGGGATGAGCTAATTATGCTTACTTCAAGCTAAATTTAGCCTAGTAAAATCTGGTCACTCCTTAGGCATGCATATAGAATAGCACACACAAAAGGCACGTCTGGAATGCCTGCATAAATGAACACTACCTTTTAACATTCCTTAATATGTTGATTTTATGCATATGCATAGGTTTCTTCCATGAAGTCATCATTTCGTCAAGAGAGCAATGGCCAATGATGATATCAAATATGAGGAGGTTAGTTGGTTTCACTGAGAAATTAAAGCCTCTTCTTGTAAATGCATTCTATCTTCTTTTTGCACTGTGCCAGAAAAAAATAAAAATTTAAGGCACATTCATCATTGGATTTTGTTCTAATTAGCCGGACTGAATGATCTCTTGAAAATATTCGCTGCAGGAACATATTTCAAATGCACGAGGGGTGAAACTCTTTACATGCCAATGGAGCCCTCTAAACCATGAACCAAAAGCATTGATCTTCCTATGCCATGGTAAACTTATTTAACTGTGTGGTACTGCATTAAATTTTAAAAGACAATGGTAAAAATTCAGAGCATTGTTGTTTTGTACGTCCTATAATTTAATTGCAACTTTTGTTTCTTGCATTTTTTAGGATACGCAATGGAATGCAGCATTTCTATGAGAGGTAAATAGCAGACATGTGTTGCTTGTAATCGAGCTTATGCTTTATTGAAAATTAAACAGATTCTTTGTGTTGCTTCTAAATACACAAGTTCTTTTTATGAAGAGTATGATCATAATCCCATCAGTTTTTATAATTTGTATTCCACAAAAAGGAAAAGGAAATAAATACCGTAGAGATTAGAGCCGACAAGTTAACTGATTATTACTCGCAGGCACAGGCACACGATTGGCCAAGGCTGGATTCGGAGTGCACGGAGTGGACTATGAGGGCCATGGAAAGTCTTCAGGACTTCAAGGCTATATTAGCAATTTAAACGATGTCGTCAGTGATTGCTCTACATACTTTGCAAGTGTTTGTGGTATGCCCAATATGTTACATACTAGTCTCAGCTATTTTATTACTCGCGTGCTACACTGCTACCATATTACTGTAACAATCAAGAACTCTAATTAGCTCCTAGAAAATTCCGTCTGAAATATTAGATGTGAATTTTACACCAAACTCGATAACTGTGTGTGGTCAAAATTTAGTAGTCATTCTCTTCATAAATAAAAAGTAAGACCATATATGTTTTCATATTTATTGGCAGACCTATGTAACTGGTATATGACTAGAAAACATTAAATCTCAAATTTTGATGTCCTGTCTTCCTTATTATAGAGAAGGAGGAGCACATAGGAAAACGGAAGTTCTTACTCGGTGAGTCCATGGGAGGAGCTATAGCGCTGATGCTCCATAGGAAGGAACCTACCTTTTGGGACGGTGCCATTTTAGTTGCCCCCATGTGCAAGGTTAATTGCCCAAGATTCGATAATCATGTCTTTTTTGCTCTTCTTTCATTGACATTTTGCTGTTCTCTAGATTTTTTTTCGAGATATGCAATCAGCGACAAAGCATGTTACCATGAATTATTATATATGTTGTTAAGTTTCTATCTGTGATGCATCATTGCAAGGTTAATCACCCAAGATTCGCTAATTATGTCTTACTGTTCTCAGTTGACAATTTGTTATTCCCTAGAGAATTTTTTGAGATCTACAATCGGCACTGTGTGTGTCACCGTGAATTATTTATATGTTGTTAAGTTTCTGTATGTGGTCATCTTTGCAAGGTTAACTATAAGATTCGCTAATGCTGGACTTTGTCTGCTATTTAACTGTTGTTTTGTTGATGCCTTGATTTATATATGTCTTGAAGGTGGAACTTAGTTTTTGATATGGTAACAAGATGCAGATTGTAGACGATATGAAGCCCGCTCCTATTGTGATTACAATTTTAAGCAAGCTCAGCAATGTGATCCCGACATGGAAGATTATTCCCAGTGAAGATATCATTGATAGGGCAATTAAAAACGAGGAATGGCGTGAGGAGGTATAGGAATAAAAATCAATCACAATAATTTTTTGTGCCATTATTAAATTATTTGCATAGATGTATATGAAAAATATCTATATCTATTATCAGGTCAGAAACAATCCTTATTGCTATAAAGGACGGCCTAGGCTAAAAACTGGTTATGAAATTTTTATGGCAAGCTTGGATATTGAAAGCAATCTTGACAAGGTACGAGCATGGTTGGGTATGTATAATTGAACTAGTAATCCTGAAGGTTAATTTTGAATTTAATCTAATTTGTTTTTCATATTTTACAACAAGGTAATCCTACCCTTCATTATAGTCCATGGTGGTGCTGATGCTGTGACTGACCCATCAGTAAGCGAGGCACTATACAAATTAGCTGAGAGTAAAGATAAGACGCTGAAGCTCTACCCAGGGATGTGCCATGCCTTGACGTCCGGTGAACCAGAGAGCAACATTGACCTTGTGTTTTCAGATATCATTCAGTGGCTTAATGAGAGGGCGTCGGTTTCTTAATGAATCGTAGTTAACATGTGAGAGTCTATAAATGCTTACATTTCGTCTGTTGCCAAAGTCGTAAGTACAGTTGCAAGATCTAGAGTACTTCTTCATAGTTTGTAGGATACTTTACTTACATTGAATTCTGAAAGTTGATAGTTAAGTGTAAATTGTTTGCATGTGAACAGGAGAGCAAGAGTAGTTCTTTTTTGCGAAACACAGTACACACGCAGACGCTCACATACACATGCGCACACTCACCCCTATAAACGCACACACGCACACCATACCCCTATGAGCACTTTCGAGAGACTGAGCCGGCGGTCGAGTCTTGAAATTGACGAAGTCACCACAGGCGTCTCGTTGTCGACGGGAACGTTGCCTCCCACTGAAAAATATTCCGCCTAAATGAAAACACCGGTGTCAAACCTGGGGTTTGAACTCTGGTGGCTGGGCTGGGGGTACATTCACCCTCCTAACCATCTTGCCACAGGCAAGTTCTCAGCAGAGTAGTTCTTTTGTTCAAGCTAGAAAGCTTTTGTTTGGCTTGTTGTGTCTCTTTAGATTTATTAATTCGAGACTTTTCATATTTGCAAAAAGGAAATCTCCTCTCTTGTCACCTCCTCGCCACCACGTCCCTGCATCTTCCTGCCACGTCGGAACAACCAGGCGATGTCGATGATGGGGGGCGACAGGGATCTCGTCGCGCGGCTCCTCGCATGGTGGTTTGGAGGTCACTGCCGCGTAGGAGCCTGGCCGCAATCGTGAACGCTGCTCGGCGGGACTCCTGTCCCGTGTTCATCCTCTCTAGACCGGCTCTCATCAGCGATTGGCAGGGGCGGCCTCCGCTGAGGTGCTGCCAGTGGTGTCCCGGATGGCGATGTTGGACTTTGAGACGACGGCCTCCGGTTCTCTCGGTGGTTGTTGTGCCACTTTGGCTGTGGGGGCAGCGCCGAGGCCGGTCTTGTCATTGATTGTGGCGACGGTGACACGCGGAGGACTTCTCATCTCGGATTTGCCTGGTGCTGGCGATGGAAATGAATGTTTCCGGTTCTTGGCAGGAGGTGCAGTCTATACATATTGTAAGATCAGCACGCTTCAGCTTCTGATGGAGCTTCTCTGTGGCTCTAGTGATTGGTCTTCCATCGCCCGGTGTAGTGGTTGTAGTGCTCTACATAGCCCACGAAAGCGTACAGATCTGGAGACTCTAGTTTGATCTATGTGTGGGGTTTGGACCTTGTCAAACGTGCAACACGTAATTTGTGCATCGACTCTACGTGGACGGACCCTCGTTGTCAGGGGATCGGTGTTGATGCGCCCCTAGGCATTTCTCGGAGACAATTGCAAGCGTACTATTACAGTTGCATGGCTAAATCTTGTCAGACCCATGCATGCGCAGTTGTGCGATGATGGAGAAGCAAGTGGCGGCAGCACACATGCGACATAGGTTTAATGGTGATCTTTGAGTGTTGGGTCTTGAGTTTTATGGGTGAAGGATCTAGGTCAGACCTTTATAGAATGAACCTGGAATTGGCGGCATTAACACGACATTACGTTGTTGAAGGCATATACTGGACTTTGTTCGGACTTCTATTCAGGTGAAAACGCATGATCTGACCTCTATCCAGAGACGTCTCGTCGTACGTTGTTCCTTTCTTGAATATATCGTTGTTGGAGCATCTCTCATATTACATTCCATTTGCTTTTTTTTGGTGAAACACAGTACAACACAAACCCTCACATACACGTGCACACAATCAACCCAATGAACGCGCACACACGCACCCTACCCCTATGAGCACCTCTGAAAGACTGAGCCGGCGGTCGGGTTTTGAGATTGACGAAGTCACCACAAGCGCCTCGCTGTCGACGGGAACGTCGCCTCACACTGAAGAATATTCCGCCTAAATGAGAAACACCATTGTCAAACCTGGGATTTGAACTCTGGTGGGCTAGGGGTATAACCACCCTCCTAATCATCTTGCCTGTGGCAAGTTCTCTATTACATTCCATTTGCTATGATTGGTGGTTGATGCTATAATTCGCTTGCACCTAATTATTGATCTTTTTTATTTTCTTTTTTAATAATTTGGTTGTGTGCATGCTCGGTGTTTGTGACTAGGATTTGATATCGTGTTGGTGTAGTGGGCAGGTGTAATTAGTATCGTCTTCATATTAATATATTCCCTTTATCAAAAAATATATATATTTCACTACATTACTATAAATAATTGTTGGCAAGAGTTAAGTCATGTTCAACGTTGACTCTTGAACAAATCGCAAAGGAGAATTTCTTGTGGTTTGCGCGTGGAGGAAGAGGCACCCCATCTTTTAATTAAGGTGGTGTGTCGAACAACCACCACTCAGGTACTGTCTTTTCTTGACCATTTCGTATGACTTTTTTTTTGTTACAATCTTTTGCACAAAAATCGTGTTTTTTTAGAATGGCACAAAAATCTTGTGAAAGTAATGTATTCGAAGCAAAGGGCATAAACCATATATGTAGTTTCTATTATTATTGGAGCTTCCATCAGTGAATTGTTTAGAAATACCTAGAGAGCAAATGAATGGAAAATTTACTTCTGTTGTCTATAGCATACACATGAAAATCTCATGCGGGTTTTTTTGTTGACAAAAGGCCTTACGAGTCTGTTTTTTTTCGTCAAGCCTCATAGGTTCTCTGTGGGGTATCAGATTACAAAGAGGATGTCTTATATGGGAACAAACCCAGTAGAAAGCACTAAAATACAACACAAACAACAAAAGACTTACAACAACTCGAAACTAAGCTAAAGAAGGGTCCCCAGCCAACAGCTCGTCTGGGGCATGTCAATTGCTTAATGTGCGTCAATAGTTTCAACTTCTCCATCATTCTCACCAATTCTTTTCAGGCCTTGACGGCATATGCACACCCACTATGATACAAAAAAAACCATTTTGAACATAGTAGTTAGTGGAGAGGCTTTGATAATAGCCCAAGAGAGAGCACTGAAAATCGCTGCAATACAAAAAAAGCATCAATCGAAGCTGGAGTATGATCCCAACTCAGAACTTCTTTCACACACCACCGATCATTTATGTTATTTTTATGAAAAGGTCCACCGATCTATTAATAATCATCAACAATAGTACAAAGATCACTAAGAGTAATAGAAGTACAAAAAGATCCTTCGACCACGTAACGACGACTACAACCATTGTAGCGAGCACATCAGAGCAACAACCATCTTCAAAAATGGAAACTGTAGATCGAAATAATCAGACTCGCAACCACACCATTAAAGACGAGAACCCAAAAGAATCCACTAGACACACAACTCCACTTGGCGCACCACCGAAGAGTGGATAGGGTGGAGAGGACCTTATTCTGGCATCGTGATATCGCCACCACCTCACCACGGCGACGAAGACACGTAAATTAACTAAAATAAGAAACGAGAACACTCTGACCGACGAGAAGCTGGGATCCACCACCTTCCAAAGCCTGAAATGCCATCGGAAACGGGGTGGATAAATGGTGGCGCCGAGGTAGGGTACGGAAAGCCTGGCGTGGGGATCGCCCTTTTTATCATCACACTTCTCGTATAGAAGAAGAAAACTATAGCTCGGTCCAGGTGGGTTATATGGTCCTTGAGATTAAGATTTCATTGCTTAAAATTTACACTACAGGAATGAAGACCTATGCCGGCAAAAAGCCCTCAATACCGTCGGCACAGGCTATGCCGACGGCAGCCGTCGACATAGGTCCGTCGGCGTAGGTCCCCGTAGGCATAGCCTAGAAAGCCGTCGGCATAGGTCGAGCCGTCGGCATATGTTTCCAAAATTATTTTTTCCCAATTTTTTATTTTTTTTTGAAAATATATTTTTTATTTTTTTTATTTTACTCTGATATTTCCAATTTTGTTTTTTTTCCAAATTTCCCAAATAGCCACACACATAATCTCTAATTACATTTTACACACTTAATCTCAGGTCAAAGTACATACCCCGATCAAACTTCCCGTTCGATCACCCATCTTCAAATTGCTCCAGCCTAAGCACGCTTAACTTTAGAGTTCCTTCCAAATTAGCTGTCAAATGAGATATTAGAACTTACTGATATTAGTATCCTATCAACCATATTAACCCCTGGGTCATGGTGTTACACTTTTTATTGTTTAAATTTTGAAAATTTATTTGAATAAATAACAATGATTATGTAATAATAATATTTGAATAAATAAGAATAAAATTTATTTTACTTTATTTTCTCCTTTTTACATTTAATATGGAATAATTCATATCTTTAAATCCGTAAATCAAAATTTAACAAATAAAATGTCTAAATCGATTAGAAAAATGAGAGGAATCCAAATATGATATCCATATCATCTTTTTCATCTTGTATATGACTTTTTGCAACATATTTTTGGTACTTGCTTAATAAAAAGTCATTTTATACATGTTTATAGATGATTGACATTTTTGTGAAGAAGTTTTTTGAAAACTTTGTCAAAACTCATGTTTATCATTTTTTTCTAGCAACTAGTACACATAAAAAGACTCCATGCCAAAGGATTTCAATTTTTGAGTATTTTTTCACTTTCTTTTATTTTGTTGAAAAAACGGTCAAAATGCCCGTCATGCCTATTCATCCAAAGGGGTTGCATTTCTCAAAACTATCGATGGTTCTGTGATATAACCACTACTGGTGTATCATAAAATGATTTTTGTAAAAGTTTCAGAACAAACTATCACACGCTTGTAGTTCAAAATTGAATTACTTTCGAAAAATAGGCATAAAGTCATTCAAATAGGCGAAATTAGGTAGAAATCGAGAAAATTTCTAATATTGCTGGATTATCGATAAAATATGGCCTACTTTGTGTAAAAATTGGATGGGTGCCATTTTGCACCATATTTGTTGTACTTGCTTCACAAAAAAAATGTCATTTTTGACAATTAAAAATTGAAAAATGATATTTATAAACATAATTTGAAAAAACTTAGTTCTGCAATATTATTTGTCATACCAAGACACACCAATGTGTCAAATATGGGCACATTATCACAAACTATGTCACGGGAATGATCATATCTAGGTCATTTGAATCGAAACTTATACATGTTTATAGATGATTGACCTTTTTGTGAAGAAGTCTTTTGAAAACTTTGAGAAAACTCATGTTTATCATTTTTCCTAACAACTAGTACACATATAAGGACTCCATGCCAAATGATTTCATTTTTTGATTATTTTTTCACTTTCTTTTATTTTGTTGAAAAAAGGTCAAAATATCCGTCGTGCCTATTCATCCAAAGGGGTTGTATTTCTCGAAACTATCGATGGTTCTGTGATATAACCACTACTGGTGTATCTTAAAATGATTTTTGTAAAATTTTCAGAGCAAACTATCACACACTTGTAGTTCAAAATTGAATTAATTTCGGAAAATAGGCATAAAGTCATTTAAATAGGATAAATTAGGTAGAAATCGAGAAAATTTCTAATATTGCTGGATTATCGATAAAATATGGCCTACTTTGTGTAAAAATTGGATGGGTGCCATTTTGCACCATATTTGTTGTACTTGCTTCACAAAAAAAGTCATTTTTGACAATTAAAAAATGAAAAATGATATTTATAAACATAATTTGAAAAAACTTAGTTGTGCAACATTGTTTGTCATACCAAGACACACCTATGTGTCAAATTTGGGCACATTATTACAAACTATGTCACAGGGATGATCATATCTAGGTCATTTAACTCGAAACTTATACATGTTTATAGATGATTGACCTTTTTGTGAAGAAGTTTTTTGAAAACTTTGTCAAAACTCATGTTTATCATTTTTACTAACAACTAGTACACATAAAAGGACTCCATGCCAAAAGATTTCATTTTTTGAGTATTTTTTCACTTTCTTTTATTTTTTTGAAAAAATTGGTCAAAATGGATCCGTGCCATAATTTGTGATAAAGTGTTCATATTTGACACACAGGTGTGTCTTGGTATGGCAAACATTGTTGCCAAAAACAATTTTCAAAATATTATTATAAATATCATTTTTCATTTTTTAAGTGCCAAAAATGACTTTTTTATTAAGCAAGTACCAAAAATATGTTGCAAAAAGTCATATGCATGATGAAAAAGATGATATGGATATCATATTTGGATTCCTCTCATTTTTCTAATCGATTTAGATATTTTATTTGTTAAATTTTAATTTACGGATTTAAAGATATTAATTTTTCCATATTCGATGAAAAATAGGAAAAAAAAAACATAGCTATGCCGACGGCAAGCCATGTGAACCTATGCCGACGGCTTTCCTGGTGTCAAATCTATGCCGACGGCTTTACCTATGCCGACGGCCAGGGCGACGGGACGGCCTCGTCGGACCCTATCCCGACGGCTTTTTGTCGGAGCTGTCGGCATAGGCTTTGGCCGTCGACACAGACCCGCGTTCCTGTAGTGTTATCCACATACACATCACATCGTCAGTGAGTTTATAAGTGGTGTGATTTAATTTGTAGTCTTTCGCGGGACGGTGAATTTGTTGGTAGTTTGTGGATAGTTGGGGTGTTACTTCAGATTTAGTTGAGGAGGTGACTTGTTATAGACGAGTTACACGGTGACATATGTGAGAAGCAGTTAACGTGACATGTTACTTTCAATGACAGTTGTGGTATAATTTATTGCTGTTAAACTTTTCCCTTGACGTACAGATGAATGGATGTTAACTGGAACGCCTTGTCCATACGTTTCGCGCACGCACTAATTAATCTCCTAATCTAAGGCAGTGACTGAATGACTGATTGATTGATTGATTGATTGATTTGATTAAGCAACCATTACCTACATGTAAGAAATGGTAGTAAGTGATTATAAATAAAGAATACAGTAAGGAAGCCATTATTCGTTTTGTTCACAACGGCGTCCACATATATAGCTGTCATCCCCTCATCCTCGCCCCAAAGCCGGTCCCGTACAAGAAGTTCAACTCTTCTCCCTGCTCTCCTTCTCTTCTCTTCTTCCCTTTCTTTCCTGCGCGCACGATCGAGTAGCGCTAGTCGTGGGATGATGGCGAGCAAGTCCGGCAGCGGCGTGGCGGTGGACGGCAGCTACGAGTACGAGGAGGAGTTCGTGAACAACGCCCGGGGGATGAAGCTCTTCACCTGCCGATGGCTCCCGGCCAAGGGCCAGACAATCAAGGGCCAAGTCTTCCTCTGCCACGGTAACACATCCATATAGCTCATTCCTTCTTCTTTGCCGCTCCCATTAATGGCGCCGGAGAATGATGGGTTGGATGCATGCGCGGCGGAACAACAGGTTACGCGGTGGAGTGCAGCATCACGATGCGGGGGACGGGGACGCGGCTGGCGCAGGCCGGGTACGCCGTGTACGGGGTGGACTACGAGGGCCACGGCAAGTCGGAGGGGCTCCAGGGGTACGTCCCCTCCTTCGACGTCCTCGTCGCCGACTGCGACGCCTTCTTCGCCGCCGTCGTCGCGTCCACCGCCAACACGGAGCTCCCCCGCTTCCTGCTCGGCGAGTCCATGGGCGGCGCCGTCGCGCTGCTCCTCCACCGGACGAGGCCCTCGTACTGGACCGGCGCCGTCTTGGTCGCCCCCATGTGCAAGGTACATACGTGCTTGTGCTTTACCTACCGCTACTCCGGTCTCCGGCCGGCTCTTCCAGAATCATTTTCATACGGCGGCTTTAGACTAGAAGCACGCGTAGTACGACGATCGGGATGGAGCGAGATGCACGTATGCACGATCGGTGGAGTACCACTTGCTACCTAGTTGCCGTAATCATCTGACTTTTGACCGGATCGAGATGCCGAATATGTCGTTATCGACGAGTGCCTGAATGCCCTGGCCGGCTGGGTCAACTGCTCTATATATATAACTATCTATCTATCTATCTATCTCGGATAATTAAACCACTGATATCATTTTGGACCAATACAAAATGAGAAAATAATCTCACCGTACGTACTACTGACTGTGTAGATCGCTGAGGAGATGAGGCCGCATCCGGTGGTGGTGAGCGTCCTCAAGATGATGACAAACATCATCCCCACGTGGAAGATTGTGCCGACGGCCGATGTCATCGACGCCGCCTACAGAATGCAGGAGAAGCGTGACGAGATCAGGAACAACCCCTACTGCTACAAGGGCAAGCCGCGCCTCAAGACCGCCTACGAGCTCCTCAGGATCAGCCTCAACCTCGAGAAGAACGTGCTCTCAAAGGTATTATACCCCGTTCTCTTACTATTTCTAGAAAGGCAAAAACAAAAACTCTTTCTTTCAGACCTGAGTATCGCAAATGTTCCAAATAAATCCTCAAAGTAATATTTTGTCAATTTTAATCTTCCAAAGTACTTCGATTATGTTTACACGTAACCCCATAAGCTAGTTTCGAGCTGAACATGTTTTCAGTGAGGTGTACTATCCACGTGGCAACCATGTTTAACCAATGGGAGTGCCTATTTCTCAGTCGGCTAATTTTTTTCTTAAGTCCCGGTCACCTCAGAAAAGTGTAACTCCATGCACGTTTCTTTGAACTATGATTGCACTTTTCTAAAAAGTGACCGAGACATAAGAAAAAACCTGTCGATTGAGACTTAGCAAATCCATTAACCAATTTAGATTTCCATACATGGGGACTTGCACGAGTATGATTCTCATGCATATACCCCATTGTATGACTATCCACGGCTTCCTTGACAAAAAAATGCTCAAGTGTTTGGGTTCTCGTGCACCTACTTATAATTTTGATGGTCGGTGGCTACGTGATATGGCATTTGGGCGTCGCACTAGCGAAACGAGTGGCGAGACAACTGCGAAGAAGCTTTCAAAGAATGAAGAGGGTAACGTACGTGGATTTTCTTTGACCTCAATTGATGATTTTCTTGTGCCTGTACTTTTGTTTCGTGATTCATTTTCTAACAGAGATATATTGTGCTGGCCACATGATTTTAACACTTGCAGAGAGTGATATATACATTAAATAAATTGGAGTAGTAGTATTTCTTAGCCGTGCCTTTTCGATTTATACATCTCGATCGACCTCTCTTTCTGCAATTAAAGTGAAGTGTTGGTTTGCTCGTGTAACGTCCTTGTTCAGTTAGTTGGCTCTTTGACTAATTGATTAAATTGAAGGTACTTTTCTCGCGCGTGATATATGTATGGCTCTCAGTTTAATTGGAGTTCGCAGCTGATGGCTCTAGCTATTTTGTTGTCTCTGTCTCTTATTATTGTTCTCGTTTTTTCCCAAAAGAAAACTTGTTTCCTAGTTGTTTGGCTTTGTAAGCAACATGAGTGATGCTGAGCGTGCTTATGCATGCAGGTTTCGTTGCCGTTCCTGATCGTGCACGGTGGGGACGACAAGGTGACGGACCCAGCGGTGAGCGACCTCCTCTACCGGTCGGCGGCGAGCACAGACAAGAAGTTCAACCTCTACCCCGGCATGTGGCACGCCCTCACCTCCGGCGAGACCCCCGAAAACATCCAAACCGTATTCAAGGATATCATCGCATGGCTTGACCAAAGATCCTCCTCCCCGAAATCATCATCATCGGCAGCCGTGGACATGTCGTCGGAGATGGAGCAGAAGGCCAAGCACGATGAGCAGCATTTCGACAAACTATAGTACTGTACTACAGATGATTACGATCAGCGGCATCTATGCATGGATGGTTAATTGGTACTGTACTTCGGACCAACTCAAAGCAATTCCATGGAAACTGGCTGTTGTACACAATGTGTGGTGGTTTAATTTTTTTTTTGAACGGTGGTGGTTTAATTAATTAATCTTATATTTACTAATTGGAGGCACCATACGAGGCACCACGTTAATCCTGGAGAATGCATAAAAAATAACCGTAAGATGTAAAATCTATGGATAGGATCTAAAGATCGTAACTCATGGCTTGGTAAGAGTCCTAGAAGCATACACCACGTTAATCCTTGAAAAATATAACGTCAACCGTCGGATGGAGCTTAACAATGTAATATAACCATTAGATCTGTGGTTGGGTCCCGT
The DNA here is from genome assembly GCA_947311845.1 of Poa pratensis. Lineage (NCBI taxonomy): Eukaryota > Viridiplantae > Streptophyta > Magnoliopsida > Poales > Poaceae > Poa > Poa pratensis. The sequence goes on along the minus strand of CAMZMU010000083.1, from coordinate 35,410,035 downwards.
GAGTTACCGCTGTTCTATTGGCATTGGTCATCGCACCGTGGTTCGAATCCTAGGAGTAGCAAATAATTATATCTTTGCCCATCGAAAAAAGTTGTGCACAACCATGCAGAGCAGTCGCTGCTGCTCCTGTCGCAGGTGTCTGTGCTGCGTTTCTGCCATGGCTGATGTAAATTCCTAATCGGTAGCATAGTTTACTTATTGCAAGATTTCTCGCTTATGACAGGACTCTCTCCATATAGTACTACGCACTGCCCAATCATGTACGCAAGACATGCATGCATCGGGACACACAGTGATACGAGCATGCAGTAATGTTGGAATCAGGTGTGACTGCATGTCAAAGAAAAGTTGATATTATTAATATTTTTATATTTAATTAGTACCACACGTCAGATCTAAATCCTGTTTTCTGCTGTGAAATAGTACATTTACTAATTCGGTACGAACCAGTTGTTATTCACATGCATAGATCCAAGGTGTAGGCTTTCTATATCGTACATAATTCAAGCTCATAAGATGAGACTAGGTTTATATACTCAAAATAGTTTTCTCGATATAATATAATTTAATTTAAGCTATAAAGGTACAGTTTTTGGTATACGAGTGTGCAATCTAATTCCAAATAATGAATATTAATAGTTCTTAATGCATGATGAGAGTAGGTTTATACACTCAAGTTAGTTTCTTCATATAATAGAATTTAATTTAAGCTATAAAGCTACACTTTTTTGGTATACGGGTCTACAGTCAAATTCGAAATAATGAACATTACTAGATCTTAATGCACACATAAATAAAGTTAATGGGCTGTTGAAACATAATAAAAAACCATGCTTTCATGTGAAGCTTCATTTTGAAACTTATTTAAAGAATTAACTTATTGGCATAAACAACCAAGAAAAACAATTACATGCTTTCAGAATTAAAGTTGGAAACGATATCTCCCAAATGGCAGTGGAACTTCTTCGCTATTTTTGTCAACATGAAAACTAGCTCGTGCAGATGCACGGGTTAACGACTAGTTGTACTAATTGGCAAGCTAGTTCATCATTTTCTGTTTTCTTGTTGTGTACGGAATACCGATACGATGCAATCTTGATCTTACAATGATATATCATATATTATTCAATTATCCAGAATATCTTCATTATCATAATTAATTTTTTTTGAAACGAGGCAAAAGCAATTATCATAATTAATAATGTAAGTAAATAATGAAGGTATGATATAAGCGGAAGAGTGATGCATGTGAGTACATAAAACGGCCCAAATCCACAGCCCCTGACGCAAAACAACTAGCCCAATAGAGTTTCATTACCTTGTTTCCCATCAATTGGTCCAGACAAAGCTTTCTATTAAACCATTGGCCCGGACAGAGTTAGCGAAATGACCACCGTGTGCTCCTCTTCTCAAATATCGCTCTTGCATCCGCTCAATACAGAAACGATGTAGCTTCTTGCAAGATGCATGCATGAATTGCCGATCATTGCTAACGACGTGGTGCCTCATCTAGTCACAAATCGGTAGGATGGCGTTTTGCGTCTTGTTGACAAAATACCGGGTCACGGCCCGTTCTTCCCCAAACAACTTCCAATTTTAAGCATTCTGCTTGTGAAATTTTTAGATTTGTGTACTAATTCTTTTACGGGCTTATTCTATAAGCCCGTATGAGCTCATGAATTGGTCCTGCCTTGTAGGGCTTTCGTGCTCTGCCAGTGGGTAGGAGGCTCCTATTCCCCAATAGATTCACTCCAGATCAACATAACATTGAGCCCATTCTAGATACAGTTCCTGACCTTCCCTAAAAAAAAGAGATACAGTTCCTGACTAAAACCCAAGATCAGAAAGGAGCCATCCACGGGAAATGGGATACGGGAGAAGAAGGCGGAATCTGGGGAGGATGCATGTCCGCCGGCCGATTTGGTGTCTTCCTACGTCAGCACTCAGCAGCCGCATTTTCTCGTCGGAGGAGCCAACGAACGTGAAGCAATGAGATGGAGCTTTTCTATTTTATAGTTACCATCTTACCCATTGAACTGGTATGGTGTGAGAAGAGGCATATTCTCAATAAAGAACAAGATGATGCTGCTCTAGTTTCTGGAGGCAGAGGACGTGGACGCGGCATGAATAGATCCAGCAAGGGGAGGACGCGAATTAAAAAGGCTATGATGATCATAAAAATTGAGGTGGAGGGAGATTGTATAACTAAGGATCGAGTAGAGGAAGACGTCGGTCTTTCAATTGTAGATGATCAGAAGGAAAATAGCTATCACCGGCATGTCAAAATCCACATTAGTGGCAACCGACGTGGGGGCAATATCACGCCAATACTAACCACTTGCTACTAGCGTTGCAGAATTGAGCACGCCAGTGTTGGATGTATGTCCAAAAGGCAATGTATTTATACATCTGATTCATTAATTATGTTTTATGTTTACTATGCTATAACTGCTATGGTTCCTAAATACGTGAATCAGGAGAAAGCACATACGCACATGTAGAAAACATGAACAGTAAAATATACCCTAGTATTTTCTACAGACTAATTTGTTGAATGCTTGATGACTACGCTTTCATGGTCATGGACATTGTATATGTCAGCATCAATGAGTAGCATATTGTTGGAGAACAATATGGCTGGGTAGACCCAAGTTTTGGTATGATAAGAGATTTCGTTTGTTTTGTCCTTACCTTTATCTCAGAAAGATTATTATACGACATGTCCTAGAACCATGAGGTTTGATACGTCCAAAACGTATCTACTTTTCCAAACACTTTTGCTGTTGTTTTTCATCTAATTTGCATGATTTGAAACTAATGCGGACTAACGCTGTTTTCAGCAGAATTGTCTTGATGTCTTATTTTTTTGCAGAAATCAAAGTTCTCAGAAAATTCCGAGAAAATTCCATAAATTATATTTTGCCAGAAGACCCACGGAGCCAGAAGGGGAGCTGCAGGAGGGACCCACAGCTCCTAGACGCCCCCTAGACGCGATCCAGGCCAGACCACGCCTGGGGCCCAACTGGCCACCTCGTAGCTGGGTCGGCGACATCCTTTGGCCTATTTATTCCTCCCGACCTAAAAACACGAGAACACCGATCTTATTTTCCACAAAAGTTCCAGAGCGCCGCCGCCTCCTCGAAACCTAATTCGGGGAGAAGAAATTCCTGTTCCGGGACCTTGTCGGGATGGGGATTGATGGGGAGATCACCGCCATAGTCATCACCACCGCCTCTCCTATCGACCATCCATGTTTCCCCCATCCATGTGTGAGTAATTTCCCACTGTAGGCTGAGAGGATGTTAGGGATTGGATGAGATTGTTCATGTAATAAGATGTCAGATCATTAGGGCATGATGCCTACTATTTGTATGTGTGCTATTTATCGTTGTTGCAACTTGGTGTGCTTAATGCTTGACACTTAGGGCCCGAGTGCCATGTTTTCAGATCTGAACATGTTATGTTTTAATGAGTATAATTATTGTTTTGGATCATATCTACAATTTGTATGCACCGGTTATTGTTTGGAACCCGAGGCCCCATAGTGACAACATTTGGGACAACCGGAGGGGATGGTTGTGACTTGAGGGTTTCATGTATTCACAGAGCGTTAATGGTTTGCTCCGGTGCTCTATTAAAAGGAGTGCCTTAATTACCATTTAGGTTCCATGATTGGCCCTGCTGTAACGGGATGGTTGGACAAAAGATGTCGTGCAAGATTCTTATTGCAAGCACGTACGACTAAATACGGAATACATGCCTACATTTATGTTATTACCTGGATAGTTTATTATTGTTTATCTGCATATTGCCCTGTGTTATGATTATTTCATGAATTATCTCATCCATGCAGCGCCCGCTTTTACATCCCTATGCCTACGGTGTTTTAATCCTGCTGTTTACTAAAATTGCTATTACTGCTGTTTTCGCGTTACTATTGCTAGTTGTTACTTTATTACTACTGCTATTATATTACTGTTTCTACTGATAAATTGTGCCAAGCAAGATTACTTTCGGGTGTGGCTGAACTGAAAATTCAGATGCTAAGTCTTATAAATATTCTTTGGCTCCTGATACGTCTCAAACGTATCTATAATTTTTGATGTTCCATGTTGTTATTATACCAATTGCTACATGTTTTATTTACACTTCATAGCATTTTTATGCATTTTCTGGGACTAACCTATTAACAAGATGCCGAAGTGCCAGTTCCTGTTTTCTGCTGTTTTTCTCCTTCAGAAAAGCTAGTCGCAAAATATTCTCGGAATTGGACGAAAATCAACGTGTGCAAATATCTCATCGGAAGACTCCAGAAGCCAGAAGGGGAGACGGAGTGGGGCCACGAGGCAGCCACGCCACCCTAGGGCGCGGCAGGGGTGGGCCCCGCCCTGCCCTGGCGTGGCCCCTCGGGTGCCTCCCGACGCCGCCCTTTCGCCTATATATTCCCGATGTCCCGAAAACCCTAAAAACACCGATCATATTCCACGAAAAGTTCCGTCGCCGCCGCCGTCGTCAACCCTAGATCGGGAGGGTTCTGAAGCTCTTCCCGGCACCCTGCCGGAGGGGAGATCCTCACCGGAGGCCTCTACACCGCCATGCCTGCCTCCGGAGTGATGCGTGAGTAGTTCATCCTTGGACTACGGGTCCATAGCAGTAGCTAGATGGTTGTCTCTCCACCTTGTACCTCCATGTTTAGATCTTGTGAGCTGCCTAACATGATCAAGATCATCTTATTGTAATGCTACATGTTGTGTTTGCTGGGATCCGATGAATATTGATACTATGAGCAAGTTGTTTATCAATCTATCTATTTATGTTGTTTATGATCTTGCATGCTCTCCGTTGCTAGTAGATGCTTTGGCCAAGTAGATGCTTGTAACTCCAAGAGGGAGTATTTATGCTAGATAGTGGGTTCATGCCTCCAGTAATCTGGGCTCGAGATGACAGAAACGACTAAGGTTGTGGATGTGCTGTTGCCACTAGGGATAAAACAATGATGCATTGTCTACGTGTCATTTGCATTGTTTACATTACACACTTTACTTCATGCAATAATCTGTTGTTTGCAACTCAATACCGGAAGGGGTGCGGATGCTAACCGGAAGGTGGATTATTTAGGCATAGATGCGTTGGATAGCAAGTCTATGTACTTTGTTGTAATGCCCAATTAAATCTCATAATAATCATCTTGTCATATATTGCATTGTCATGCGCTCATTATTTGTCAATTGCCCAGCTGTAATTTGTTTACCCAACATGTTAGTTATCTTTTATGGAGAGACACCACTAGTGAACTGTGGACCCCGGTCCATTTCCTCATACTGATAAAACCACCAACTGCAATCATTTGTTCTCTGTTACTTTCTGCACTCATTACTGTTTTCCACACAATACGTTTAATCCTTTGTTTTCAGCAAGCCGGAGAGATTGACAACCTCTCTGTTTCGTTGGGGCAAAGTAGTTTGCTTGTGTTGTGTGCAGGTTCCACGTCAGTTGCGCCGCTGACAACCTTCTGAAGAACCTCCGTGTCCTCCTGGTTCGATAAACCTTGGTCATATTTCAAGGGAAAACTGCTGCTGCACTACATCATACCTTCCTCTTGGGGTCTCCCAACGAACGTGTGTTGTCACGGTCAACAAGCAGATCTTCTGGTGCTGTTGCTGGGAAGTAATAAAACACTCTACCGTTAACACGCCATCAAGACATTTTTCTGGCGCCGTTGCCGGGGACACTGGAATCTCCAGATAGGGGAGTCTCACACTTCCAATCTCATTACTTTGTTTTTGTCTTGCTTAGTTTATTTTATTTTATCTTGTTTGCTGTTAAAACCCAAAAACACAAAAAAAAAATCCTGCATTTAGTTTATTTCGGTTTGTTATTTTCTTGTTCTGTTTTAATTTTGCTAAAATGAGTAATCCTGAAAACACTAAGTTGTGTGACTTCACTAGCACAAACAACAATGATTTCATATGCACACCTATTGCTCCTCCTGCTACCACAGCAGAGTTCTATGAAATTAAACCTGCACTGTTAAATCTTGTTATGAAAGAGCAATTTTCTGGTGTTAGTACTGATGATGCTGCTGCTCACCTTAATAATTTTGTTGAGCTATGTGATATGCAAAAGTATAAAGAGGTAGAGGGTGATATTATTAAACTGAAATTATTTCCTTTCTCCTTGAGAGGAAGAGCTAAAGAATGGTTGCTATCTTTGCCTAGAAATAGTATTGATTCTTGGACTAAGTGTAAAGATGCTTTCATTGGAAAATATTATCCTCCTGCTAAAATCATATCTTTGAGAAGTGGCATTATGAACTTTAAGCAATTTGATAATGAGCATGTTGCCCAAGCTTGGGAAAGAATGAAATCATTGGTTAAGAATTGTCCCACTCATGGACTGACTACTTGGATGATTATTCAAACCTTTTATGCAGGATTGAATTTTTCTTCAAGGAATTTATTGGATTCAGCTGCTGGAGGGACCTTTATGTCCATCACTTTGGGTGCTGCAACAAAGCTTCTTGATGATATGATGGTAAACTATTCTGAATGGCACACCGAAAGAACTCCAACAGGTAAGAAGGTAAATTCTGTTGAGGAGATCTCCTCTTTGAATGATAAGGTTGATGCCATTATGTCTATGCTTTCGAATGGTCATGCTACTATTGATCCAAATAATGTTCCTTTAGCTTCATTGGTTGCACAAGAAGGGAATGTTGATGTGAACTTCATTAAAAATAATAACTTCAACAACAATGCCTACAGGAATAATTTTGGTAATAGCAACTATAGGCCATATCCTTCTAATGGTAGCAATGCTTATGGTAATTCTTATGGTAATTCCTACAACAACAATAAGAGTGTGCCCTCTGATCTTGAAGTTATGCTTAAGGATTTTATTAGCACACAAACTACTTTCAATAAAACTGTTGAGGAAAAGCTAGGAAAAATTGATATTCTTGCTGCTAAGGTTGATAGTCTTGTTCATGATGTTGATTTCTTAAAAATAAAGGTGCTGCCTCATGATGTTAAAGAGAGCAAAACTCTCAATGCTATACAAGTTAAAATTGATAACAATATAAGAATGCTAGCTGAGTTGCATGATAGATGGGAAAGAGAGGAAAAAGAAGCTGAAATTGCTAAACAGAATAGTGTGGCTAGAGTTTGCACTATTTTTACTACTGAAAATGTTGATACCTCAAGTGCTAGTAAACCTCCTACTGTTAATGGAAAGATAATTGGTGTTGGAAATGTCTCCACTTCTGCTGCAAAAAGCTTTAAACTGCCTGATAGCACTAAAATTGCTCCTGATAAAAGTGCTGAAATTTTTAGGAGTGTAGGAGATAATGGTTCCATTACCTTTGATGATAATAATTTTGATTTTGATGGTTGTAATATAACTGAAGTCATTATGTTCTTGCAAAAGCTAGCTAAGAGTCCTAAGGCTAGTGAAATAAATATGGCTTTTACTAAACATATCATCAATGCTCTCATGCATGCTAGGGAAGAGAAATTAAAACGTGAAGCTTCTATCCCTAGGAAGTTAGATGATGGTTGGGAGCCCATCATTAAAATGAAAGTGAATGATTTTGATTGCAATGCTTTGTGTGATCTTGGTGCTAGTATTTCTGTTATGCCTAAAAAGCTTTATGATATCCTTGATCTTGCACCTTTGGAAAAATGTTATTTGGATGTTCACTTTGCTGATTCTTCTATGAAGAAACCTTTGGGGAGAGTTGATAATGTTCTTATTATGGTTAACAATAACCTTGTCCCTGTTGATTTTGTGGTTTTGGATATTGAATGCAATCCTTCTTGTCCTATTGTGTTGGGAAGACCTTTTCTTAGAACTGTTGGTGCTGTTATTGATATGAAAGAGGGGAATATAAAATTTCAATTCCCACTCAGGAAAGGTATGGAACACTTCCCTAGAAGAAGGATGAAACACCCTTTTGATACTATTGTTAGGGCAAGTTATAATGTTGATGTTTTTGGTCTTGACAATACTTGATTCATGTTTCATGCCTAGCTAAAAGGCATTAAAGAGAAGCGCTTATGGGAGGCAACCCATTGTTTTTACTTTCTGTTATTTTTTTTTTTGTGTCAAGGAGCTTGTTTACTTCTGTAACAACTCCTTTGTATCTTTTATTTGCTGTTTTGTTGTGCCAAGAAAAGTCTCTTATGACAAGATGGTACCTATATTTGGATTACTGCACAGGAACAGATTTCTGGAACGTCACCGTTTCTCGCCGTAGAAAATCAGAAAATTTGAAAAAATCTGCCAATTTTTGTGCGTGTTCCTGAGATATGTACGCAACTTTCGTACGACTAAAGTTTTTCGATTTGAGCGACGTAAGTGTCCCGAAAAAATCATCTTTACGGACTGTTCTGGTTTTGACAGATTCTGTCTTTGTTTTGCATTCTCTCTTTTACAAGTGTTGAGTGGTTTCTTTTAAGGTGAAAGAGCATCACTTAAGCCTAGTAACAGTAGCTAATGTTTGAAAATGATTGCTTATGAATTTGTGTCCTTACAGAACAAGTGAGATTATTTGTTTTGATGCACTAACCCGCTAATGAGAAAAATGTTGAGTTTTGGTGTGAAGGAAGTTTTCAAGTGTTAAGAGAGGAGGATGATATTATAAGATCAAGAAGAGTGAAAAGCTTAAGCTTGGGGAAGCTCCCATGGATCTCCCCAATATATTCATGAAGACTCAAGCACGAAAAACTCTCTCCCGGGTGCCTCGCGCGGGGCGCTCCGGAGAGCCCACAAACCCTAGCCGCCGCCACCAAAAATCTGAGCGTCCAGGCCGCGGCTGCCGCCGGTGACGGCGGTGGTGGCGGCACCCTGCCGCCAAAGGCGGAGGGAGGAGAGCGCGCACCACCACCACCACCACCCCTTCGCGCGGAGAGGCGGCGATCTGGCGGAGCACACAACGGCTCGGCCGTCTTCGGACGGAGAAGGGAGCCACGGTGGAGCTGTGGCGGCGGTGCGATGCGGCGGAGCACAGGGGCGAGAAGAAGATCGCGAGGAGGAGGAGTGCCAGGCGGAGCGGCTGGCGGCGGTCGCGGGCCCGACCGGGCCCGATCTGGGCCGAAGGGCCACAGCCGCTGCTGCTCCGGCGTGCGACGGAGCGGACGGCGCCGGTGGTGCTGGCCGGTAGCTGTCGCCGGTGGCCGTTGCAGCGGGTTGGAGGGCGCCGATGCGTCGGCAGTTTGGTGGTATGTGCTGTGCTGCATTGGACCTGGCCGTGTGGGAGTGATTGGCGTTGTCCATGTCGGCAACGTTGCATCCTCCTGAAGGTGGTTCAGCGGGCGACGCGTTGCTGCGGGCGTTCGATGCCCGATGCGTGGGAGGATTGGCGGAGTTTGGATGGAGCGGAACAGCGCCGCTGTGGTTGTTGCATCCTTCGCGGGAGATGAATGGCCCGTGGGCGTTGCATCCTCGAGGAGACGAATGGCGCCCAGTATTTGGTTGCATCCTTCCGTTGGGAGAAGAATGGCGCCGCAGTGGTGGTTGCTTCCTCCGTTCATTGGGGGACGCGGCTGTTAGGATGGAAGCATGTCGAGCTTGCTGGGGATGTGAGGTTCGCCGTGGAGGCAGGGTTAGTGGTTCGGTGTTTAGTCTGTTTGGATCCTGTGTTCGGGTTATGCAGGTGAGATTGCCGGCGAAAGCCGTACTCCAGTTTTGGCTAGAGTCGTCGATGGCGGCGCCTACGGGCGTCGCTACCTTGTTGGAGGCATCGATGTAGCTGATCAAACCTTGCTTTCCTGTGCTCCGGCGGAAACCCTTGATCTAGTCTTTTAGATCGGACGATGGCGGTGCTATCCGGTGTCGTGTTCCCTCTTGGGGGCATCGTTTTGGAGATGGATCCGTTCAGAGGGACCTGTGGCTCGCTTGGTTGTGTGTTGTGAGCCGAAAGGCATCGCGCGTCGCGTGTATGGTTTTTGGGTCCGGTTTCCCTTATAAACTGGACCAACCTTCTATCTATTCATTGAATTTAGCAGTGATCCTGCTAACGTTCATTTTTTAAGAAGACTCAAGCGTCTAATGTTGGGGATGCCTTGGGCATCCCCTTCTTCATCAACAAACTATCAGGTCATCTCTAGTGAGACTATATTTTTATTTCTTCACATTATATGTACTTTTCTTCGAGCGTCAGTGTGCTTTTATTTTCAGTTTGTTTTTGTTTTGTTTGCTGCTCTATACTTGTTGGATCCTAGCACTCTTGTTTGGGAGAGAGACACAATCCGCTTTTTCGTTGGAATACTCTTGTGCTTCACTTATATTTGTTGAGTATTCTTGTCTAGCTACTGCTAAAGCTTCTAGCTCTCTGTTTTCATATATCTCTTGTCAGAGCTATTAGTTTCTTTTGAAAAAAGTACTCTCTTGCTTCACTTATATTTGTTCGGAGAGTTGTTCAAATAAGTTGATTGGTGTTTGGTTGGAACAGAAAATGCTATGCATTTGGTAGTGGTATAAAATGCTTACATAAGTCTTGTAGATCACTGCCTTGAGTAATTTGATACTTGTCAATTGTTTTGAGTTACCAAGTAATGTTTAGACTTGTGCATCATGTAAGTAAAGGCTATTAGTGAAGAACTACAGTAAAGCTTGTTGATATTTGATTTGTATCATTGGTAGTTCCAAAGTCTAGATATTTTCTAGTGAAAGGTTTTGGTTAACAAGGAAGACAATGTGGAGTCTTGTAATTTTTCAAGCATGTTTTTTATATGAGTTCTTGCTATACCGGTTGACAGTCTGTGTTTGCTTAAATAACCTTGCTAGTCTAAACTCTGTACTAAGCGGGAATGCTGCTTGTGCATCCAAAACCCTTGAGCCAAAATCTATGCCATATGTGTCCACCATAACTACCTATTATGTGGTATTTTCCTGCCATTCCAAGTAAATTTTTCATGTGCTACATTTAAAATATTCAAAACTGTTACAACTCCTTTTTGTGTCACTGTTTACAAGCTCATGAGGATGTGGTAGATGGTCTTTATTTCACTTGTTGATCAGACTTTACACTTGGACTAGTGGCATATACATCCGCTTATCCAATAATTTTGCAAAAAGAGCTGGCAACGGGGTGCCCAGTCCCAATTAATTACAACTTTAACCATTAATTGTGGCACCCCGCTCTGGCACATATTTCCAGAGAGGCGGTCGCCCCGTGCGCCAGCCCAAGATATCTGGCCGCACGTTACGACAATGCAACATAGCGGAAATCATTACACAATCAGGCACAAAGTGCTACAAAAGGTTTACAAGGCCATCGAGGCATTACAAATATCTTGCCAGTCATGGCTCCAGACAGAGTTTAACTGGCAGCGGAAGACGGCTAAGGCAACGGCTTGGAGCGGCTCCACTCCACAGGTATCTGGCTGGTCTACTGATCCTAGCACGCTTCTGCTCCTTGTCCTTGCTAAGGTAGAAGATGAATCCTCGCCAAAATCTGGCCACAAACACAACGCCCGTGAGTACATTTGTATGCACTCAGCAAGAATCGCCACTCACCACAAACAATCCAACAATCATGCAACAAGATATACATTGGAAATAAAATCCTACAACATGGCAAGGTGTACACTAGATACCTGACATAAAAGTAGCATGGCATTGACAACCAAACATGTCATAAGCAAGCAACGGGGGTATCACCAGTACAGAATCCAAGCCAGGTGGGGTTGGATCGTGCACCGGCAATCATACAAAGAGCTTACCTGTGACGAGTAAACGGGTGTACCATTTGGTACCAAGTAACATAACAATATTTATCATCCCTGCTAGGCCCACTGGCCTTATCTCTTTTCTCAACTCTCCTAGGCCTTCTGGCCTTATTTTTCCACATTGGGCATGCACGGTTGATGTTGGCTCAGGCCTAACTCTAGGCTCCCAACGATCACACCGTCACCCCGAATCACGGTAACCATCCACAGCTCAAGTAATATTCCCTGCATCATCTTATTGTTCATTTAGTGAACTCAGGTTGTTCAACTTTCTTTCAGACAAAACTTAAGTTTAACCTCCCGACACGACAAAGACACACAGTGTGACCGACAATGAACTGTTGTTCCGTAACCTTGGAACGAGGCTAGACATCCAGATTTGACACTCTCGAGAGGTTGCAGATACCACCCATCTAAGTGCACCGCACTAAGCCGGTACTTTAGGATATCATCCTGATTACCCCCATGAGCAAGGGATCACCGTAGCACCTCTCAATGTGGAAGTAAGGTATCGATCCGCAGGAGCAAGAAGGAAAAGTTATCTATTCCCTACAACTAAAGTGTCACAAGTTTTAGTTGATTATGCACTAAACAAGTTTGGAGAACAAGGTGGTTGATGGATGGAAGTAACCAAGCAAGAATGTAAAAGTGTCCCAATCCTCTTCAATGCAAGAGGACAAGACAAATGATAGCAAGCAAAAGCTCTCAAAGAGAGAGAAAGCCCAATCCTCTATGCAGCAAGAGGACAAGCTCAAGTGTGAGTTTCTTATAGGAACAATGGACATGGATTCATGGTTCACTTAATCCTCTCTCTCTCTCATCTATGGTGATTATCATGTTACAGATAAAGTACACACAATTGTCATGTTTTAATGGTAGCTTTTATGACGGCTATATGTCCTAAAACACATAGTTGAAAGAAATACTCATTTGTGTTGCTAGGTCACCCTCGTAAGGCTAGCGTGGTTGCTCTCACTCCCACATCATACTCTTTCTTTTTACCCCCAGATAAAGGATGTTGGGCGGTACTGTGTCACTCAATACCTATGCCGTGTCACATCGGCCATCCCGTACCCACATACATCATACTTCTTTAAGAACAATATTCTATCAAAGCATGACAAGTCATAAAAGCTCCAACAGAACGGTAAATGCATAGCAAATCATCTCACACCACAATATTCACCACAAAGGTATTACATAGATGACCGTAATCATGTTTGGCAGCTCATACGGTACTAATTAGTGAAGCTCAAGAGAGAGGAGAGATACAAAAGTTACCACCACAAACCCTAGTCCAGGGGGTGGACTACTCCCCCTTCATCATGGTGATGATGGTGGAGAAGTTCTTGCTGTAGATGTTGATGATGAACACGTCGGAGGGGGGTGGAGCCCTCCGGAGGCGATTCCGGCGGCGTTTCCCCCTCCGATCTTCTCCGGCGGCAGCCTTCTGACTCTCTGTTTCGTGGTTCTCTGTTTCTCCGCCGCCTCCTCCAGAGAACGTCGGGGACCTTTTTTATAGGCGTTTTTAGGTCAAGACGATGTCGGTGGAGAAAAGATCGAAGGCAACGGAGCCACAAGGCCCAAATGGGTGGGTCCCACGCGGCTACAGTACCTGGCCGCGTGGGCCCCCCTTGTTTGGCCCTCGAGCCTCCGTTTGCTTGCTTCCTTCGCCCACAGGTCTTCTTCCTTCCAAATATTGACGCCCGTAAATTTCCAGGTGATTTCGTTGACGTTTGGGTCCCTGAAACATTAAAATAAGAAAACGGGGTTTTCTGCCTGTGCAGGGTTAATTCCATAAAAATAGGAAATAAATGAATATTCCCAAAAATCATTATTAAACATTGATATAACCCTTATATGATGCAAATATGATTTGAATATAAGCAATTAAAGTGCAAAGTTCATGTATGCATTTTACATGAATCAACATCCCCAAGCTTAATCCATGCTCGTCCTCGAGTATGAAGATGATAAAACTAACATGGACTTTGCAATTTAATACATAACAATGAATATCAAAGATGATTACAATTGCTACATATAGTCAAATGATTCATTCTTTAAAGGAGTAGCAATATGCAAATAGTTTATGAAGTGATATCAAGTATTCAAGACAAGGATGTTCATTGATAGTTCACAAAGTGTAACATGGTAGCAAGTAATATGGAACACATGTATGCATAATGAGAAGTAGAACACACTATAATGGTCATAGAGTGTAGATGAAAATCTGAATATGATAGTTTCATCTAACCTCCAAACTCTTCTACTTAAGTTAATGATTACAATGTGGTAATACTTGGTGTCAAGCTCTCATTCCCTATCATAGCATCTTGAATGATTATAGTTTAATGTGAGAGCAAATATGAGTAGTGTGCTTGACAAAGTAATGGTTAGGTGTCTCATGCCCCTTGAATACAAGTACCTACACCATGATTATTCAACTTAGGAAACAAAGCAAGTTCAAGTTATATATCATTGTAAGTAATAATAGTATCATCAAGAGCGTCAACTGGGGTACCTCTTGTCCCAGGATATGGAACAAGTCCATATCAAAATGACAAGACAAACAAACAAGATGAACAACCTCAACACCCTTTTTATTTACCATTGGAATAGCTATTTATTATAAGGTGTATCACAGACGGTTCACCATAGCATGTAAGTAAATTGCCACCATGAATGATGCATGGCTTAGATTAGCGGCCCAGGCGTCTCTCTAACCATTTATACAAACTCATTTAAACTACTTCATTTCCAACTCATTTCACCATGATAGGCATTCATAAACAAAAGTACATGATATCAACTAAATGAGATGAAGGAGCATGTTGAAAGCTTTCCATGTGACAGCACATATGGGCTAACTCCCAACCTCAAACATTTATCAAGCCACTAGCATCATAATCTTAATCACAATTGGTCATGTTTTATTTATTGCAACTAGCACAGTGGCCCGCGCTCACGCGGGCAACATATTGTTTTGTACTACCAAAAAAAGGTATGTCATTTACGTATGTATATTATGTGATTGAATCAAAACATAACATAAGATATGGAACAAAGCATAGTTGGCGAATAGAAATTTGTAAACACAAGTAAATTTTATTCTATTCTTTTTTTGGTTGTAGGAACATTGATTCATTTTGTAACAATGTTTAGAAATAAAAAATAATTCACATTTCATAATAAATCGGTTGAATACAACATACATTTTAATATGTTTGTCCTGGAAAATTGGATAATAATTATATCCCGCCCATCTTTATGTTTTTTCCTCGGTTATACCAATCGGCCAATGTGCATGTATGTCGGTCTCTATTTTTTTTGGCGTCTCATCTTATTTCCAAGAATAAACTCTTGACATGATTAATTAGTCTAAAGTTCACCATAATTAAACCCTTTTCTGGATGAACAACACACTTCACATAAAATATTTAACTCGTAAATAATGGAAAACCAACTAATTAGTGTTGATAAGCTGATATTCCGTATCAGGCCAAAGTGAAGTAACAACTATGGCGTCGAAAACATTTTGTGTATTTCAACGTAAGTGTAAAATATCACACGGGTAAGCTCGTCGCATTTAGATGAAAATGAATCCCTTTATATTACACATATGGAATCAATATGTGAACTAAATTGGGTAATGCGCTAGGTTTGGCCTATTTATATACATAAGAAGGTTTGGTAGAAATCATTCTGCCTGTTGAGAAACAACCATAATGTTGCTGAGTTATTTCATATGTTATATATTTGTGCCGACAGAGCAATGTAAAGACTATATACTATTTGAATAAGCAACTATTTAAATTTAAAGAGGATATTATGACCACTTAGTAGATAATATATTAATTCAAGTAATAAAACAAAAGCCGCTAGAGATATAATTGATCATATTAAGTATTTGGTACCTTATCAGATTGATAATGCTACGTCCTAACGCTGGATAATTCAAGAAAACTAAAGCCATGTTGCAATTGGGTATTAAAATATTAAAAACTTTCTAATCCTGCAAAACTGTGACATACGAAAGAGTTAAAATAGGGAAGGTGCACAGAAACCATGTGTAAGTTAAACTAAAAATACGATTTGCATAAGATGTATTGCAACAATATGTTAGTATTTCTCTTGTGATCTCTATTTTCCTTGAAGATTATTCTTCTTCTTTTTTAATATCTTGGTTACACGAAAAAATATTGATTATATTTCCTGCTCTCCTTAGGCTCCTTCTGTATATTCTATCACAAACTGAGAAACCGGAAGAAAGTGGTCTGAGATTGAGCCGCACTAAATAATGTAGCAAGAACATAGAGGCAGGACCAAATTCATACCGTGGTGACGTAGTTGTTTATAATGGCGAGGCAGGACTAAATTCATACAGGTGGAAGCGTAAAACCGGAGTTGTCGTAGAAGAACACATGAATAGCTGAATCTGTTAATGAACAGGGGGGGGTCATCTTTTTAATTAGCCTCATTGTATTCGTTGGGAACAGATAAGAAAACGATATAGCACAACCGTTAAAAGGAAGGAGTGGAGAGGAAAAGTTCAGCGCCTCAGCGGTAACATGCAGTGTCATAGATATCCAGATTGGTTGTGTCAAAATTATTACGGAAATACAAGAACGAACCATGGAATTTGATTATAGCCTTTATCAGATGGTAGGAGAATGCATACAGTTAGATAAAATAGATTTGATGTTGTATATGAAGCAACTGCAACATCGAGCATTGTTTTCTTCAGGAACCATTTACTCATTCAAGATTAGAATAGGAAAACGTATAGTTGAGTGAAAGGACAGTAAATCTCAACATTAACTGAGATACCAATAAACAAATACCGATATCAACTTATCTTCACAAGTGGCTGGACCAAATGAACAGTCATGGCTTTCTCAAAGCACAGCAAATCTGAAGAAAACGAAAAAAAGGCTCAGTACAGGAGAACATATTAAGCTGTTTTGATACTTCAATATTTTTGTATTTTCCTTTCAGAAGAGCTTACTTTAGATGACATGTTGCAAAACAAAAATTTACATAGAGCTGGATTTACACATACCACTTTAGAGTCAGCTAGCTGTTTGGTCATTCTAGCATAGAGAGCGTAGTTTGCTATACTGATTGATATATTGTGATGGTCAAGGAACCAACAAATGTGTGTATTTCGATACTACTCCATAATCTAAAATGGCATGAGAAAACATATTGTAGCCTTACCATTGTCATTTAAGTCAAGCTAAATCATAAGGAAATGCATTACTCTACCAGGATACCACTCTTCTAGATTTGACACATGAATACACTCACAATACAGCCTGGCATTACATAAGAAGCATTCTAAGTTTACTCCACGCTGATTGCAGCGGTTGAGCATATCTCCAGGGAACACTTGAACGAAGTAGATCCAAATATTTATCTATAATCGTTAGTATCATGTGATAATGCATCTATGGTCTCAAACGTGATCTGCTACTCCATCATCTACCTTATTAACATTACATGATCAATCTATCTGCTGATGGGCAAGTGGAGGAATATAAAAGGTCAATCAATGGAAGTAACTATCATACTATCTAAGGAAATAACTACCGTACCATAATTAGAAGACTGGAACGAAGCAAACAGTTGTATTCTTGCTGAGACAATCAGCGTTATTTCTAAACATATACCACCTTGAGCGAACTGGCAGTACATCAGCAGCAAGTAGAGCAACAACTTACTGGGCTCAATCAATTATAAATATTAAAGGATGGAAAATAAATTCGGATTAATGCCTCATAGGAAAGAAAGGATTATCATAAGTACTTGTAGATCTTCGAAGAAAAAGAACTTCGCTTCGTTACCTGCAGAATATATTGATCCAGCTCCGACTGAATCTCCTCTCAAAGACCAATCTGGATCCGTGTTTTCCGCTTCCAAAGCACGATGATGGAGGCACTCGGACGTGGATGTAGAAGCAAAGGATTTGTGGCGGTTTGTCGCGACGGACGTCCGGTACTTTGAAGAATCAACTTGACACGTACACAAATGTTGAGCGCCCAGCCTCGGCATGTTTTCACGTCCCAAATTAGGATCGAATTCAAAAAAAAAAAAAAAAAGAATTAAAAAAAAAGGTCTGTTTAAAATCGCATCTTAATTACCTCCGTGCGTGTTGGATGCAAAAAAAATTTGAAACCTGTTCGATCCATGGAAGGCAACAATCTTAATTACAGTGAGCCCATGGAAGCCAACCATCAATTTAAAAGATACGCGGTAGTGGCAAAGCTATCGTATAAAACGGAAGAAGGTCAGCGGAGGAAACTTCTGACCAGGATGGTTTTTGTCCTTGCAACAGCAGGCGGCGTGACCTCCGATCCTGTGCTTGTCTCCTTGATCGGATGTATTTTGTCCTCTACACACCAATGACGATGAAGACGCTCCGGCCGGTGGCAATGCATGCATGCAATCTTCTTTCTTTTTCCGATGGATCCTCGTTGCATACAGCACAACACCATGCGTTTTGTAGGAAGCACGAAAGCTTAAAAAACTGAGGCTCCTAGATTTAGCTGCACCATGAAAAACTAACAGATTCGTCTAGGGTGTCTGCCAAGGAGGAGATGGCACGTGAAAGATTCGTGAAGGAGAAAGGGATGATGAGATGCTAGAAGCAGGAGGCTGCCCTAGTTAGATTAAACTTCCTTACCAAGATCGGTTTTCTCCTCGTGGCCGCCAGCCGGCGTCACCTCCGGGCTCCGGTCTCACCTCCAATCTTGTCTTTTCCTCCTGGGCATCTACAGATTGTTCCTTAGTTTTTGGCGTGCATGCATGCATTCTCTTGGTTTTTGGCGATGCATGCATCCATGATTGGTTCGCATGCATCATTGCATTGAGTCACCTAGGTTTAACCAGGCCGCAGCATCAAGGACGCCAAGGTGTGGCGGCCACTCCAAAAAGGAAAATAAAAGAAAACGGTGAGGGGATGGATACGTCGTATTGTAATGGCAATGGTGGGTAATTTTTCACTTTAAGTTTAATCTAATGGTTTAAGATTTTTAGTCTATCTAATAAACGACCAGATGTTTCTGATTTTTGTGGATTTTCTTTGTTTTCTCTAATTTCTGGTTGGCCCATAATCTACTTTTAGTATATAATAGATGATAGTAAAATGTGCATCAAGTTCGTGAGAGCTATATAACCAACTTTTCCCATGGCAATCAATAACATAATCATTTTCATTCAGAGGTATAGATAACACAAATATCATGATGAACATACTCGGAATAGCATATAGCTAGTAGGTAGATATGGTGGACTCACTGGAATAACTTTGGTTGAACGTGTTGGAAACAAGTTTTAACTTGTTGGAATGTTTGGGCTAGCAAAAGGGAGAAAGTTGACCATCTAGATGCATGCATGAGTGTCCATAGAACTAACTAATCCATGTTAAACCAAGTAAAATAACAATCAGCACCAAAACATGAATAAGTGATAGCTCTTCAAAAAGAATTTGCAAACTATTACTCATAAACAAGCTCATGAATCATGCAACTATATGTATCATTAAAAATCAACTCAAACATCCCTTTTTCCAATCTTATAAAAGAATCCAACATATTTCAAACCATATTTCCAGTAACTCTCCCATATATAAATGATAGTGTGGTGGTCTCTCAAAACAAAAATCAAACCAAAACAAAAAGACCCTCCAAGTTTATGCGACAAAGTGTTTCGATCGAAAAACAGAAGTTGGACGTGTGCAAACCGAGAGTGTGTAGGTCCAGTGGGGTTGTCTTCACATCCCCAAGCTTATGGTCTTCACCATCCTTGGATAGCTCTTGGTGCATCTCCTCCAATCCCTGTGAAAAAACTTCAAAACACCGTTTCTCCCATTACTTTTCTGTGGGGTGCATTAATAGTGATAAACAAATATGTTTCTTGCTGCATATAATCCTTGAACAAAAAGTCATATGAGATGTCCAGAAAGTGTATAATGTTGTATGCCTACTCATAAACTCAATTGGATCAAAAAGATTCAACTTAAAAGCTCAAAGCATGCATCAAAGAAAATGGGACAGAATCTGCCCAGAAAAACAGCAGCAGCAAAACGTATTTTTCTACCCTACCAAACTTTCTCGAAAAATTCCGAAAAAATTCATGCATACAGAGGATGAAAAATTTCAACTACAGTTCAAATATGAGCTCATTCAGAGTTACAGAATAAGAATTAAAAATCATACCGTGCACAGATTCGTGCAGGAATAAAATCTTTGAATGCTATAAGCAACTTTTTCCAACCAAAAAGGGTAAAACTTGGCACTTTATTGAAAATTCCAGAACCTAATCTATAAACAAATTCTCTTGATACAGCAAGAGGACACAAAGAAAATCACACAAAAAAAAAAACCGGGTTGCCTCCCGCAAAACGCTTTCTTTATATATAGCTAGGCTTGATAGTTTTAATGATGCTCCCATAGGAATAAGAGTTGAATATAAAAGAGCATCAAGAAGCAAATATCAAACACATTTAAGTCTAACCCACTTCCTATGCATTGGGATCTTGTAAGAAAATAAATCAATAAAGCACAAAGTGACTAGCATAGGAAGGCAAAGCAAGTGCAACTTCAAAATTTTCAACAAAAAGAGAGAAGACTTAATATTTTTGAGATATATGAAATCATGTCTCCCTCTCTCATAAAAACTTTCAGTACCATCATTGATAAACGCAACAATATAGCTATCACATGAAACATTCTTATCATGATCCATATGCATAAAAGTATCATTACTCTCCACATAAGCATAAACAGCTTCATTAGGAATAGTGGGAGTAAAACATTCATAATAATCATTGTAATCATCATATATAGGAGGCATATCATAATCACAATAAACTTTATACTCAATAGTGGGTGGACTGAAAATATCATATTCACCATCATAAATGGGAGACATAGTATCATTAAACAAGTTAAAGAACCTCCCCAAACTTAGATGATTGCAAGATATAAAAGGAACCTCCCCAAGCTTAGTCTAGTGCACACAAGAATAGAAACTTAAGCGCTACGCTCCCCGGCAACGGCGCCAGAAAAGTACTTGATTACCCCCAAGAGCAAGGGATCACCGTAGCACCTCTCAATGTGGAAGTAAGGTATCGATCCACAGGAGCAAGAAGGAAAAGTTATCTATTCCCTACAACTAAAGTGTCACAAGTTTTAGTTGATTATGCACTAAACAAGTTTGGAGAACAAGGTGGTTGATGGATGGAAGTAACCAAGCAAGAATGTAAAAGTGTCTCAATCCTCTTCAATGCAAGAGGACAAGACAAATGATAGCAAGCAAAAGCTCTCAAAGAGAGAGAAAGCCCAATCCTCTATGCAGCAAGAGGACAAGCTCAAGTGTGAGTTTCTTATAGGAACAATGGACATGGATTCATGGTTCACTTAATCCTCTCTCTCTCTCATCTATGGTGATTATCATGTTACAGATAAAGTACACACAATTGTCATGTTTTAATGGTAGCTTTTATGACGGCTATATGTCCTAAAACACATAGTTGAAAGAAATACTCATTTGTGTTGCTAGGTCACCCTCGTAAGGCTAGCGTGGTTGCTCTCACTCCCACATCATACTCTTTCTTTTTACCCCCAGATAAAGGATGTTGGGCGGTACTGTGTCACTCAATACCTATGCCGTGTCACATCGGCCATCCTGTACCCACCTACATCATACTTCTTTAAGAACAATATTCTATCAAAGCATGACAAGTCATAAAAGCTCCAACACAATGGTAAATGCATAGCAAATCATCTCACACCACAATATTCACCACAAAGGTATTACATAGATGACCGTAATCATGTTTGGCAGCTCATACGGTACTAATTAGTGAAGCTCAAGAGAGAGGAGAGATACAAAAGTTACCGCCACAAACCCTAGTCCAGGGGTGGACTACTCCCCCTTCATCATGGTGATGATGGTGGAGAAGTTCTTGCTGTAGATGTTGATGATGAACACGCCGGAGGGGGTGGAGCCCTCCGGAGGCGATTCCGGCGGCGTTTCCCCCCTCCGATCTTCTCCGACGGCAGCCTTCTGACTCTCTGTTTCGTGGTTCTCTGTTTCTCCGCCGCCTCCTCCAGAGAACATCGGGGACCTTTTTTATAGGCGTTTTTAGGTCAAGACGATGTCGGTGGAGAAAAGATCGAAGGCAACGGGGCCACGAGGCCCAAATGGGTGGGTCCCACGCGGCTACAGTACCTGGCCGCGTGGGCCCCCCTCGTTTGGCCCTCGAGCCTCCGTTTGCTCGCTTCCTTCGCCCACAGGTCTTCTTCCTTCCAAATATTGACACCCGTAAATTTCCAGGTGATTTCGTTGACGTTTGGGTCCCTGAAACATTAAAATAAGAAAACGGGGTTTTCTGCCTGTGCAGGGTTAATTCCATAAAAATAGGAAATAAATGAATATTCCCAAAAATCATTATAAAACATTGATATAACCCTTATATGATGCAAATATGATTGGAATATAAGCAATTAAAGTGCAAAGTTCATGTATGCATTTTACATGCATCAGATCCCTAAGGCGAAGTCAGCAAGATACACTCACCTGACCGTTCACGCTACCAAGACACTCCCCGTATAGCCACCGACACAACTCTATGTCTTATGACGAAGTGAATCCGGCACGTCCCCAACCCATGAGCGACGCCTAGCTCCGGAACCTTCGCAAGACTAGCCCCGACCACAAAGGTAACCGACTAGACTTGCCAAAATGGTAGCATCAAAGGAGGCTCAATAGGTTACGTATGTCAAGGCCCGCCCATGTGAGCGACAGTGGTAGTGCTTTCGATGTTCAGATTAGTGGCACCGTGGACTGACCCTATCTTTGTTTGGAGGGGTGTTTCATTTAATCAAATTTCA
Source organism: Poa pratensis (assembly GCA_947311845.1). Classification (NCBI taxonomy): domain Eukaryota; kingdom Viridiplantae; phylum Streptophyta; class Magnoliopsida; order Poales; family Poaceae; genus Poa; species Poa pratensis. The sequence goes on along the minus strand of CAMZMU010000083.1, from coordinate 35,387,408 downwards.
TCAATCACAAGTCCAAATAACAGAGGATTAGTCCAACACAACAACCACAATAACACAATAATATATCATCAAACGACAAAACATTAGCAACACAATATTTCAAGAAATAGTAGTATCCATGTCCAAACTTAGCAAAATAAAAAGAACGTCAACCGGAAGACTACGGTGGCGATTCCGCCGACCAGCGCCTTCTCGTTCGACAAGGAAAAGGAAACGTCAACCGGAAGACTACGGCGGCGATTCCGCCGACCAGCGCCTTCTCGTTCGACAAGGAAAAGGAAACGTCAACCGGATGACTACGGCGGCGATTCCGCCGACCAGCGCCTTCTCGTTCGACAAGGAAAAGGAAACGTCAACCGGAAGACTACGGCGGCGAACCCGCCGACCAGCGCCTTCACATATCAACTACAAAATATAACACAGTTGGTTTGCGTCGACCGGGTGACTACGGCGGCGTTCCCGCCGACCAGCGCCATCACAGATCGACGTTAATATTTTAGTGAGACGGCGGCGGTTCCCCCAGTCCATTGTCTCAAGAAAGGTGTGTGTTTGATAAATATTAACAATACATAATATAACCAAGCAAGTACGATAAATAAATATGCAACATGGCAGGAGCAATATTACAAGTCCATACTAAACAAGAACAACAACAGACATGCATAAATCAAACAGTACACAGACAACAATATAACACTCGCCATGGTAGTAAGCAAAATAATCGAACAAACAATGATGGGTTGTTCATAGCAAGGGGTTAGCTTGCCTTAGGAGACGGGTTCCGGAAGATCCGGGAGGTCTCGGCGTCGTCGCGCGTCGGAAATTCGAAAAACGACTAAACCCGGAATGGTAAACAACGTGTTAAATAAATTCAACAAAACTAAATATTTTCAAAGTCCACAAAACCAGTACCAACGGAAAGATCTCGTCGAGACGAAGATTTAGAAATTTGAATTACCGAAAACGGAGCTACGGTTTGAAAGATATTGACGTTCGAAAAACTGTCCAGCAGGAAAAAGAAAAAGATTCCGCGAAAAAAAACTGTGCGGGCCGCTAACGGGCCACGGCTGCGCGCTGCGCGTGCGCCAGCGCGGGCTGGGCCGCGAGCAGGCCGTGGCTGCTGCTGTTCCTGCTGTGCTGTACTGGGCCAAAAAAAACAGTTCGATCCAGGAAAAAAAGAAGAAGAAGAACAGGGGATCGATCGATGCGTCTTCTTCCTCCTGCTCCACGCACTGGATCGAGCGAGGGACGGCCAGGGACGGCCGAGGAGCTCGCCGGGAGGCCGGCCGGCGGCGGGGACGGGCCCGGGGCGGTGGACCGCGGTCAGGGAGGTGGATCAGGGGCGGGGGTGGCCTCCCTCGCGCTCACCCGAGCTCGAGGTGCTCGGCCATGGTGGCCATGGTGGGCAAAAAATTGTGTGGCTTCCCCTCACCTTCTTGCACCGAATGGAAGGTCTAGGAGGAGAGGAGGAAGTGTGGAGTGTCTACCGTTTGCTGTGAATGGCCGGGGTGGTTATATATAGGGGAAGAGGAGAGGAATTAGGTGGTGGCCATTGATAGCCACCTAAGTTTTTTCCAAGCTCTCCTCCTCCACAAGATGGAGATAGGAACGAGGGGAGGGTGAGGCTGTCGTGCTGGATCCACAGTGGAGCACGTGGTGGTACTGCTGTAGGGGATAAGGCAGGGGGGCTGGGGTTTGCACAGTTCCATGCCAAAACCGGCATGTCCAGAGCGCGACGCGAGCGGCGTCGTCGCGTTCCCGATGACTCGGAGGTCCAAACGGAAAAAGGTTTCCACCGCTGAGTTCGTAACGACGAGAACAACACAACCACGCAAGAATCCCTCAAGGATACCAAACTTTGCAGAGTAAGATTTTCAGAAAACCAAAGACACCGAAGGTGCTCGATGAAATGAAAAGGGGCTTCCACTACCCCAACGGAGCTAGGATTTTTACTGGAGATGTTCTACTGGTATGTGAGCAATGTGGTCCAGTTTCACTCAATTTGGAGAAGATTTCATGTGTAAACATTTTCGGGTTTCGAAATGGCAGAAGGTGTTCGATGGATGTTCTGCAAGAAAAAGTTAGTCCAAATGATCCCAACTTTTTACCACTGCCTAGGTTTGGTACAAGGAGTGTGTCTATGGAGTTTGAGCTCAAATGGTCATTGGTAGATTGGGTTTTGACAAGATGTCCAAAAATTGGCATATTGGCATGATCAAGGCAAAGTGATTTTTCACACTTCACCTTGGGGTGATCTTCTGGATTTGGGTGTCTATGGACCATGTGGTCAATGTGACCAAGTGTCATGGTCACCGGATTTGTCTAGGTATAGTTTTGCTTGACGATCTTAAAAAGGCATGAAAATGGCCTTACAAAGGAAGTAGGTCAAAAGTTGCTCAAATGGGTTGGCTCCAAAAGATGAAGTGTAGGGAATGTAACAATATTCATCCCCTGAATTTATCAGAATTTATGGAGATGCATAGCTTGACTCAAACATTTCTGGACCAGAAAGGGCAGTTTGGAAAATAGTGCCTAACTTGGAAATATTGCATTGAAGCATGCAATATTTTTGCATGGATTGTCTTTATATGGATATGGGAGTCCTCTGGTATTTTTAGTGGAATTTTTGTAGCTATGGAAATAGGCTTCCCTTTTGTAGGTGGAGAAAAGGGTTTAAAAGGTTTAATAATTAGGGCTAGGGTTTTCGAGAGAAAACCTAAGCATAAAAATTATCACGGGTGTCGGAGTGGTTCGTGGATCACCGGGAAATTCTTGAGAGAGCAATTACCAAGTCAAATCATCCTCAAAGATTTGAAGAAATATTTAGGATAAGAGGAAAAAGTTTTTCAGGTGTCAGAAAACACCACTAAAATTAGGTTTGAATTTTCGGGGTGTTACAGACCTTCCCCCCTTAAAAGAATCTCGTCCTCGAGATTAAGGAGGTTATACAAGATAATTCTTGAACGATCCATTCATACCCCATTCAAAAACTTTTTCTGCAAAATATTAGAGTTTAACACTCAAGAGATTAGCACTCCGCTAGATTTTTATTAAAAACAGTATGATATTTCTACCATACTCAAAGCATTCAAATATGACATGGAAGGGGCTCACTCAATAAATCAAAATAGGATCTACCACCATGGTGAAAAATTAAATCTATGGTTTTGCTCAACTCAACACAAACATGGCAAGATCGAACAAGATCTACAACCAAACTATCAACCCACAAACAAAGATTTGACTCGGGCAAACAATTACCGCAAGTTTGGGAAAACGAAAGTTTACGGTTCTTATTTTAGAAAAGCTGTGTATTCATTTTCATGCATACACAGGTTTTGAAAAATAACAGGGTTTCTTTTAGAAGAAGATATCTGTGCCACCGATAATCGGCTCACAGACACTGTGGGATAGGGCTCTCCCCAAAATTATTTGTAGTGGTATGGCATAATCATTTCAACCATACCGGTTATCAAGCACACAACATCTACTGAACACTCGACAAAAACTTTTTACTTGCGTGTGGCACATGATCCGTCCCAAGTGGAGAACCATGTATAACACCAAGTAGGTGGTTTTTCAAACCTACACACGAGTTAACATCAAGTGAGCAGAGCACCGTGGTTACCGTGTCTCATTAAATACTTCCACTTACTAGTTAAACTAGTGCAACACACCCAAAATAATTCTCATACTAGAAAATAATATCATTCAAGGTTTGCATTAACTTTACAAGGCATGCATATGTGTCTGGGTTCACATATACCACTTCTGTTTTTGTGTGATCTGTCATTCCTTCAAAAACCTTTAACTAAAAAGATGATACTCCATCATGTGTCAACCAAGTGGTTAACAAGAGAATAAGAATACCAAGTTTTATTCTGGGCTGATTCGACATCAACCAGAAAGCAGACAACAAACTTGCATTACAAGCCAACACAAGAAAAACAAACAAACAAACAACCTCGCCGCTTCTCACCTATCAACATAAAAGCGTCACTCAGGCTAACTACACCTGGGTTCTACTCCGCTGGACGGCCTCTGGTAGCCGGTGGAGCGCGGCCGAGACGAAGAGTGGTGTCCACATCTCCATCTCCCGCGGGGTGGGGAATCGCAGGCACGCCTTTGGGTACCGCACCCCGTGCTTCGATGAACGGGCGAACTGTAGTTGCTGCTTCTGTCGGGACGGTATGGAGACTGGGTCCTGGCGCATCGCCCGGGATTGGGAGCTCCTGACTCCGATCTTGTAGGAGGGAGGAAAGGTTCCTCGATTCCTTAAGCTGTAGGCTAACATGGCTAAGGTTGCGCCTAGTGGCCACGAGTTCTTCCAACAGGGAATCGCAGAGCGTCGACATTGCAACTCCGTAGGCGACGGTGCTGATCAAGGCAGGGTCGGCTTCTTCGTTGGTTGAGGTTTGGATCAACTCTGCACCGGGCAGGGGCCTAGCTGGGAAAAAGCGGAACACTCGACTTTGCGCTATCGCCGGTTCCAAGTGCCGGAGACGAGCGAGGGCTTCCCAGGCTGCTTTCTGGATGGTCTGACTCAGAGTAGGCATGTTCCTTCCACGGATCACGTAGGGCTGCTTCAGGCCTGAAGGGTATGGACTGTTGTGTACGTTTGCTCGAAATTCACCCCCAGGAAACGGGACTAAACTTCTGAACACAACATAACGAGGGCGAGCATGGCAACCGAGGAGATCACAGACTTTCCTAAGGACCGGTGGAAAGCCGAGGTGATCATCGGCAGTGGTTTCTAGGAGGAAGGAGAGGGTCACCGGCGGTTCACTCGGGGCTTTGGGACTGGGGCAAGACATGAGGGCAAGGTTTCGCAGCGGGGTTCTACTTCGATGGGGTTGGGTTGCCAAGGTTAGCCGGCGAGGGTGGGGATAAATGGCAGCTAGGACTTGGGTCTCATATAAGCTGGGTTGTGTCGGCTCCTCCTCTTGGAAGAAACCGGCGAGCCTCACTCAGGGAATGGGACAAGTCCTACTGCACCTTACCGTGGACCGACACCAGCCATGCCGGTTAGGCGGAGATGGGTTATATCCATCGGCTCACTGTCGGGCAAAAGTAAGGCGGGGCTTTCCATGCTAGGGTAGTCTACAGCCAGCCTGGTGCTCTGATACCATGCTCTGTGGCACCCCGCTCTGGCACATATTTCTAGAGAGGCGGTCGCCCCGTGCGCCAGCCCAAGATATCTGGCCGCACGTTACGACAATGCAACATAGCGGAAATCATTACACAATCAGGCAGAAAGATCTACAAAAGGTTTACAAGGCCATCGAGGCATTACAAATATCTTGCCAAGCATGGCTCCAGACAGAGTTTAACTGGCAGCGGAAGACGGCAAAGGCAACGGCTTGGAGCGGCTCCACTCCACAGGTATCTGGCTGGGCTACTGATCCTAGCACTCTTCTGCTCCTTGTCCTTGCTAAGGTAGAAGATGAATCATCACCAAAATCTGGCCACAAACACAAGGCCTGTGAGTACATTTGTATGCACTCAGCAAGAATCGCCACTCACCACAAACAATCCAACAATCATGCAACAAGATATACATTGGAAATAAAATCCTACAACATGGCAAGGTGTACACTAGATACCTGACATAAAAGTAGCATGGCATTGACAACCAACCATGTCATAAGCAAGCAACGGGCGTATCACCAGTACAGAATCCAAGCCAGGTGGGGTTGGATCGTGCACCGGCAATCATACAAAGAGCTTACCTGTGACGAGTAAACGGGTGTACCATTTGGTACCAAGTAACAAAACAATATTTATCATCCCTGCTAGGCCCACTGGCCTTATCTCTTTTCTCAACTCTCCTAGGCCTTCTGGCCTTATTTTTCCAAGTTGGGCATGCACGGTTGATGTTGGCTCAGGCCTATCTCTAGGCTCCCAACGATCACACCGTCACCCCGAAACACGGTAACCATCCACAGCTCAAGTAACATTCCCTGCATCATCTTATTGTTCATTTAGTGAACTCAGGTTGTTCAACTTTCTTTCAAACAAAACTTAAGTTTAACCTCCCGACACGACAAAGACACACAGTGTGACCGACACTGAACTGTTGTTCCGTAACCTTGGAACGAGGCTAGACATCCAGATTTGACACTCTTGAGAGGTTGCAGATACCACCCATCTAAGTGCACCGCACTAAGCCGGTACTTTAGGATGCCATCCCTAAGGCGAACTCAGCAAGATACACTCACCTGACCGTTCACGCTACCAAGACACTCCCCGTATAGACACCGACACAACTCTATGTCTTATGACGAAGTGAATCCGGCACGTCCCCAACCCATGAGCGACGCCTAGCTCCGGAACCTTCGCAAGACTAGCCCCGACCACAAAGGTAACCGACTAGACTTGGCAAAATGTTAGCATCAAAGGAGGCTCAATAGGTTACGTATGTCAAGGCCCGCCCATGTGAGCGACAGTGGCAGTGCTTTCGATGATCAGATTAGTGGCACCGTGGACTGACCCTATCGTTGTTTGGAGGGGTGTTTCATTTAATCTAATTTCATCAATCACAAGTCCAAATAACAGAGGATTAGTCCAACACAACAACCACAATAACACAATAATATATCATCAAACGACAAAAACATTAGCAACACAATATTTCAAGAAATAGTAGTATCCATGTCCAAACTTAGCAAAATAAAAAGAACGTCAACCGGAAGACTACGGCGGCGATTCCGCCGACCAGCGCCTTCTCGTTCGACCAGGAAAAGGAAACATCAACCGGAAGACTACGGCGGCGATTCCGCCGACCAGCGCCTTCTCGTTCGACAAGGAAAAGGAAACGTCAACCGGAAGACTACGGCGGCGATTCCGCCGACCATCGCCTTCTCGTTCGACAAGGAAAAGGAAACGTCAACCGGAAGACTATGGCGGCGAACCCGCCGACCAGCGCCTTCACAGATCAACTACAAAATATAACACAGTTGGTTTGCGTCGACCGGGTGACTACGGCGGCGATCCCGCCGACCAGCGCCATCACAGATCGACGTTAATATTTTAGTGTGACGGCGGCGGTTCCCCCAGTCCATTGTCTCAAGAAAGGTGTGTGTTTGATAAATATTAACAATACATAGTATAACCAAGCAAGTACGATAAATAAATATGCAACATGGCAGGAGCAATATTACAAGTTCATACTAAACAAGAACAACAACAGACATGCATAAATCTAACAGTACACAGACAACAATATAACACTCGCCATGGTAGTAAGCAAAATAATCGAACAAACAATGATGGGCTGTTCATAGCAAGGGGTTAGCTTGCCTTAGGAGACGGGTTCCGGAAGATCCGGGAGGTCTCGGCGTCGTCGCGCGTCGGAAATTCGAAAAACGACTAAACCCGGAACGGTAAACGACGTGTTAAATAAAGTCAACGAAACTAAATATTTTCAAAGTCCACAAAACCAGTACCAACGGAAAGATCTCTTCGAGACGAAGATTTAGAAATTTGAATCACCGAAAACGGAGCTACGGTTTGAAAGATATTGACGTTCGAAAAACTGTCCAGCAGGAAAAAGAAAAAGATTCCGCGAAAAAAAACTGCGCGGGCCGCTAACGGGCCACGGCTGCGCGCTGCGCGTGCGCCAGCGCGGGCTCGGCCGCGAGCAGGCCTTGGCTGCTGCTGTGCCTGCTGTGCTGTACTGGGTCAAAAAAAACGGTTTGATCTAGGAAAAAAAAGAAGAAGAAGAACAGGGGATCGATCGATGCTTCTTCTTCCTCCTGCTACACGCACTGGATCGAGCGAGGGACGGCCAGGGACGGCCGAGGAGCTCGCCGGGAGGCCGGCCGGCTGCGGGGACGGGCCCGGGGCGGTGGACCGCGGCCAGGGAGGTGGATCAGGGGGTGGGGGTGGCCTCCTTCGCGCTCACCCGAGCTCGAGGTGCTCGGCCATGGTGGGCAAAAAATTGTGTGGCTTCCCCTCACCTTCTTGCACCGAATGGAAAGTCTAGGAGGAGAGGAGGAAGTGTGGAGTGTCTACCGTTTGCTGTGAATGGCCGGGGTGGTTATATATAGGGGAAGAGGAGAGGAATTAGGTGGTGGCCATTGATAGCCACCTAAGTTTTTTCCAAGCTCTCCTCCTCCACAAGATGGAGATAGGAACGAGGGGAGGGTGAGGCTGACGTGCTGGATCCACAGTGGAGCACGTGGTGGTACTGCTGTAGGGGATAAGGCAGGGGGGCTGGGGTTTGCACAGTTCCATGCCGAAACCGGCATGTCCAGAGCGCGACGCGAGCGGCGTCGTCGCGTTCCCGATGACTCGGAGGTCCAAACGGAAAAAGGTTTCCACCGCTGAGTTCGTAACGACGAGAACAACACAACAACGCAAGAATCCCTCAAGGATACCAAACTTTGCAGAGTAAGATTTTTAGAAAACCAAAGACACCGAAGGTGCTCGATGAAATGAAAAGGGGCTTCCACTACCCCAACGGAGCTAGGATTTTTACTGGAGATGTTCTACTGGTATGTGAGCAATGTGGTCCAGTTTCACTCAATTTGGAGAAGATTTCATGTGTAAACTTTTTCGGGTTTTGAAATGGCAGAAGGTGTTCGATGGATTTTCTGCAAGAAAAAGTTAGTCCAAATGATCCCAACTTTTTACCACTGCCTAGGTTTGGTACAAGGAGTGTGTCTATGGAGTTTGAGCTCAAATGGTCATTGGTAGATTGGGTTTTGACAAGATGTCCAAAAATTGGCATATTGGCATGATCAAGGCAAAGTGATTTTTCACACTTCACCTTGGGGTGATCTTCTGGATTTGGGTGTCGATGGACCATGTGGTCAAGGTGACCAAGTGTCATGGTCACCGGATTTGTCTAGGTATAGGTTTGCTTGAAGATCTTAAAAAGGCATGAAAATGGCCTTACAAAGGAAGTAGGTCAAAAGTTGCTCAAATGGGTTTGGCTCCAAAAGATGAAGTGTAGGGAATGTAAAAATATTCATCCCCTGAATTTATCATAATTTATGGAGATGCATAGCTTGACTCAAACATTTCTGGACTAGAAAGGGCAATTTGGAAAATAGTGCCTAACTTGGAAATATTGCATTGAAGCATGCAATATTTTTGCATGGATTGTCTTTATATGGATATGGGAGTCCTCTGGTATTTTTAGTGGAATTTTTCTAGCTATGGAAATAGGCTTCCCTTTTGTAGGTGGAGAAAAGGGTTTAAAAGGTTTAATAATTAGGGCTAGGGTTTTCGAGAGAAAACCTAAGCATAAAAATTATCACGGGTGTCGGAGTGGTTCGTGGATCACCGGGAAATTCTTGAGAGAGCAATTCCCAAGTCAAATCATCCTCAAAGATTTGAAGAAATATTTAGGATAAGAGGAAAAAGTTTTTCAGGTGTCAGAAAACACCACTAAAATTAGGTTTGAATTTTCGGGGTGTTACATTAATTCTCTTCACATCTTTTTGCCCCTGAGAAATCAGTCAAGCAATGTTCATAAGTGTTTAAATAAAAGAGAACGAGGGATGATCTACCCGCTGGTAGAAATAACGTCCTTCATGGGAGCCACTCTTGTAAGGTCTGGTTAACTTGTGACTTAAAGTATTGTCTATTTACTGATTCGTTGACCACTAACACACACCTCTCAAAATATATTTTTATACTCTCTATATGCTTTCAAAAACATAAGAAGCTCTAGCACATGATTTAATCCCTGCTTCCCTCTGCGAAGGGCATTTCTTTTACTTTATTGTTGAGTCAGTTTTCCTACTTCTTTCTATCTCCACAAGCAAACACTAGTGTCAACTTTGATACAACAGTTGTTATATAATGATATGTTTGACTTATTGCATTACTTTACCTTGACAATATCCATGAGATAAATATGTTAAAGTTGAAGCCAGTGCTGAAACTAAATCTTCCTTTGTGTTAGTCAAACACTTTCATTTAGAATCTATTGCTTTCTGAGCTAACTTTTATGCAAACTCTTATAGCTCCATTGTCTCCAAAGTATTATTCATGAAAGTTTGCACTTATATGATTCATTTTGTTTACTCCTTGTTTACTTGTTAGCAAACTATAGACCATTGACTTGGATCACTTCATTCGGTTCATGTGCTTTGCATTACTATTTGAACAAGATGATGTTGGTAGCATGTCACTTCAAAAATTATGTTGTTTTTATCGTTTACCTAATCGAGGACGAGCAGGAACTAAGCTTAGGGATGCTTGATACGTCTCAAACGTATCTATAATTTTTGATGTTCCATGTTGTTATTATACCAATTGCTACATGTTTTATTTACACTTCATAGCATTTTTATGCATTTTCTGGGACTAACCTATTAACAAGATGCCGAAGTGCCAGTTCCTGTTTTTCCCCTTCAGAAAAGCTAGTCGCAAAATATTCTCGGAATTGGACGAAAATCAACGTATGCAAATATCTCATCGGAAGACTCCAGAAGCCAGAAGGGGAGACGGAGTGGGGCCACGAGGCAGCCACGCCACCCTAGGGCGTGGCAGGAGGTGGGCCCGTGCCCTGCCCTGGTGTGGCCCCCTGGGGTGCCTCCCGACGCCGCCCATTCGCCTATTTATTCCCTTCGTCCCAAAAACCCAAAAAACACCGATCATATTCCATGAAAAGTTCCGTCACCGCCGCCGTCATCAACCCTAGATCGGGAGGGTTCTGAAGCTCTTCCCGGCACCCTGCCAGAGGGGAGATCATCACCGGAGGGCTTCTACACCGCCATGCCTGCCTCCGGAGTGATGCGTGAGTAGTTCATCCTTGGACTACGGGTCCATAGCAGTAGCTAGATGGTTGTCTCTCCACCTTGTACCTCCATGTTTAGATCTTGTGAGCTGCCTAACATGATTAAGATCATCTTATTGTAATGCTGCATGTTGTGTTTGCTGGGATCCGATGAATATTGATACTATGAGCAAGTTGTTTATCAATCTATCTATTTATGTTGTTTATGATATTGCATGCTCTCCGTTGCTAGTAGATGCTTGTAACTCCAAGAGGGAGTATTTATGCTAGATAGTGGGTTCATGCCTCCAGTAATCTGGGCTCGAGATGACAGAAACGACTAAGGTTGTGGATGTGCTGTTGCCACTAGGGATAAAACAATGATGCATTGTCTACGTGTCATTTGCGTTGTTTACATTACACACTTTACTTCATGCAATAATCCGTTGTTTGCAACTCAATACCGGAAGGGGCGCGGATGCTAACCGGAAGGTGGATTATTTAGGCATAGATGCGTTGGATAGCAAGTCTATGTACTTTGTTGTAATGCCCAATTAAATCTCATAATGATCATCTTGTCATATATTGCATTGTCATGCGCTCATTATTTGTCAGTTGCCTAACTGTAATTTGTTTACCCAACATGTTAGTTATCTTTTATGGAGAGACACCACTAGTGAACTGTGCACCCCGGTCCATTTCCTCATACTGATAAAACCACCAACTGCAATCATTTGTTCTCTGTTACTTTCTGCACTCATTACTGTTTTCCACACAATACGTTTAATCCTTTGTTTTCAGCAAGCCGGAGAGATTGACAACCTCTCTGTTTCGTTGGGGCAAAGTAGTTTGCTTGTGTTGTGTGCAGGTTCCACATCAGTTGCGCCGCTGACAACCTTCTGAAGAACCTCCGTGTCCTCCTGGTTCGATAAACCTTGGTCATATTTCAAGGGAAAGCTGTTGCTGCACTACATCATACCTTCCTCTTGGGGTCTCCCAACGAACGTGTGTTGTCACGGTCAACAAGCTGATCTTCTGGTGCTGTTGCTGGGAAGTAATAAAACACTCTACCGTTAACACGCCATCAGCTCCCCTTGTGTCGAATCAATAAATTTGGGTTTTACGTCTCTCGAAGACTGTTGCGATCCCCTATACTTGTGGGTCATCAAGACTATTTTTGGCGCCGTTGCCGGGGAGCATAGCTCTATTTATAAGCTCACCGGGAGGTTATATTGTCCGCTGCAATTTATTCACTATGGGAAAAATCCGTGATCCCAAGGTTACTATATTGCCTTCCACTACAAGGAAAGATACAACTCTGAACACTTCTGTTGCTCTTGATTCACCGTCTGTTATAAGTCAGCTTGTTACACCACCACATCCACGCACTACACATGTTACTTCTACTGAGTCTGATACTATTTCTGATGAATATGATGATGCTTCTACTGTGCTTGATGAAAATAGTTCACTTGGTCCGTTTCTTGATTATCATATAGCTAAATCTAAAGAAATTGAAAATGCTGAAATTTCTGATGAACACCTTGTTACACCTGTTGATTCTCTTGAAATAGGAAATTATTGTAGTAACTATCCTGATGATCCTTATGTTGAAATTAATGATGAATTTGTTAGAGTAGGTGAGGACAGTGACACCTCCAATTCTGAAGTACGGAAGGAGCTTCTAGAAAAACATGCTATGAATTAGAAAACAGTTCATGATCCTGAGTTTGCTGCATCACCTATAAACATTAAAGATAAAGATTATGATTTTTCTGTTGATCTGCCACTTATATCTACTGTTGAAAATGAACCTTTCTATGGAAAAGAAAATGATAATGCTATAGAACATATAAGCAAACTTTCTGCTTTGAGCATGTTATTCTCTGATGATAAGAAGAAACAAGGTTATTATATAACAAAATTATTTCCTTTTTCATTAAAAGAAGAAGCTAAAATCTTGTTTAATAATTTAGCTAGTGGATCTATCAAAAGCTTTAATGAATTGGTTATCATCTTCTTTGAGAAATATTACCCTTCTCCTGTGCAACACGCTGCTTTGCAAAGAATTTTCAATTTTAAGCAAATTGAGAAAGAGTGTCTCCCCGAAGCTTGGGGGAGATATTGTGCTTATATGAGGAGACGGCCAGGGCATGACATACCTAAAAATGAGCATATGGATATCTTTTATAATGGACTAACCGATGAATCTAGGACATACCTGGATAGTTGTGCTGGTTGTGTTTTCGTGAAAAGGACTCCGGATGAAGCTGAAGAACTATTGGCTAAAATAAGCCGAAACCATGATGATTGGACCACTCCTGAGCCGCTACCGACACCGCCACCAGTGCCGAATCTGACACCAAAGAAGAGGGGTATCCGTGTGCTGAACCCCAAAAATATGCAAGAAGCCAAGAAGTCTCTTAAGGAGAAAGGTATAAAATCTGAAGAAGTAAAGAAATTACCTCGTATTGAAGATTTATGTGAGCCTATCATTCGTCCACCTATGGTAGAGGTACACTCTCTTCAGAATTTTGGTACAAGAGATATTCCTTACCGAAAGCCTCCTGATCTATGCTTAGATGAACTTCATAATTTTATTGTTAAACAAAATCATTTTAACATAAAAGTTCAAAATCAATTGCTAGAAAATTCTCATGTCATTAAAAATTTGCGTGATGTTTTAGAAAGAACTGCTAATGATGTTAGAGGTCTTATCAAGCATTTTGTTATGGTTCAAACTCAACTTGAACAAATTAGTAAAGTATAAAAAGACTTGCTTGCTGAATCTTCTAAAAAAAGATAATAAACATGCTTTTGGTATTGCAACTAGAGGAGGTGATTCTACTCAGGATCCCTTATATCATGAGGGACATCCTAAAAGAATTGAACAAGATTCTCAATTGGCTGAAAACAATGTTGCTATCTCTTCAAAACAGAAAAAGAAACACAAAAGAGCAGTAGAGTCTAATGAACCTAGTAATGATAAAGAACCTGAGGAAAACCCAAATAGTATATCTATTTCTGATCTAGGAAGCATGGTAGTGAAAGAGAACCTGCGGTACAAAAATCTATGCCTTTTCCTAATAAGAAATTCAAAACAAAAGAAGAGGAACATTATAATAAATTTTGTGATTGGATGAAACCTCTCTTTTTGCAAATTCCTTTGACTGATGATATTAAGTTGCCCCTTATTCCAAATATATAAAAGATATTGTTTCTAATAAGAGGAAAATTCCTAATGAGGAGATTTCTATGCTTGCTAATTATTCTTTCAATGGCAAAGTTCCCGAGAAACTTGGAGATCCAGGTATACCCACTATTCCTTGCTCAATTAAGAATAATTATGTTAGAACTGCTTTATGTGATCTTGGTGCAGGAGTAAGTGTTATGCCATTCTCTCTTTATAAGAGACTCTATTTAGATAAATTGACACCTACTGATATTTCCTTGCAAATGTTCGATAAATCCACTGCTGTCCCTATTGGTATTTGTGAGGATGTTCCTGTTCAAGTTACTAATAATTGTCTTATCTTAACTGATTTTGTTGTGTTGGACATTGTCCCATCCCGGGAACTGGGGTTCCCGTGAAGTCTCCACGCGTGGCCCCCAGAAGGATAGCCCCTCGGCGTAAAGATCTCATGAAACCATCAAGGCACCTTCCCGGGCGGAATTGAGGTAGATGAACCCAGGACAACGCAAGGGAACAGGCCATGTGCAAACCTGCAGAGTAAAGCCATGCTCGTACAACCCTAGTTCGGCATGTTCTGAGCTAAAAGTGGAAGGTGGGGTACTCCCGTCAGAAAAGAAGCTGAAGGCCGGGGCAGAAAAGTGGGACCACTGTGGTATCCCCTTGAGATAAAAGGAGGACCGGGTCATGAGAGAGGGATCATCTTGGGACACAAGCTAGCTAGGTAGGGGGATCGAGAGTGCATATCCTAGAGGGAGTACCCGGGAACACAACTCTGTACCCCGGATACGCATATCACCACCACATATTAAGACAAGCAGGAGTAGGGTCCGAGCGGCCTAAACCTGGGTAAACTGCCTGTGTGTTCTACTTTCTGCATCGCTTACTCGCTCGCCTAGATCCGCTTCGCGCCCCTCACCGAATCTCTAAAAGGGGTCTCGCGACCTCCGGTGTTCCTGGCATCGAGCACGACATCTGGCGCGCCAGGTAGGGGGCGCAAGGGATCCAGCGAGCTCTCCGTCGTCGAACTCCAAAGCAAGCATGAATTCCAAGAATTCCGAAGGGGAGTCCTCCGACTCCAGCGTTGAAGGGAGGCCGCCGTGCAGAAGGATGCTTCCCTTTGGGGCTACCACGAGGATGATGAGGCTCACCGTGAATTCCTCTCAGGATGGCGTCGGGTGGACACCAGCGGTCTCCTCCGCCTTGGAAGGCCACGCTTCATGGCTGCCAAACTCGGGGGAGGCTGCACCTCAGATCCCGGCTCGGGGGCTTGCCTGACTTCGGCGCCTGGCGATCATGGTCGCGGAAGGAAGCGTATCCTGGAGAAAAAGCATGAAGAAGCGCAGGCGCGCTGGGCTTGCAAGCTAGGAGTGGTCAGCCAAGTCCAGGATCCTTCATCTCATCGTGCTAAAAGCCGCCCAGGTGGAGCTGGAGGAGGATGAATGGAACTACCTGGTGCATCATCCGCGAGAACCAGAGCCGAGGAGTGCCCGAGAGCCGGCCGCTCCCAAGTTGGACGATGATGAAGCGCGCCCGTTCACGGGAAGTCCGCTTCCACTTGGCGGGGAACCGGTCGACAGCTTCATCTCTTGCCTCATACAGAGTATCAGAACTGGGCATTCGTTCCAGTTTGGGGATGCACTGGCGCTACTCCGTCCATCCGGCGACCAGGTGGCGGTGAAACCATCTGCCGAAGCTGGTGAACCGTCTGATACCAACAAGTACCAGATCTGTTTGGGAAGATAAGAGAATCTCGATGCGCCCGGTCCAGAGCAACCCCACGAGGACCTGATGGCCGCCAGGAAACTACTTCGGTCACCTCCAGAAGATGTGGAAGGCTCTCAGAGCTTTCGAGCTTGGGTCGGACATTTGGATCGCCTGATGGGTATCGTCATGTGTGGAGTAAGAAGCAGCCCAGGACACGAGAAGCTCGGTGAAGGTGAAGGCACCTTTTCACTTACCGGGAACGATGATAACCGAACGTAGTGGAAGTGGAAGACACAGATTCCGAGGAAGAGGACGACTGTCTCGCTCTGAATCCAGGACTGAGAAGGGCGGTGAGGACCGGACAGCTCTGCCATGGGTTAACCAAAGCCTACAATGGGAACTCCGACCCAAAAGATTTCTTGAAGGTGTTTGCGCGAGCCATCAGCCTTGTCGGAGGTAACGAGCTTATGATGGCCAACTACCTCCCGCTGGCCCTGAGTGGCCGAGCTGAGTCTTGGGTGGAGAACCTTTCTCATGGATCAGTCGGGTCGTGGGATGAGATGAAGACACTGTTCGTGAGCGCGTTCCGCGACGGGATCGATCGACCATGCACATACTGTGACCTTTTCTGTTTGTCTCAGTGGCCTGGCGAGAGCTTGAGGGAGTACGTCAAGCGCTTCCGGTCGGTTGCAGATCGAATCCCGAACGTCCAAAGCATGACCGTCCTCTCCTCCTTTCTTACCAATGTTGGTAACAGCAAGATGAGGATCGAGCTTGCCTCTCACACCGCTGACACCGAGGAAGAGTTATGGCAGCTAGTTGACAAGTGCATTGAGAAGGAAGAACACTGCTACCCCGTGGACCCTCCAGAGGCGGATCCTCTTCCCGGGGAATCAAGTACGTGAAGTGCTTGGTCAGGAAACCAATCCCGGGAAGGCGTTGAAGCAAGTCAGGGCAAGTTATGACAGGTTGAGTTGGGTTGGTTTACCTTTCGTTTCTGGAATCTTTTTTAGTAGTTTCGAGTTTCGTGAGCCCCGAGGTTTAGCCTTTGTTTAAGCTAAGTAGAAGCTGTTTCTTGTTCTCTAGTCTGGGTAACCGTGTTTGTTCAAGTGTTTTAGGAAAAGAGTGTGGTGCACCACAGGGCCCTCGATGATGATAAGGAATAAAGCTTATGTATCCGGGTCGCTCCCGTGAACCCTGCATGAGTTGGTGGGTCTGGATCTGTTCCGCCACGTATGTTAAGCGGGAAGGGTCCGTCCCTCCGCATGTTTAGTAAGCGGGAAGAGTCCGTCCCTCCGCAGGCGTGGCAGTGGTCTGGATCAGTTCCGCCACATACGTTGCACGCATGTTTAGTAAGCGGGAAGGGTCCGTCCCTCCGCAGGTGTGGCAGTGGGTCTGGATCAGTTCCGCCACGTACGTTGCACGCATGTTTAGTAAGCGGGAAGGGTCCGTCCCTCCATAGGTGTGGCTGTGGGTCTGGATCAGTTCCGCCACGTACGTTGCACGCATGTTTAGTAAGCGGAAGGGTCCGTCCCTCCGCAGGTGTGGCAATGGGTCTGGATCAGTTCCGCCACATACGTTGCATGCATGTTTAGTAAGCGGGAAGGGTCCGTCCCTCCGCGGGTATGACAGTGGGTCTGGATCCGTTCCGCCACATGAGTGAGCAACTGGAAGGGTCCGTCCCTCCGTACGAATGATGTGGGCCTGGATCCGTTCTGCCACACAAGTTTAGCGAGAAGGGTCCGTCCCCCCGCAAGTGAGAAATGGGATCGGGTCCGTCCCCCCATACTTGGAACACTGGCATTGGTTTTACTTTGCACGATGGCCTGCTGACTCTAACGCTAATCGAACAATGTCGCGGAATGTTTGTGTTTTGTGAATAGGTATTTCTAGCAATCCCACGGAGAAGCTTCGCCCCATTCAGGTTGTAGGGAAAAACAAAGGGATAAAGTTATTGTTCACAGGCAATCGAAGACACAGTGATTGCAAGTTATGTACATGACAGACAAACACTCAAGATTTTGGATCTTCCTCAACCGTTTCGTCCGTTCTCATGAATTGGTGCACTAGCTGGTCGACCACCAGAGCTATCTTCTTCTCGCCAGCAGCCTTAGCTTCCTCGTCGAACTCCTTAAGGACGTCTTCTATAGAAAAGTTCGGTTCCAGAAGGCGGACTGCAGACAAAATCTCTGTCGCGACGTCCCGAACCAAGGTCTTGCATTCCAGCTGGCGGTTGGGATCAACTTCCTCAACAGCCTTCGTGAGCTTGCTTGCCATAGTCTTGAAGAATTGCACGTAATCCCCCAATGACGAGCCTTTAGGACTTAGACCTTCAAGGGAAATGTGGACTCCAAGTAGCCCCATTTCCTCAGTCATCTTGACAGCAGCTCCATGAAACTCGCGCAGACTAGATGCGGAGTCCAAGTGTTGGTTTCCTCCCGGTGGGTCAAGGTTTTCGATCACGGACAGTAGAGCAATCACCTGCTCATCCAAAACTTTCACCCTCGACAAGGCCTCTCGTTCCTGGTAAAGAGCAGCTTCGTGGTCCTCTTCAGCCCTAATCCTGGAAGCCTTGAGTTCCTGCAGCTCCTTCTTCAGAGCGGCAATTTCTTCATCCTTGAATACGACTGCTGACTCTCGGGCAACAATCTCGTCTCGGAGGTCTTGTTCCACAGTGGGAGTGGGGACTGATTCCTTTCCAGCCAAGATGGTGGCTAAGGACGCCAGAACCTGAGAACCTTGATTGACATCTGCGTTAAGGTTGTACGAGGTACGTGGTTAGCAGGAACGTCCGAGCTACTGTTGCCAAGACTATTGGGATCGAGAACATGCAAGAGCACATACCAGTTGAAGGAGAATCCTCCCGGGTAGAATGAGTCGAGGCCCTAAGCACATCAGGCCACTCTTCATCTGATCCGAAATTGCCACCCCTGAGCAGATTGGAATCATCTTCAGTTTGGAGCTATCTGGAGTGACTACCTTGGGCATTCTCTTGGACTTCTTGCTGGTCTCATCTCTTAAGACCCTGCAAAAGACAGATAAGGTGTCAGCTCCAAGCGGACGTTCGAGGGAAAGGGTACCGTTTCCGCGAGAAATGAAATCTGGAGGCGGTCTGTACCTTTTGCATTTCTTTACTTTATCACGGGGACCTGAAGTGGGGACTCCACTCGAAGGAGGCCGCGGAAGGCCGTCCTCAACTTCCAGGGACTCAGAGGGAGATGCTCGGTTAGAGCTCGAGTCTGCACCTCCCTTGCGAGCGCCTTCTTGGTTAGATTGCACGACCACCCTCTTCGACCTTTGACGACGAGCAGGCTGAGCAATCTCCTCCTGGTGTGCTTCATCAGTCCGCGAGTTGGGTTCATGATCCTCTGTCCCCCGGATTCCGATGTGACCGCAAACCGGAACTGACTGAAGAAGCTGGGTCTTATTCTTCCGACGGTACAGGGGCATGACGTTGACAGGGAGAGCACCGGACTTGCTGGAATGGAAAAACTTCTTAATCCATCTGGCTATCTCAGAAGAAGACATATCTACCTCCTGAAGACGAATCATGTCTGAACCCTCCCCGGAATAATCCCAGACGAACTTGGCCCTCTCCTGCAATGGAGCCAAACGATGCTGAAGAAAATGAGCAGCTACCGTCAAGCCGGAAAGTTTTCGATGCTTGAGCTCTTTGATGCGTTTGAACACCTCTTCGAACTCCTCGTCACGGGGGCTGAACTCGTTCGAATTGACAATGTGAGAAGCATTGGAGACAGGAAGGGCGTAATGAGGATGAGAAGCTGATCCAACTTGAACTAAGCACCACTCCCTTCTCCAATTATCCCATTTGCCACCGGTGTCCATATCAAGATACTCCTCCGCCATGCCATCTCGAAGCTGAAACGTGACGCTGGCAGAGATCGGTTCCATCGGGGTAAGGCGAGGGACATAGTAATGGCGAAACAATACCACAGAGGGAACTATACCCACGAAACATTCGCAGAGGTGTGCGAAGACGTCCAATGAAAGGACAGCTGTGGGATGCAGCTGTAGGAGACTCAACCCGTACGCATCCAAGATAGCATGAAAGAAAGGGGAAAACGGAGGCACGAGGCCCATGGCCAGGAAGAACCAGATGATGGGGATATAGTTTTCGCCTGAAGATCCGAGCCCCGGAGCACTGACCTGCGTAGGACCAGAGCTGCAATGATCACTGGCTACGACTGCTTGAACTCTGCGCGGATACTCTTCAGTTCGGAACTTGCTGTCGAAGAGATGGTGGCGCATACCGCCTGAAGGATTCAAAGACAGGGGAACTCTCCCTCAACCCATGGAACGTCGCGCAACTGCGCCGTTTCTATGCATAGCATACACATTCATGTAATCGCGCTTACACGCCAAACAAGCAGCAAGTTTCAGACGCACTCTTTTCCTTACCACGGTACCTAAGGGGACTGGAAGGTTTTTAATGAGGCGGCTTGCTAGCTTAATATACAATGATTGAGATACAAAATCTTTCTCCCTTTACTTTTTACATTCAAAAAGCAAACAAGAACTTGGCCGCACTCGAACACTCGGGGGCTGCGCCGCACAGGTTGAAACAAACAAGGCCTTAGCCGCACTCGAACACTCGGGGGCTGTGCCGCACAGGTTCAAACAAACAAGGCCTTGGCCGCACTCGAACACTCGGGGGCTGCGCCGCACAGGTTCAAACAAACAAGGCCTTGGCCGCACTCGAACACTCGGGGGCTGCGCCGCATAGGTTCAAACAAACAAAACCTTGGCTGCACTCGAACACTCGGGGCTGCGCCGCACAAGTTAAAACAAACGAGGCCTTGGCCGCACTCGAACACTCGGGGGCCATGCCGCACTGGTTCAAACAAACAATGCCTTGGCCGCACTCGAACCCTCGGGGGCTGCGCCGTACAAGTTACTTCAACAAACAACACAACCCTGGCCACACCCGAACGCTCAGGGGCTGTGTCCAAATTCTTTGTACAAATCAGTCTTTGACAAGCATATTACATACACTCGTGGGCTACCCCCACGGATTCATATCTTCATTTACAAAGTTCAGCAAATATACAAACTATTGCCTATTCATCTAAAGGCTCATCCTTGGGACCGCCGTCCAACGGACCTACAAGCTCCTCCGTCTACTTCTGCACCTGAGCGATGACTTTGCGTGCCCAGCCAAGGGTGCTCGTGTAATGACTCCGCTCAGGCAGGCCCTCGGTGGCACCTTGATAACCCCCAAGAGCAGGGGATCACTGTAGCACCTCTCAATGTGGAAGTAAGGTATCGATCCGCAGGAGCAAGAAGGAAAAGTTATCTATTCCCTACAACTAAAGTGTCACAAGTTTTAGTTGATTATGCATTAAACAAGTTTAAGGAACAAGATGGTTGATTTAATGGATGGGAATGTAACAAAACAAGAATGTAAAAGTGTCCCAATCCTCTTCAATACAAGAGGACAAGACAAAGGTTTTCTCTTATAGGAACAATGGACATGGGTTCATGGGTTCACTTAATCCTCTCTCTCATCTACGGTGATTATTATGTTATAGATAAAGTACACACAATTGTCATGTTTTAATGGTAGCTTTTATAACGGCTATATGTCCTAAAACACATAGTTGAAAGAAGTACACATTTGTGTTGCTAGGTCACCCTCGTAAGGCTAGCGTGGTTGCTCTCACTTCCACATCATACTCTTCCTTTTTACCCCCAGATAAAGGATGTTGGGTTGTATTTCACATTTCACTCAATACATATTGTCACATCCCAAATTTTGAAACTAAGAAAAACTTAGTTTTACCAGACCCAAAATTCAGAACCAACAAAAACTTTTTGAAATGTTTCACTGATGATAGTGCTTTCCTTCCCATTGCTATGTTTGAACTTGTGTGACTTGTTGTTTAAGTTGTTTGACTAGTAAATATCAGACCCAACCAATATAAAAATATATTTAACTTTGGTGATCATGTTATGACAAGAAAATATTCCATATATCTTTCCATTCTTATTTTGACCAACTCCACTTCAATGATACTTGGTTTATCAACAACCAAAACTAATACCAGTATTTGAGAAAGTCAAAGTATTTCCAAATTTGTGTGTCTCCAAATTATGGAGATCTATATGCTATTCCCTACCTATTTCTCAACCCTGATATTTTGTAGGTATATACAACTCCCATTTTATAAACCCTCATTTTCACTCCCTTTGAAAATAACCCAAGTGGGAAATATATTACCCCACATATTTTGTCTTGCTCCAAACCCTTTTTCAAAAATACAAAGGTGGAGTTGAGATAGTTTTAAACATCATCTTGTCATAATTAAGTGTGATCATTTTTATAAGATAGTATTGTTAATTATGGAAATGGTGGTATGATTAATTCTCGTGGTTAAATTGTGTGGACTTGGAGGTGATGTTGATTTTGTTGTGATTGATGTGCTGTTGATCTTGTTGTGTCTGCTGCTTGTGTGGATAATTCCTCAATTGTGCTTAACACTAAAATAAAACCCAATTGATATCAAAATTGGTATGTGACTTAAACTTAAAAACAAACTCTTCAAATTATTCAACAAGTGGAAATTCAGACCATGAGTTAAGAAAATAATCTTAATAAATAATTTTCTCTACTTAACTATCTATTTCCTTCAAATCAATACTTTCTTTATGAAAATAAAAACTATTTGAAGTTAATATATTTGTCAAGGAAGTTCCAAAAGTTCCAAAATTAATATTTTGAACTTGTTTAAAATCTCTAAAAGATTATAAAATTATAATTAAACAAAATGCCATTTTTAAATCCTATGAACAAAAGTTGTTCAAAACATTTTATTTTCAAATACCAAATTTTGTGGAGCTTCTCCATGTATTGGGGAGGCCACATGAATATTTTCAAATTTTTGTAAAATGTTTTAGTACCCCAAATAATTCCCTAAAACACTACTGGTTTTAAAAAGGAAATAAAAGAAACAGCAAAAAGGACTTAAGTGTAACTGGGAAAAGATTCCAGGGGGCGTTCTGTAAAAGTCTCGTCTCCCTCTGTAGCAGCCCGTGCGCCGTCGCCGTGTCGCCCTCCCGTCACCCGCCGCCCAGGCCCCCCCCCCCCCCGTCCGCTCCTCCTGCCGCTCGAGGATAAGGAGGCCACGAGGAAGCTCTGCTCCGCCCACCCCGCACTTATCTCCCTCTCCTTCTCCCTTGTTCTTCCCGAGCCAAACCCTAGAACCTCGGCCGAGCTCGCCGTCGAGCGCCGCCGTCGATAGAGACCACCTGGAGCAGATCGAAGCCCACCAGAAGAACCGCCGCAGCATCCTCTCCCTCCTCGTCCAGGGAATCGACGTGGGAAGCAAAGAATCAAGCGGAGCATCTCCATTCCCTTCCGCTCCGGCCGCCACCTGTCGAGCAAGTTCGTGAGCGATTGCATCCACCTTTCCCCGCCATTCCTGCACCCATGTGATCCCCTGCATCTTCTCTAACTCGTAGACATCTCCGTTTCGTTTTAGGATCACCGGAACCGCCGCGCCGTCCTCGCCCCAAAGCTCCAGCTCGCCCGTGCCCCTGTGCGTCGAGAGGAAGAAGAAGGGGGCGTACCCCTTCGCCAGCGCGTGTATTGGGCCGGCCCAGCTCCGGTCGGTTCGGATCTGAGCAGATCGGGCCCGTGTTCTTTTTTTTTAAGTAGATCAATTCTTGTTTGTTTTCCTGTTATTTTCACAGTAAAGGTTTAATTCTTTTGTGGATACTCTGTGCGTGCAAATATTGTGAAATAAATTTTTTAGTGTTCATATGTGTTTTCTTAACCATGTGGCACTGGCCATTTTCCAAAATGTGTAGTTATGTGTGTGCTAGAGTTAATCTAGTAAAAAGTATCTATTTCACTAAAAATTCAATATCTAGAGTTTTATAACTCCAAATATTGCAAACCAAAATTCTATGGATAGCCTGAAGTGATACCTTTCTAGATCTGTTGGTCTTGTGTGCAAATGAGATCTAAAACAAAAGTTCTATTCATTCTTAAAAACACATCAGTGGCATTTTAGTGATTTTTGTGAATTTTTGTGAGATGAATTTTGGAGTAAATCCAATTGGATTGTCTTCTATATGTATAGGAGAACATATCCCTAGCTTGGTTTGAATTTAGGAGTCACTTATTGACTGTGGTGCTAATTATAAGGTTTAGGCCTTTTCTGTCTATTTTTATTAGGCCTTTATTAATTGTTGTGTTATAACTTTATTGTTATAAAAATGTTTTCTAGCATGTGCAGGGTGGTAATCCACTGTTGTGACATGTTTTCTTATTTTACTAACATGTTAGGAGAGATACTTGTGGGATATGTATTTGTTAGGGTTTTATTCCCTAATAGTTGCTCTTCTAGTAATAAAATTATTATTACTTTTGTGTTGCTTATTTTCAATTTCATCTTGTGTGCTAATATTAGCATGGTTGGTACTGTTATTGGTGTTTGTTATACATATTGGTTGTTAGACATGTTGGTGTGATTAATATGTTGCCTTGCTTGTTAAATTAGGTTGCCTTTAAGTTGAATTACCAAGATTAATTGGTAGTTTAACTTTTGTCTGGAGTATTTCCTAATTAGAGAAAAGTGGTTGTTAATTACCTCTAATTGAGGATGTCTTGGTGCTCTATGTTTTTAGCATGTGTTTGGTGTTATACTCCTGTGAGTATAATGCCCTGGTAAATATAGATTTAGCTCGTTGCTTGATTAAACTAGTGCTATGTTGGTGGCTTGAGTGATTAGTTCGATACTTGTGGTTTGTTCCTTGTTTGTATACCACTTGTGGTTTGGTTTGCTTATTGAGTGTTGTTTTATTTTCATGTTGCGACGCTAGAGATAAACGCTACCGGGGTTGGTATTTGGAAAGGATTTATCGGAGAAGGATGAGAGTTTATTTCTTTGATCAATGAGGAGAAGTCCAGGAACGTCATGCTGAAATCAGGCAAGCTATCCTCTGAGCTTGCATTTATATACATCTATTTTGGTTCACATGTTTTACTTATAAAGAGCAAAAGTTATTTATGTGGTGTTTGCCACAAAAGCTATGATTTTGAAAACCTTTTCCAAAATATAAGTATATTATTTTGACACCCTATCTGGAGATATGAGCTGGAATTTCTTTTCCAAACTATAGGATGGAAAAAAATATTGTTTACTCAAAACTCCTTTGGAAAATACTTGTGTGGTTGTGGAATACCGAGATGTCGGTGTGGAAATGGAGAAATGGTGAATGGTGATGTTTATGAAAAATGCACATTGTGTCCTTGTACTTACAGAACAACCAATACCCTGTGCGACCACATTTACCCACCTATGGGAAAGGGCGTAGTCATATAGTTTGCTCATATTAGTACTGGATGCCTCAACAACGAGGATGACCTCGTTCCATGAGGGGATGGTTTGGTGACCTGCCCCTGACCTGGGTCCTCTTAAGAGAAGTCTACCGGAGGCCGGTATGAGTGTATTGGAGAAAGAGGATTGAAGACGCCACCTTTGGGTCGCCAGGCAGAACTACGAAGTCCTCACACTTAGTTTCCGACGGGCTGGATTTAAGTGTCGATGGAACCGGTTTCGTAGCGGTAGGATCCTATACTAGCATGAGCAAAGGACAGGCTATGGTCGGTGACTCAACTTCGCATACACCTGGTATGGCGGGACGTGGCTGACACGATGAGTTACCGGATGGGTGTGGGAAAAGCGTGCTACCTCTGCAGAGGGTTAAAACTATTCGAATAGCCGAGTCCTCGGATATGGACAGTTGGAAAGAACTGCTTTGACCATGTGCAAGTTTTGGAAATGTTTAAGATTTAAAAAGGAAAATGGAGATGTTGTATTTGTGCAACTATACCGACGAGTCGGTATGAGGTTGCTGGAAAAGAGGAGGACCCTGAGGGGCTCTGATCGAGAAGTGCAAAGTTTTGTGTCCTGAAAGTGGAAAATGTTTTATGCAACTATACCAAGGGGTTGGTAGAAGGTTGTTCGAAAACTGATTTGACCAGGAATGGTTCTGGTCGGAAAAGGAGGAGTTTTGGAGAAATAAACAAAGGGTGATTTTCCGGGAAAATACTTATAAAAGAGACTTCTTACCTTTTTCAACAAAGATGTATTTTCGGGAAAACGTTTTAAACGAGACTTCTTACAAAAACAGATTGATGGAAAAAGTTCTAAAAACTTCTTTCCTTTTTCAATAAAGGTATAGAGATTTCAAAACAAAGTTTTATCTAAACAATAAAAGGAGTAGTGCATGCTCATTTCGGGGGTAGTTTGCGAGTACATTCAAATGTACTCATATTGGTTTCGTCCCTGGCTATTGTCTTAGCCAGATCTTGAAGAAGAGCAGTCCGAAGAAGAAGTGGTTAATGACGTCAATGCGAACTAGGGCGCTTCCCAGTCAGCTGCCTGTAGGGTTGGCAAGTGACTTGGGCTCCACGTTGATTTGGTGATTTCCGCTGCGAGTACCTGATGAAGTTATGGCTTCAATCAAGTAAGTAAATTTATTCGGTATTTATGGGTGATCTGTGATACCAATTCGAGTTATGTGCAACAACAGACTGATCATGGGATTGTTGCAGGAAACATAACGGGTATCTCGGATACCTAATCCGGGGTCCCCACACATATGCCGTTGTCACATCGGCCATCCCGTACCTACATACATCATACATCATAATGGACAATATTCTAAACACTAGTGCAATGATTCATATTTCGTGTGCATGACCACATCTCTCTCATCTGTCCACACTTGGTGGTGTCAATCACCTCATGACAAGAATAAACAAGGCATTATGCATAAATCAAACTATCACATGTATCATAGAATATCTCTAAAGATTTTCCAAGGATTTCTCTAATCCCTCTTACCCGTTCAAAATACTTGACGATGAACCCAAGTGAGACCTAATCAGCTAGCACCCACAAGAAGAAGTTTCCATCCCAAATACTCGACATTTAACATCAAGGCGATTGATCTGCAAATGCCAAGATCATCGATGTCCACAAAGCAAGAGACCTCCGAAGAACTCAGCTCAACATCAATAATTCTACTCAAGTTGCAACCTCGACAATCTCAATTTTTCCTGCTGAAGCCTAAGGTGACAAAGTGAAGACTTCACCAACTATGTTTAACCGAGACCATAGGATAAACCTGATAGGAACCTTGGGTGTACTACCCGACTACCACGAGTATTAGACGTCCTTTGGTACTAGACGTACCTTGTGTGCTCTTTGCTTGGTTGTGCTCTGCTTGTGAATTGTTTGTTTGTGAATTCTCTGTTTGTGTGTTCACAATCACGCCTTCTCGGCAGCACAAAGTAACCTCAAAATTCTCTTCTTACCAAAGCTTCGTGAAGCTCAAGAACCAAGGAAGTCGACAATGAAGTTCCTCCTTTACTCAGCTGAAGAAGGACAAAGGTGAAGACAAATAACCAACAGAGTACCCAGAAGAATCAAACGCCGGAAACACCTGCTATGGACAACATCAACCACCAAGCAACCTCAGACGCAACCAAAAGTGTCCACATGCAATTAGAAGTTTTAATCTCCTTCTTCTAACTAGAAACCGGAGAGAGTCGAGTACATAGGCTCGACGCATCCTGAAAACAACGCGTCCCCATCTGTGACCCTCGTAAGGAGAAAATATCTGGAAGTGATATCTGCACCAACCCCAAGCACCAAGGCGCGACACCCAAGACGAAGAATGTCAAGCTACCCAAGAAGAACAATGCCTCCAAGTCAACTCCAGCCGCAACCTTCAGGATGACCCTTCAAAACCCCTTTTTAAGGGGGGAAGACCTGCAATAGGTATACAAGAAGGTGTTAATAATTAGCTCCTTGCGCCTCAGTCTTGTAGTATCTGGAAACAGCCAACCACGACTGTCCATCAGTCTCGATCGTCAAGACAACCCCATCGTCAAGGATCCGAACTCAGCACAGAAGTTTATCAACAAAGAAAGCCTCGCAACATCAATTTGTCAAGATCTCACATGGCGACCTTACTGAAGAAGCAACGACCTCGGAAGAGTAGTCAACCCAAAACCCGTGCCCACGTACTCCCCTGTTACCACCGGCCAAATCTCGAGGACGAGATTTATTTTAAGGGGGGAAGATCTGTCACATCCCAAATTTTGAAACTAAGAAAAACTTAGTTTTACCAGACCCAAAATTCAGAACCAACAAAAACTTTTTGAAATGTTTCACTGATGATAGTGCTTTCCTTCCCATTGCTATGTTTGAACTTGTGTGACTTGTTGTTTAAGTTGTTTGACTAGTAAATATCAGACCCAACCAATATAAAAATATATTTAACTTTGGTGATCATGTTATGACAAGAAAATATTCCATATATCTTTCCATTCTTATTTTGACCAACTCCACTTCAATGATACTTGGTTTATCAACAACCAAAACTAATACCAGTATTTGAGAAAGTCAAAGTATTTCCAAATTTGTGTGTCTCCAAATTATGGAGATCTATATGCTATTCCCTACCTATTTCTCAACCCTGATATTTTGCAGGTATATACAACTCCCATTTTATAAACCCTCATTTTCACTCCCTTTGAAAATAACCCAAGTGGGAAATATATTACCCCACATATTTTGTCTTGCTCCAAACCCTTTTTCAAAAATACAAAGGTGGAGTTGAGATAGTTTTAAACATCATCTTGTCATAATTAAGTGTGATCATTTTTATAAGATAGTATTGTTAATTATGGAAATGGTGGTATGATTAATTCTTGTGGTTAAATTGTGTGGACTTGGAGGTGATGTTGATTTTGTTGTGATTGATGTGCTGTTGATCTTGTTGTGTCTGTTGCTTGTGTGGATAATTCCTCAATTGTGCTTAACACTAAAATAAAACCCAATTGATATCAAAATTGGTATGTGACTTAAACTTAAAAACAAACTCTTCAAATTATTCAACAAGTGGAAATTCAGACCATGAGTTAAGAAAATAATCTTAATAAATAATTTTCTCTACTTAACTATCTATTTCCTTCAAATCAATACTTTCTTTATGAAAATAAAAACTATTTGAAGTTAATATATTGGTCAAGGAAGTTCCAAAAGTTCCAAAATTAATATTTTGAACTTGTTTAAAATCTCTAAAAGATTATAAAATTATAATTAAACAAAATGCCATTTTTAAATCCTATGAACAAAAGTTATTCAAAACATTTTATTTTCAAATACTAAATTTTGTGGAGCTTCTCCATGTATTGGGGAGGCCACATGAATATTTTCAAATTTTTCTAAAATGTTTTAGTACCCCAAATAATTCCCTAAAACACTACTGGTTTTAAAAAGGAAATAAAAGAAACAGCAAAAAGGACTTAAGTGTAACTGGGAAAAGATTCCAGGGGGCGTTCTGTAAAAGTCTCGTCTCCCTCTGTAGCAGCCCGTGCGCCGTCGCCGTGTCGCCCTCCCGTCACCCGCCGCCCAGGCCCCCCCCCCCCCCTCCGCTCCTCCTGCCGCTCGAGGATAAGGAGGCCACGAGGAAGCTCTGCTCCGCCCACCCCGCACTTATCTCCCTCTCCTTCTCCCTTGTTCTTCCCGAGCCAAACCCTAGAACCTCGGCCGAGCTCGCCGTCGAGCGCCGCCGTCGATAGAGACCACCTGGAGCAGATCGAAGCCCACCAGAAGAACCGCCGCAGCATCCTCTCCCTCCTCGTCCAGGGAATCAACGTGGGAAGCAAAGAATCAAGCGGAGCATCTCCATTCCCTTCCGCTCCGGCCGCCACCTGTCGAGCAAGTTCGTGAGCGATTGCATCCACCTTTCCCCGCCATTCCTGCACCCATGTGATCCCCTGCATCTTCTCTAACTTGTAGACATCTCCGTTTCGTTTTAGGATCACCGGAACCGCCGCGCCGTCCTCGCCCCAAAGCTCCAGCTCGCCCGTGCCCCTGTGCGTCGAGAGGAAGAAGAAGGGGGCGTACCCCTTCGCCAGCGCGTGTATTGGGCCGGCCCAGCTCCGGTCGGTTCGGATCTGAGCAGATCGGGCCCGTGTTCTTTTTTTTTAAGTAGATCAATTCTTGTTTGTTTTCCTGTTATTTTCACAGTATAGGTTTAATTCTTTTGTGGATACTCTGTGCGTGAAAATATTGTGAAATAAATTTTGTAGTGTTCATATGTGTTTTCTTAACCATGTGGCACTGGCCATTTTCCAAAATGTGTAGTTATGTGTGTGCTAGAGTTAATCTAGTAAAAAGTATCTATTTCACTAAAAATTCAATATCTAGAGTTTTATAACTCCAAATATTGCAAACCAAAATTCTATGGATAGCCTGAAGTGATACCTTTCTAGATCTGTTGGTCTTGTGTGCAAATGAGATCTAAAACAAAAGTTCTATTCATTCTTAAAAACACATCAGTGGCATTTTAGTGATTTTTGTGAATTTTTGTGAGATGAGTTTTGGAGTAAATCCAATTGGATTGTCTTCTATATGTATAGGAGAACATATCCCTAGCTTGGTTTGAATTTAGGAGTCACTTATTGACTGTGGTGCTAATTATAAGGTTTAGGCCTTTTCTGTCTATTTTTATTAGGCCTTTATTAATTGTTGTGTTATAACTTTATTGTTATAAAAATGTTTTCTAGCATGTGCAGGGTGGTAATCCACTGTTGTGACATGTTTTCTTATTTTACTAACATGTTAGGAGAGATACTTGTGGGATATGTATTTGTTAGGGTTTTATTCCCTAATAGTTGCTCTTCTAGTAATAAAATTATTATTACTTTTGTGTTGCTTATTTTCAATTTCATCTTGTGTGCTAATATTAGCATGGTTGGTACTGTTATTGGTGTTTGTTATACATATTGGTTGTTAGACATGTTGGTGTGATTAATATGTTGCCTTGCTTGTTAAATTAGGTTGCCTTTAAGTTGAATTACCAAGATTAATTGGTAGTTTAACTTTTGTCTGGAGTATTTCCTAATTAGAGAAAAGTGGTTGTTAATTACCTCTAATTGAGGATGTCTTGGTGCTCTATGTTTTTAGCATGTGTTTGGTGTTATACTCCTGTGAGTATAATGCCCTGGTAAATATAGATTTAGCTCGTTGCTTGATTAAACTAGTGCTATGTTGGTGGCTTGAGTGATTAGTTCGATACTTGTGGTTTGTTCCTTGTTTGTATACCACTTGTGGTTTGGTTTGCTTATTGAGTGTTGTTTTATTTTCATGTTGCGACGCTAGAGATAAACGCTACCGGGGGTTGGTATTTGGAAAGGATTTATCGGAGAAGGATGAGAGTTTATTTCTTTGATCAATGAGGAGAAGTCCAGGAACGTCATGCTGAAATCAGGCAAGCTATCCTCTGAGCTTGCATTTATATACATCTATTTTGGTTCACATGTTTTACTTATAAAGAGCAAAAGTTATTTATGTGGTGTTTGCCACAAAAGCTATGATTTTGAAAACCTTTTCCAAAATATAAGTATATTATTTTGACACCCTATCTGGAGATATTAGCTGGAATTTCTTTTCCAAACTATAGGATGGAAAAAAATATTGTTTACTCAAAACTCCTTTGGAAAATACTTGTGTGGTTGTGGAATACCGAGATGTCGGTGTGGAAATGGAGAAATGGTGAATGGTGATGTTTATGAAAAATGCACATTGTGTCCTTGTACTTACAGAACAACCAATACCCTGTGCGACCACATTTACCCACCTATGGGAAAGGGCGTAGTCATATAGTTTGCTCATATTAGTACTGGATGCCTCAACAACGAGGATGACCTCGTTCCATGAGGGGATGGTTTGGTGACCTGCCCCTGACCTGGGTCCTCTTAAGAGAAGTCTACCGGAGGCCGGTATGAGTGTATTGGAGAAAGAGGATTGAAGACGCCACCTTTGGGTCGCCGGGCAGAACTACGAAGTCCTCACACTTAGTTTCCGACGGGCTGGATTTAAGTGTCGATGGAACCGGTTTCGTAGCGGTAGGATCCTATACTAGCATGAGCAAAGGACAGGCTATGGTCGGTGACTCAACTTCGCATACACCTGGTATGGCGGGATGTGGCTGACACGATGAGTTACCGGATGGGTGTGGGAAAAGCGTGCTACCTCTGCAGAGGGTTAAAACTATTCGAATAGCCGAGTCCTCGGATATGGACAGTTGGAAAGAACTGCTTTGACCATGTGCAAGTTTTGGAAATGTTTAAGATTTAAAAAGGAAAATGGAGATGTTGTATTTGTGCAACTATACCGACGAGTCGGTATGAGGTTGCTGGAAAAGAGGAGGACCCTGAGGGGCTCTGATCGAGAAGTGCAAAGTTTTGTGTCCTGAAAGTGGAAAATGTTTTATGCAACTATACCAAGGGGTTGGTAGAAGGTTGTTGGAAAACTGATTTGACTAGGAATGGTTCTGGTCGGAAAAGGAGGAGTTTTGGAGAAATAAACAAAGGGTGATTTTCCGGGAAAATACTTATAAAAGAGACTTCTTACCTTTTTCAACAAAGATGTATTTTCGGGAAAACGTTTTAAACGAGACTTCTTACAAAAACAGATTTATGGAAAAAGTTCTAAAAACTTCTTTCCTTTTTCAATAAAGGTATAGAGATTTCAAAACAAAGTTTTATCTAAACAATAAAAGGAGTAGTGCATGCTCATTTCGGGGGTAGTTTGCGAGTACATTCAAATGTACTCATATTGGTTTCGTCCCTGGCTATTGTCTTAGCCAGATCTTGAAGAAGAGCAGTCCGAAGAAGAAGTGGTTAATGACGTCAATGCGAACTAGGGCGCTTCCCAGTCAGCTGCCTGTAGGGTTGGCAAGTGACTTGGGCTCCACGTTGATTTGGTGATTTCCGCTGCGAGTACCTGATGAAGTTATGGCTTCAATCAAGTAAGTAAATTTATTCGGTATTTATGGGTGATCTGTGATACCAATTCGAGTTATGTGCAACAACAGACTGATCATGGGATTGTTGCAGGAAACATAACGGGTATCTCGGATACCTAATCCGGGGTCCCCACACATATGCCGTTGTCACATCGGCCATCCCGTACCTACATACATCATACATCATAATGGACAATATTCTAAACACTAGTGCAATGATTCATATTTCGTGTGCATGACCACATCTCTCTCATCTATCCACACTTGGTGGTGTCAATCACCTCATGACAAGGATAAACAAGGCATTATGCATAAATCAAACCATCACATGTATCATAGAATATCTCCAAAGTATGACAAATCATAAAAGCTCCAACACAACGGTAAATGTATAACAAATCATCTCATACCACAATATCCACCATAAGAATTACATAGATAGATCCATACTTATGCAAAGCACATCATATGGACTCCAACAATGATCATACATAGAGAGATTAGATCAAGTTACCACCACAAAACCAAAGTCCAGGGGGTGGACTACTCCCCCTTCATCATGGAGACGGTGGAGAAGTCGTTGGAGAAGATGGAGAGGTTGATGAAGAGGTGCAGCCCGGAGTGGAGGCGGCGACCCGCAACAGCCCACGGTGGCGGCGGCGGCCCTTGGGGGCGGCGGCGGCTGCCCTTGGTGATGAGGATGGTGTGGAGGAGGTTCTCCTCCCCCAGACGGCTGCCTGGGAGGAGGAAAATTCGTGGTCTTGGGTGCCTCCCACGACCTAGGGTTTCCTTCTTTATATAGACTCTCGGATTTCCGTCACCCCCTTTTAGGGTTCCACCAAAACGGGCCTACAGGCCGCGTCCGAACTCCGATTGGGCTGATCTCGGGCTTAAAATCTTCGTATGGAAAATTGTGACAACTTTCTCTTTAATTTGATTTCCATTGGACGCCATCTTCGAGGGTCAAACTGACAATCTCCGTAAAAAGTTCTCAGACAGATTTCAGGAAAGTCCCAATTTGACTCCAACAAGGTTTCCTTTTGTATTTTTGATAATTCCTACACAACAAATAGGAAAACAAGAAGATTTTGCACTTTGGCAACTATTAGTAGGTTATTCTAATAAATGTCATAATATGATATAAAGTGTATATAAAACATGTGCCAATTGACATAAAACATGCATGGAACATCAAAAATTATAGATACGTTTGGACGTATCAAGCATCCCCAAGCTTAGTTCCTACTCGTCCTCGAGTAGGTAAACGATAAAACAAAATAATTTTTGAAGTGACATGCTACCATCATAATCTTGATCATATAATATTGTAAGGCACATGTTATGAATGAAGTGATGAAGTTATTGCTACATACAGTCAAATGATTCATTCTTCAAAGGAGTAGCAATGTACAAGATAGATTATGAAGTGATATCAAATACTCAATGTAAAGATGTTCAATGATAAATTCACAAAGTGTAACATAGAAGAAAAACTATGGACCAAATGTATGCATAATGAAAAGTAAAAACATCCTATGGTGGTCATAGAGTACTTCTTATGAAAACTGAGTATAAAAGGTGGACACTTTGGATAGATAAATAAGTAGAGGTAAAGCATGAATAAGTTTCATCTAACTTCCAAACACTTCTACTTAAGTTAATGCTTGCAATGTGGTAGTCATTGGTGTGGAGCTCTCATTACCCCTATCATAGCATCTTGAATGATTAATGTTTAAAGTGAAAGCAAATATGAGTGGTGTGCTTGACAATGTATTGGTTGAATGTCTCATGTCCCTTGAATACAAGTACCTACACCATGTGTTACTCACTTTGGTCCACAAAGTAAATTCAAATAAAGGTCATTGCAAGTAATAATAGTATCATCAAGAACTGCACTGGGGTACCTCTTGCCCCTTGACATGAACAAGCCCATGTCAAAACAACAAGACAATGAACAATCTCAGCACTCTTTTATTTACTATGGGTATAGCTTTTTATTATGAGGTGCATCACTGAATGAACATTATGGTTATGCTGTAAATTTCCACCATGAATGATGCATGGCTTAGATTAGCGGCCCAGGCATTTCTCTAACCATTTATACAAACTCTTTGAACTTACTAAGTATCCACATTCATTTCACCCATGATAGGCATCCATAAACAAAAGTACATGACATCAACTAAATATAAATAAGTGCAATGTTGAAAGCTTGCCATGTGACAGCACATATGGGCTAACTCCCAACCAAAACTATTGTCAAGCCCACAACTTCATAATTTTAATCACAATGGTTCATGCTTATTAAATGCAATAAAAGTAAATTGTGCATCAAGTTCGTGAGAGCTTTTAACCAATTTTTCCCATGACAATCAATAACATAAGCATTTAAATTCAGAAATGTAGATAACACAATATAACATGATAAACATACTTGGAATAGCATAAAGCTAATAGGTAGATATGGTGGACTCACTGGAAAAACTTTGGTTGAAGGTGTTGGGAAACAAGCTTTTTACTTGTTGTAATTTTTGGGCTAGCAATAGGGAGAAAGTTGACCATCTAAATGCATGCATAAGTGTCCATAGAACTAATCAATCCATGTTAAACCAAGTAAAGTTAAAATTCAACATCTAAACATGGTAAAAGATAGCTCTTGACAACACACTTGCAAATTAACATTCATTCAAAGCACATGAATTATGCAACTATATGTATCTTTTAAAATCAACTCAAACATCCCTATCCCAATATATTTAATAGCATCCAACATAATTCAACCCAAACTTCCAGTAGCTCTCTCATATATAAATGATAGTGGTGGTCTTATTAACAAACCGAAATAACAAAAGCAGACGCTCCAAGTTTATACGATAAAGTGCTTTGATCGAAAAACAGAAGTTAGACGTGTGCAAACCGAGAGTGTGTCGGTCTAGTGGGGTTGTCTTGACATCCCCAAGCTTATGGTCTTCACCATCCTTGGATAGCTCTTGGTGCAGCTCCTCTAATCCCTGTGAAAAAACTTCAAAACACCGTTTCTCCCATTTCTTTTTCTGTGGGGCACATTAGTAGTGATAAACAAATAGATTTCTTGCTGCATATAATCCTTAGACAAAAATTCATATGGATGTCCAGAACATGTATAATGTTGTATGCCTACTCATAAACTCAATTGGATCCAAAAAGATTCATGTTAAAAGTTCTAAGCATGCATCAAACAAAATGGGACAGAATCTGTCCAGAAAAACAGCAGCAGCAAAACGTATTTTTCTACCCTACTTAACTTTGTCGGAAAATTCCGAAAAAATTCATGCATACAGAGGATGAAAAGTTGCCATTACAGTTTAAATATGAGCTCATTCGGAGTTACAGAATAAGAATTAAAAATCATACCGTGCACAGATTCGTGCAGGAATAATATCTCCGAACGCTATAAGCAACTTCTTCATACCAAAATGAGTAAAACTTGGCACTTTATTAAAAATTCCAGAATCTAAACTAAACACTAAGTCTCTTGTTACAGCAAGAGGACACAAAGAAAATCAAAAATAAAAACAACCGGGTTGCCTCCCGTAAAGCGCTTTCTTTATAGCCATATAGCTAGGCTTCTTACTTGATGTTCATGAAGGTTGAAGCTCATGAGGGAACTTATACTTTGATGTGTCCCTCTTCCTTGGAAAGTGTTCATGCATAATACCAGGATCCCATGGTGTTCTCAAACCAATCAAAATAATAGTCAAGTTGAACCCTAGTTGAGAGAAAAACAAAACACAAAAGTAATAACAACGAAGTCTCACTTTCTTTCTATGCATTGGCATTTTGTATATGAATGAATCACCATAAATAGAAGTTTCCCAATGCATATTAACAATTTTTACTTGCAGCATATAATTATTAGCATAAAGAGGGTTCTTATCGCCTCCTCTTTCATAATAGTTGCAAGTAGTAGAAATAAATTCAACCATATAACCACAAGAATCATTCAACTTAGATAATTTAGGCACATAAAGAGGATTATTAAATTTATTATGGAATTCATTAGCATGCTTCCCTCTTTCAAAATAGTTAATAAGATCAATATTAAGTTTAATATCATGGTTGCAACAAAGATTTGGAACTAAAGGTAATTGCAAACCACATAAGTATTTCTCAACATAAGCAAATTTCTCCTCTATGGTGTAATTAGGAGAATTTAAGAACAAAGTAGGACTCTCATGAGTAAGAGTACCATCACAAACAGCAAGTATATCATTTTTATCCTCACATAATTTAGTAACAACTAAACATGGAGGTTTATCAATAAGCATAGGACCATCATCTAAAGCATTATCATATAGCATATCTAAACCATACTCCTCATCATTTTTAAAATTATTATCAATAATGTTCTCATTAGGCATAGGTTGATAGTCCTCCTCATCATCAGAATCATAAAAGCAAAGTTTATCATCAACAAAATCTTGAGTGTTACTATCATTTGTTGAAGGTGAAGTTGGGAGATCCAACTCTTCATTCTCTAGTTGTTCATCATTTTCATCATCCTCTTGGGGTTGCACGGGCATCCCCAAGCTTAAGCTTTTGTCATCTTCTTCCTGCAAAATATTAGACCTTTCTTGGGCAGCTCTCTTCCTTGTGTCAACAACATAGATATTTTCATCAAATTCAAGTATGCAGAGATCAAGGATATTGGCAATAAAAACTTTAAATTGAGAAGCTATAGGGCAGGTTTCATGTTCATTAATGAAGGTGTATAATTCATAGGCTGCCATAAAAATAACAAATTGCTCTACTTCTTCCATCCCTAAGTGAGCATAATTCCATGTATGATAAGTTGCAATAACATGTTCTCTATTGGAAGGGCATTGGAATTCAAAGTGTCTAAAGTATTTAGAGCAACAAGTTTCTTCCTTATGATAACTAGGAAAATTTACGCGGCGACACGCCGCGCCCGTGTGGAAACCTGTACGGGAAAAGAAAAGCAGATAAATATGCATGAAATATATTTGAAACTTTTCTGAATATTGTTGAATATTCTTGGAAAAACAATATTACGCCGTGCCTGTGTGGAAACCTATCCGGGAAAAGAAAAGCAGATAAACATGCATGAAAATATATTTGAAACTTTTATGAATATTGTTGAATATTCTTGGGAAAACAATATTTTCATATTGTTGAATATTTTCTGAGGGAAAATATTTATTGGGAAAATCTCCAACAAATTTTGTATGAAAAATATTGTAAACTTATAAAATTTGTTGAATATTTTCTCGAGGGAAAATATTTTTTTTTGAAAAAATCTGCAACAAATCTTGTATGAATTCTATTTTGAAACTTATAAAAATTGGTGAATAATATTTTTTTTTTGGGAAGAAAAAATATATGGAAAACTTATCATCTACAGTGCGCGTAACGTAGGCGCCTCGAGGGAATGCTGAGAAAAACTATTTTAAACTTGTAAAAATTGTTGAATATTTTTTCGGGGAAAACATATTTTTTTGGGAAATCCAAATTTCATCCTTTTTATGTATTATTAAAATTATGATAGATGGGACCCACATGTTAGGATTTTATTATTTATGAAATTGTCTAGTAAAATTTTAGATAACTGACAGGTGGACCCGCGGTGACGTTAGCAAGTGACGTCACACGCCGGGAGCCATGCCCGTCTCTTCCGAGCTCGCGCTCGGGCAGGGGAGCAGGCGCGCGGGCCTGGGTCCACGCGGATCCGCTGGAGGGCGTTGAGGCGAGCCAGGCGGGTGGCGCCTCGGACTAAATGGTCGCCGGGGCCGCCGGTGGCGAGCAAATCCGCGTCGATGGATGGCGAGCACGGCGACGGCGAACCGGAGCGCGGGGAGGACCGGGAGGAGGTCCTACGGCACCGGCGGCTCACCAGGAAGACGAAAGAGGGGTCGGGGAAGTCGGGGAAGGTCGGAGTTGACCGGAATGACCTCGGTGGCCGGAGGCCGGAGTCGGGGAAAATGCACAATTTATCGGCGATTTCGGGCGTCCCGACGAGTTACGGCTCGCGTAACTCGCGGAGGAGATAGAGGAGGCGACGGTGAGCCCTTGGCGGCCTTCTATTCGTGGGAGGAGGCCTGCAACGGCGACGGTC
Organism: Poa pratensis; assembly: GCA_947311845.1. Taxonomy (NCBI): domain Eukaryota; kingdom Viridiplantae; phylum Streptophyta; class Magnoliopsida; order Poales; family Poaceae; genus Poa; species Poa pratensis. The sequence continues at coordinate 35,348,816 of CAMZMU010000083.1, read as the reverse complement.
CGCGTCGGCGCCGGCGGCGGCTCCGTCCGAGCGGAGGAGGAAAAGGGGGAGGAGGAGGCTGGAAACACTATATACATCTATAGTGATGAACAGTGGCCGAGCGCTGTGGGAGTGAGAAATTGCTTGTCTTTGATATAGGTAGGTAACATAATTTTTAGGAAAACAAAAAAAAAACTAAAAAAAAATTCGCAAAAAAAAAAAAAACTGCAGAAGTGCGGCACTGTAGAAGTGCGGCACTGTTGCACTTCTACGGGCGCGCGACGTGGGCAGCTTCACAGCCCGCTGAAACGGTGAGCCATTATATATAGATAGATTAAGCAGCACATTAGCAATTTTATTTAGAAGCTCTATGTATTCTCCTAATCTTTTCCCTTCATTTGATTTTCTAAATTCAGCAGCCATCATTGTGTTTTCATAACAGTTTTCCATTTTCTAATTTTTTTTGGGTTTTTGATATATAAAAATGAAAGTAAATCTAATGAGAAACTCACAACCAAACAAGTTTAAAGGAACCTCCCCAAGCTTAGATGATTGCAAGATATAAAACAAGATAAAATAAATCTAAAGTCTAGTGCACACAAGAATAGAAATTTAAGCGCTACGCTCCCCGGCAACGGCGCCAGAAAAGTACTTGATAACCCCCAAGAGCAGGGGATCACTGTAGCACCTCTCAATGTGGAAATAAGGTATCGATCCGCAGGAGCAAGAAGGAAAAGTTATCTATTCCCTACAAGTAAAGTGTCACAAGTTTTAGTTGATTATGCACTAAACAAGTTTAAGAAACAAGATGGTTGATTTAATGGATGGGAATGTAACAAAACAAGAATGTAAAAGTGTCCCAATCCTCTTCAATCCAAGAGGACAAGACAAATGTTTTCTCTTATAGGAACAATGGACATGGGTTCATGGGTTCACTTAATCCTCTCTCTCATCTACGGTGATTATTATGTTATAGATAAAGTACACACAATTGTCATGTTTTAATGGTAGCTTTTATAACGGCTATATGTCCTAAAACACATAGTTGAAAGAAGTACACATTTGTGTTGCTAGGTCACCCTCGTAAGGCTAGCGTGGTTGCTCTCACTTCCACATCATACTCTTCCTTTTTACCCCCAGATAAAGGATGTTGGGTTGTATTTCACATTTCACTCAATACATATGCCGTTGTCACATCGGCCATCCCGTACCTACATACATCATACTTCATAATGGACAATATTCTAAACACTAGTGCAATGATTCATATTTCGTGTGCATGACCACATCTCTCTCATCTGTCCACACTTGGTGGTGTCAATCACCTCATGACAAGAATAAACAAGGCATTATGCATAAATCAAACCATCACATGTATCATAGAATATCTCCAAAGTATGACAAATCATAAAAGCTCCAACACAACGGTAAATGTATAACAAATCATCTCATACCACAATATCCACCATAAGAATTACATAGATAGATCCATACTTATGCAAAGCACATCATATGGACTCCAACAATGATCATACATAGAGAGATTAGATCAAGTTACCACCACAAAACCAAAGTCCAGGGGGTGGACTACTCCCCCTTCATCATGGAGACGATGGAGAAGTCGTTGGAGAAGATGGAGAGGTTGATGAAGAGGTGCAGCCCGGAGTGGAGGCGGCGACCCGCAGCAGCCCACGGTGGCGGCGGCGGCTGCCCTTTGTAACATCCTGAAATTTGGCCTTTTCAAAAAAATTCTTCAAAAATCTATTATTGGATTTTTGGGAATTAATATTCCTTTTGACTTCACTGCTATTTTTAAACCCTCAAACTTTTACGAAATCTTGTCCAAGTTTGGGATCTTTTGTTTTGGATTCCCTCCCACTTGGTGAACATGTTGCTGGCTCATTTCACCCAAAAATATTATTTCAATATTTTCTTTTATTTCAATAACCAAAATCCTATTATTTTGGCTTTACAAAGGAAGTACCCTAAATATCTTTCCAAAAATTCTGCAAAAATTAGGGGATGATCCCTAGGCAATATATAGCCTAAATCTACAAAAATATTTGATACCTTGTTTACAAAATTTTGGAGTAACTCCCCACTTTAGTTTCTGCCTTTTTTCTTCTTTATTTTCAAAAGCAAGTCAAAGAATTTCTTTCTGGTGAGGCAAGGCCCTAGACACAACCACAATGGACACACACCTCAGGGAATTTTATGAACCCATTTACATTTGATTTACTTCATCAAAACAACATTTCTCCTTTTGACCAGTACTGTTTTTTCAAAATTCTACATAGAACAAGTTTGGAATTTGGAAAAACTTTAGTCAGCAAACTTGCCACATTCTGCATTTGACGCACAGAGATCAAAACCCCACTCGATTTGGAGCAGGGAGCTGCGAGATATGAGTCGATGCCACTTCTGGCGTGCTCTACACAGTGGTCACCACTGTCGAACACCAATCCGTCGGCGCCGCCGCTTCTGCTCGTCGCCGTGCGGCCCCCCAGCCACTCCCCAGCCGCTCCCCGGCCATCTCCACCTTCCCCACCCTCGTCCGACAGCTCCACGACGCCAGCAACGACACCATCCGCTAGCCTCGCCGCGACTAGACGACGCGCCGCGCAGCACAGTGGCCGTCGCGGCCGCGTGTCGGCAGCTCCCGCAGCGCCCAAGCCGTCCCCCCTCCCTGTGATCCCGAGCAGCACCCCGTCAACCACAGCCGCCACAGACTCCACGACGCGCCGCAGCTACACCATCGACGCGGAGCTCGCCGGCCGTGGCCAGCTCACCCCGCCACCTCGCCGTGCGCTCCCGTGACGGCCACCTCTCGATTCGTTATAAAAGGAGCACCCCCACTGCCTTCGATCACCACACCACCTCCCTCTCCCTCTCAGCTCCCTCCCCATCCAGTATCCGCTCCGAGGAAGCACCAGAGCATCGTCGACGAGCTCGTTTCTGCCGCACGGCCTCCGGTCAATCCCCCTCTCTACAGAACCTCCCCCCACCATATCTCCACCCCCTCCTCCGATTCAGAGCACCAGGAACCCGTAGCCATCCTCGCTGGAGTCCAGGGTAGCCTGAGCCGCCGTCGCCGTCCTCGCCAGCACGGTGAGCTCGCCGGAGAAGAGGAGCCGTTCTGTTTTACCTTTTTTTCTTTTTTTCCTTCGCGTGTACCGGTTCAGCTCAGTGGGCCATCGGCTAAATGGGCCGGCCCAGTTACGTTTTAAAATTTCTGAAATGTTTTCTTATTTCTATTTCTTTTTTTTTAGAAAAAAAAAGAGGCAGATGCTAGGCTATCTTTGGAAGGTCAGAACTTTTCCAAAAATTGTCAAAAAAACATGAATCCTTTTGGGATGGCTTTGTTTTCAAAATGTCTGTCAAATGATATGAAAAGTATTTCATTTGGAGTTCATTTGCTTGATCGTTTGTTCGATGCCGTAGGAAGAGTTTTTAATACCGTTTCATTCTTTAAATAGATCCAAACTTCTCCAACGAAGTTGAAGTCGAACCCGAACCCTGCCCCTTTGTTGAAGGCAAGCCACCAACCCAATTTCAAACTTGGTCGAACTTAGGAAATATTTTGACTGTTGAATTAATATCTGTTGCACCTCACATGCCATATTGCATTTTAAATTGTTGCACTACCTTATAGTTGTTTATCTGTGCATCACTCCCGTTCCCTAGACAATGGCCGGAGGAACCGCCTCAGTCGAAGGAATGGGGGAAATATTACAACTGTGCGTCTCGCGCTTGCGGGCTTTGTTTGCTTTTTTCCTCTTCACCGAGGTGAGGAGCGGACGAATGTCGTCTTATGATCCTCGGAGTTGGGGGCATTTGCCAAAAGAGTTATTTGCTTCTTATCCCTCCGTCAAACGTGGTTGGCGTAAGCCACCTGGACTACGACGCTTGGGACGCTGACTTTCCATTTGGTTCTTTTTGCCGAGATTGCTGACACCACGTCGAAATAACCCTCGAGTGGAATGGATGCTCTCTCATTCTTATGAGTGCTTTTCGGTTCACTCTTTACGGTGACCACCGGCTGGAGGAACCGCCACGGTTATCCGTTTGAAACTCTATGTTATTTATTCTGTGAACACTAACCCCTGGTGACACCGGCTGGGGGAACCGCCATAGTCATCGGGTATTATTATTGTTATGTTACCTGCAAGTGATATGTTTATTCTGTGCTGTTATTGTTATGTGGTTACCTTGTGTTACTTTGTTAATGTTGATGTCTGTAATCAAACAAAATGACTAAGAAGATAATCACCTCCCTCGACTAGATTGAGTCACTTAGTGCCACTCACCAAACACCCAGCACAACCATGCGTCATCCGTGTGGGCGGACCATGGCCGGGTATTTTATCAGCCTCCTTTGATGCCACCTCTTTGGCAAGTCTAGTCGGTTACCATAGTTGGTCGGGGCTAGGCTTGCGAAGGTTCCGGAGCTAGGCGTCGCTCATGGGTTGGGGACGTGCCGGATTCACTTCTGCATAAGGCATAGAGTTATGTCGGTGGCTATACAGGGAGTGTCTTGGTAGAGTAAACGTCTGTGGAAGTATGGGTTTGTGCTGCCGCCATGGTCGGTTCTAGTACTTCGGTACCGGTGGTACAAGCCTAGACTTCAGCGTGCGGATAAAAGTTGCAACCTCTCGAGAGTGTAAATCTGGATGTCTAGCCTTGTCCCTGGGTTATGGGGCGATGTTTGGGTCAAGTCACACTATGAGTCAGTCCAGTCGAACTTGGAGAAAAATTTAAGTTGAGACCAACGAACACAAGAACTGTTGGGAGTCAAGCCAGAGTTGGCTAAGGACTCGGGAAGTTGTGAATTAAGCCAGAGTTGGCTAGAGGCTTGGTAGCCTAGTTGTGGTTACGAGTTGTTGAGTGAGAAACGTGATCTCACTTGATGACATAAAATGTCCCTACCAAGGTAAGTAGGTAAGTTTTGTCCAACCGTTAAGCTTGGACTCTCCCTCGCACCCGAACTCCTGCCATGATACTTTCTGAACCATGCCATGCCATATAGATAGACTTTGTTTGTTTTTGGGCTGATGTCTTGCGAGTACATTCCATGTACACACCTGGCTTTTCATGTGGCCAGACCCTGCTGCACCCGTCGCTGAGTACCCGCTGTACGAGAACTAGGAACCCGTATTCCAGGCAGGACCCTGTGGAATAAGGCCGCTCTCGCCACGCTACTATCTTCGCTTCCGCTTCGACTTCCGCTAGAGGCTCAATGTTAGAAAAATAATGTACATACTGTTGTGTGCGCCTGTTGCGCAGGAGCTGGAGCCTCACCCGTGTTGTAACCTTGTATTTGTTCGAACTCGAAGCCTTATGAATATATTTGGTTTTGCCTTTGTTTATGAAGCTGTCATATATTCAGTGTTTCTGGGACTGGTATATGGGTAACTCGATCATCTGGATCGGGGTGCCACACCCTTGGTGATGAGGATGGTGTGGAGGAGGTTCTCCTCCCCCAGACGGCTGCCTGGGAGGAGGAAAATTCGTGGTCTTGGGTGCCTCCCACGACCTAGGGTTTCCTTCTTTATATAGACTCTCGGATTTTCGTCACCCCCTTTTAGGGTTCCACCAAAACGGGCCTACAGTCCACGTCCGAACTCCGATTGGGCTGATCTCAGGCTTAAAATCTTCGTATGGAAAATTGTGACAACTTTCTCTTTAATTTGATTTCCATTGGACGCCATATTCGTGGTTCAAACTGACAATCTCCGTAAAAAGTTCTCAGAAAGATTTCAGGAAAGTCCCAATTTGACTCCAACAAGGTTTCCTTTTGTATTTTTGATAATTCCTACACAACAAATAGGAAAACAAGAAGATTTTGCACTTTGACAACTATTAGTAGGTTATTCTAATAAATGTCATAATATGATATAAAGTGTATATAAAACATGTGCCAATTGACATAAAACGTGCATGGAACATCAAAAATTATAGAGACGTTTGGGACGTATCACACCTTCAAAGTTGAAGTTCGACCAGTGCATTCGCAAATATGCAAAGGCAATGTTTGCCCCACCTACCAGTTTAGCACGCAGCATCTTCTGGATCGCCTTGCCATCGCGGAACCTTATTAACAGAGCAGATATGCCTTGCGGCTGCTCGTTATGCGGGAACATCGCACGGTGCACTTTGGCTAGAGTGCCTCTACACGACTCCAATGACAAGACAGCACGCCAGGCGCGGTCCAGCAAGGAGGCCAACACTCATGCCTTCGCCCTGTCAGACCAGAAGTATTGAGGGCCTGAAGCTGTTCCATCAACAATTATGTCCAGTCACTCAACGACGCGACATTCTTCAGCCTTCTTGTCATGGTTCACACCTGCGCAATGAAGACAAGTAAATTTAGCAACACTCAAAGCAGAGGCAACTGGCAGACGGACGTCCGGTCGATTGTCCTTATATTCTAGCTGCTGGTTGATTAGGTCCAATTACCCAATCAAAAACTCCTCACACTCAGAAGAGGGTGCGGGCCTCGCCTTCTCAGCGGCCAGTTCAGCCCGCACATCCTTCAGCTCCCGCTCCAGATTCGCGATCTTTCGCTTCATCCACGACATGATGGCCTTATCATTTTTGCTTCGGGCACCAGTTCGGAGCCGTGTACTCGTGGAAGGAGCAGCTTCGGGTGCACCAGAAGACTCAGCCTGTCCAAGGACACTGGTCGATCAACTCAAGATGTCCAAAGCAAACAACAACACACACGGGGACTAGGCCCCGACAAAGCAATTAACACAGAAGTCGACTGCGAAGTTGAAATCACATATACAGGTGCTTCAAGGTTCATTACAATCAACAAAAAGCAAAAGGGAGTCGGCGCTACACCCTATGACACCGACTCCGACCTGGATCGATCTAACAACACGGGCGGCAACTTCGGCACTACGGCGCTCTACCATTGTTACCATGTCCTCCTCCATGCGTGCCGCTTCATCTTTCACTACGCTCAGCTTCATGGCCTTTCCATCGGGTGTTCGCGGGAACTCCGCAACAACCTTCTTGAAATCGGCCGCGACACCGTGGCCTAGCAACAGCTTGAATGTAAGCTCTGAGCCACGTACCGTTTGGGCGCGCGTGAAGTCCGCCATGGTGGATGACTCGGGGCCAAGTACAGCAGCCAAGCTTCTGCACTGGCAGGTGGTGCGCGCATTGGAAAGACATTCTTGTGCACTGCAGCAAGAGTGCTAGTCGATTTGGTGAGCGGATCCTTCGCATACGCGCACATTGAGTCAAAGATGCTGACGGCACGCTCCAGTGGGACGTCATCATCCATCGGCTCCGACGGAGGAGTCGCACCAAACGCACATGTGCATCTCGAAAATTAAGTACCAATTCGACTGAATTGGGAAAACGACGCATCAAGAGCGCAGTACAAGGATACATTACCTCCTACCACATGGGCGAATGTGAGCAGGCGCTCCACCTTTGTTTTTTCGCCTTGACGAGTGGCGTCCTCGCGATCCTTGGCCTCCTTCAGCTTCAGCTCGGCGTCATCATGCTGGGCCTTCAGCTCCTTCTCGAGTTCGCGCACTCGCTTTGCGGCAGATTCTTGATCCCCTGCATGACGACGGATGGTGTCGAGTGGACGCAATACTTGAACAACAGCCAGTAAACAAACAACAAAGAGATGCGCCTACGCTTCATTTGCTCCAGTGCAGCTCGTAGTTCATCCCTCTCCAGCTCCAACTGGACGTAGGCAGCGCCTGACTCCATGAGGTTACGGTAGTAAGGCTGCACGGAGTCGATAAGCACATGACTTTGAGCCTATGCCCAACTATACTAGTTGCACATAGCCTCGGGGGCTACTCCCATCAGGAGCACTGTCGCGCACCTGATAAATCAACAAGACAATACTTACATGCTCTTGGAGCTTTGCTGCACTCGAAGACGATGGAGCAGACGGCGCAGGCACTCCCGGAGCAGAGGGAACCGCCATCTTCACAACCTCCGTCGCGGCTGCAGTAGTCGCCAGGACCGAAGCCTTCGGAGGGGTCAACTCCGACTCCCGGCCACTAGGAGTAGCCACCCGTTCTCGGGCAGGTGATCGAGGCACACTCATGCCATGACCGGTGCTGAGCACACAAGGAGAATTTCAATTCAAGGTTAAATCAACGACAGAAGTTTACATTCAAGTCAGGTGCTCACCTTATTTCTTCTTCGTCGCTGCCAAGGTCGTCTTCGTTGAAGAGTAATCCACCGAACTCGGTTGCGCCGCACACAGGAGGAGCCATGTTAAGCAGCTCAACCACCACGGGTTCCTTTAAACTCGGCGACGATGAACCTGAGTCGCCATCATCACGAAGCTCCACCCTTTCGGATGGCGACTCCTCGACAACAGCCTTCGCCTTGTCCCGGCGTTGGCGCTTGAGCGGCTGCTCATCCTCTTCTTCCTGCTCCATTTCCTCTGCCACCTCATCCGGCGAGGTGGTCGCCAAGGGAAGGGAGTCGTCTTCATCAACCGGTTCCACTTCAGGAAATTCCACCTCGAAGGTGGGCACATCTTCGGGCAGTGGTGGCAAGCACGAGGGAGCCAGGTGACCCTGCAAGTCAAGCATACATCAATACAAACAAGACGCACAATACATCAACAAAACAGAGGAGTCGCAAAGCAAATAGAGTCAGATACATACCTGAGGTAGTGGGTTGTCGACCCCGTATTGTTTCACGGGGCAGTCGACGTTGCAGGGGTCGGCAGTCCTGAGACTAGTCACAGACCGCACAGCGGTTTCGACTGCCCTCTTTGAACGTTTCTCCTCTGTAAGGCGAGTCGAGTATTCCTCGCCTTGGTACTCCCACATCCGGTGGTCCCACAGGCGCAGTGGTTGCATGTGCCTCTTCATCATAGTGGCAATAAGGTGGATGCCACCCACCTCCTTGCCCATCGACTTCAGCAATTCGGCGACCGCGCCCAGCTGTGGAGCCACTTCAACCTTATCGGCTTTGGACATCGAGTGCGTCCAGGCATTCGACTTCTTCATTGGCTTGTTCGCCTCAAAGACAGGGACGCCCTCCTGTTCCACGCGGACATAGAACCACTTCTTCCGCCATCCTTGGACGGAATCCGACTGCTTCAGCTGGAAGTAGTTGGTGCCACCGCGTACTTGAATGCCGAAGCCTCCAATCGGGAAGGTGCCTCCACCACCCACATTCCTCTTCACATTGAAGATGGCCTTCCACAGGCCCCAGTGCAAGTGCACTCCCAGGAAGCACTCGCAGAGGACGAAGAAGCAAGCAATGTGGAGGACGCCATTCGGCGTCAGATCGTGGATTTGAATTCCATACGCGTACAACAGTCCACGCAGGAAATCATGCAGAGGGAAGGAGAAGCCCCGATGCAAGAAGTCAACAAAACAAACGCGCTCGCCGGCTCGAGGTTGGGGGATTACCTCTTTCCCTGGAGCGCGCACGGCTAGCTGATCGGCCGGCGGCAGCAGTCCATCATCATGAAGCTCGTCAAGGTGCTGCGCCTTGACGAACGACTTGACCCAATCGCCGGGGACCTTCTTCAACATGTCGACGCCCGTGGTGTCAACAATGGTGGCGGCACTCGTTGCCGCACCTCCTCTCTTCTTTGTCGCTGTTGCACCGGTGGCAGCCGAGCTCGTCGCCGCCGCAACTTTCTTCACGCCCGCCTTCGTCATGGTTTGCTTCTTGCTGAGGGCGCGGGGAAGAGTTTGGAGCAGTGGCAATGGAGAATGGGCGCGAGGAAGAAGAAGGAGCAAGGGCAAAAGAACGACGACAATGGGGATGAAAGTAAATCTTTCCCCTCGCGGTGACATTAATATACGGTGGCGCCGTCCAATCTCAACCGTTCAAACAGCATCGGCAGCAACGGAGTGCATCCAACCCTACACGTGGCGGCAGCGGAACGCAACCGTCGCAGGCCACGACGCCCACTACGCACAAGAACCAAGGCAACCATCATCATGTTCCGCAAACCACGCACCGTGCGGTCAAATCAGAACTGAACCGGCGTCCTTCTTGGTCAACATTGACAGTGGGCCCACACTGACGCGTCCCATCAGCGGAACCGCGCAAGCAACGATCGTCATGCATGACGTCAGCTATCTGAGCTGGAGAATCTTTCGAGCCGGACCCTCGATTCAAACAACAAAATAAAGCCAACAGGCTATTGGGTCCCCTCGACGGACTCTCGCTTCTTTCGACTTCGGTGGATACTTCACCCGAGCATATCAATCAATAGGCCGCAAGGCTGAACAGGGATTCCATTCGTTTGTCGAGTCTGTGAAATCACACCATTCCCTTCAGTAGGCCAACAGGCTGATATGGGACTCCTTCATCTGTCGAGTCCCTTCACTCCCATCGGGAGCATACCAAAAAAATTCTTTCGACTGTATGTCAATTGAGATTAACCTCAATTGCAAGCAATTCACCTTAATCTCGGGGGCTACTCCCATCGGGAGCGCTGTCGCGCCCTCGATAAACACAAGACTACTGGACTACTGAGTCCCAAAACAAGCACTCGCATTTTCTGTCGACTGACGCTACTCAGCTTCATACAAACATACCACGACGGCAGTCGCAAAACATTCGATTCCCGAGATGAGTCCGCCGCATGTGTTCCTCGGATGTTGCACCCAATGTGCAAAGATAAGACATGCCGATCATTCGAGTGGGCCAGGGCTCGCACCAGCTGCGTTCACCCTATGATTTTCGTGCCAGCAGGCGTGAAGAAAATCCCGACGGACGCGTTGGGTACCCAAAGTAATCACAAACATCCTCTGTAAGACCTCCGTGGCATGAGTCGAAAGCTTCTCAGCTATTTCCACGTTCGAGTCCGGGGACTCGGGCTTGATGTAGGCTGGCTAGGTTCTTGCCCAAGAGCATCTAACTGGTCCCGATCCATCGAGTGTGCCAGGCCAGCCATGTCATCATCCCTAGAAACTATCACCAAAACCGCGAAATACGAACACACCCAACAGTCGATGTACTACTGACTCGGAACAAAGTCCCTTGTAACAGACAGAAGATAACGTGCACTCGGTGAGGAGTCCTTACCCGATTCTTCGACTCGACCAAGCACTTGGGGGCTACTGACGTGGGCCTACCTTTCGGGTGCCCCACTATGAAGGTACCTGGTGCACGCAAAGACTAGGGCCCAACCGGCGGCCTAAGAGCCTCAGCGAGGTAATGGCTGCGGCTAACAAATACGCCGGCTCGGACAAAACCAGAGACGCGTCAGATGGAGAAGAGGAGGAAGTTGCTGTCAAGGGAAAGAAAAATATCAGTAAGTCCCAACAGCAACAAACCAACCACAACAACACGAGTCAAAACAAGCGCAAGAGTGAAGAAGGAAACTCTAGGCTCGTCGCCAACACGCGTGGAGGATCCAGGGTCCAACGAGTAAGGGGACGAGGAGGCGGCTCTCGTCCAATTAAAATGGAAGAAGTTTTCAGTCGGTCGTGCGATCTTCACACGGGAGGTGATGGGCGGCCAGCAGACCATACCAAGGCGCAATGCAATTATTACAGGAAGTGGAAAGAGGAAAGCCAACACAACAGGGGAAACCACCATGAAAGAAACCCTAGCGCGGCTCGTGATTCAGGTGCCGGGCAGCACAATGCGAGTAATCCCAAGCAAATAGGGCAGTACCACACAATAGTTATCAACACCTCCAAGAGGGAGGAGAAATTAAGCCGCAGAAGCCAGCAAGTGAACGTTGTAATACCAGCAACCCCCAATTGGCTAAAGTGGTCAGAGCATGCAGTAACATGGAGCCGCGACGATCACCCGCCGCAAGTGCGAGAACCAGGGAAGCTGGCGCTAGTTGTGGCACCCTACGTAGCAGGATACAAGCTAACCAAAGTGCTTATGGTCGGAGGAAGCAACATAAACATCATGTACTACGACACGTTCAATCGTTTGGGGCTCATGGATTCCAGCCTGCAACACACGACGACCGTATTTCACGGCATCGTCCCAAGGAAATCTGCACAGCCAGTGGGAAAGATAACCCTGGGAGTAACCTTCGGGACAGAAGAAAACTTCAGAAGCGAGTTCATATGCTTCGAAGTGGTGAAATTCCAAAGCCCGTATCACGCTCTGTTCGGACGAACAGCCTTCGCCAAGTTTATGGCCAGGCCCTGCTACGTGTACCTACAGTTGAAGATATCAGGACCAAGAGGGGTCATCACGGTGCACGGCGATAGAGAAAAATCAATAGGGTGCGAGGAAGGAGATGCAGCCTTCATAGAATCAGCCTATGCCGCTGAAGAGCTAAAGAGCTATAAGTCACAGGTGGACCCTAACGATATGAGCGTAGTCACCACGCCATCCACCGAACCACCAATGAAATTCAAAGCGCCCCAAGACACCAAGCAGATAGATCTTATTTCTGGCGACTCATCTAAGCAGGCAAGCATCGGAGCACATATGGAAAAAGAACAGGAACGGGCCCTCATCGCTTTCCTTCAGGAAAATAAGGACATCTTCGCATGGAAACCATCAGATATGCCAGGGGTACCAAGAGAATTGGCAGAGCATAGCCTCAACGTGAACCCTGTGGCCAAGCCAGTAAAGCAGCCATTGCGGCGTTTCCACGACGACAGAAGAAAGGCGATAGGGGAAGAAATAGCTCGCCTATTGGCCGCAGGATTCATCACAGAAGTGTATCACCCGGAGTGGTTGGCAAACCCAGTCCTGGTTATGAAATAGAATGGCACATGGCGAATGTGCATTGATTACACCAGTCTCAACTAGGCCTGCCCGAATGATCCATTTGCCTTGCCACGGATTGACCAAGTCATTGACTCAACGGCCGGATGCGAGTTGTTATGCTTTCTAGACGCCTATTCAGGCTACCATCAAATCAAGATGAAGAAGAAAGATCAGGAGAAGGCATCCTTATTACACCCTTTGGGGCCTTTTGCTACATCAGCATGCCCTTTGGATTGAAGAATGCAGGCGCGACTTACCAGAGGTGCATTCAAAATTGCTTACATGAGCAGATAGGTCGCAACGTTCACGCCTACGTGGATGACATTGTGATTAAATCTCAAGTGGGCCAGGATCTCATCAGCGACCTAGAAGACACATTTACAAATCTCAGAAGATACAACATGAAGCTCAACCTGACGAAGTGCATCTTTGGAGTACCAGCGGGGAAGCTGTTGGGGTTTATAGTGTCAGAAAGAGGCATCGAGGCCAACCCTGAAAAGATAAAGGCTGTAATGGACCTCCAAAAACCAAAAAAGATCAAGGACGTACAGCGACTTACCGGTTGCGTCGCGGCATTAAGTCGCTTTATATCAAGACTAGGAGAAAAAGCCCTGCCTTTGTACAAGTTGCTGAAAAAGTCAGATACCTTCGTTTGGGATGCAGAAGCCGACGAAGCTTTAACAGTCCTGAAAAGTCAGCTGACAAATGCTCCAGTTCTGGTGGCTCCAAAGGATAATGTCGGAGAATGACTCCCACGAAACAGGGGTGGTCAAACTCACGAAGAGAGTTTGTGTAAGGGGCTGAACACGTTGGTCAAACAACCCTCAACCTGCACGGCGACGGTGCTCGTCGAGCATGAGGAGGGACATCACGACAGAGATGAACAACAGCCCGTACCCAGGTTCACGGCCCTCGTATGGAGGTAAAACCGCTACTCCTGCTTGTCTGTATTGCACTGCTATGGAGGTTACAGTACAATGAGCTTGCCGAGGGCTCTCTTTTGGAAATGGTGTGCCCAAGGAAGGGGAAACAGTGGTCTTCTTCCTCCTTGCGCATAGGTAGCTAAGCTAGAATGAAAGTGCGATCCTTCGCTACGGTGGAGCACCTCCTCCTTTTATAGGCGCCCCGGGCCTCTTCCCTGTGCTTGCGCAACGGAAGCGCTACCACATGGCGACAGAAGGAGGAGCACGGTGCACCGCAGCCCAGCTGTCCATGGACGCAGTCCATGGGCGTAAAGCTGATGCCTGTGGCAGAGAAGCCACCGTCCATCCAGGACGGCCAGCTGGGGCTGCAGAGGAACGTGGGGGTGCCCACGGTCACGTCGACCGTGGAGCGTAGCGCCGGCCGGTCCCCTTATCACCAAAGAGGAAGTCCTTCATGGCGCAGCTTTGTTGACTCCTTTAATCACCAAAATGGCAACTGCGGCGTCGTCGTCACCGCGCGCAGAGGCGCGCGTCACTCTGCGCCGCTGCAGAGCCCATGTGCGCTCTACAGAGGTTGCTTAGCAGCGAAGGAATCCCCGCGAGGGCTGGGGTGCCCTGTGGAGGATTCGGCGTTGACTTCCCTTCAGGGAAGATCTCCTTGAAGAGGGGGCAGCAGTAAGGGGGCCTCTGCAGGCCTCTGCTACCCCCTATGCCTTCGCGAGGCGATTTGCCTCGCGGGTCTCTCCAGGCCGTAAGCCTGGTCCTTAGCGAAATTGAGCCACCGAGTGTCGAGGGCTGCGGAGGACAGGCCCAGCACACCCTGGTTCTCACTGGGCCGACAGTAGCCCCCGGGCCCATGATGGGCACGATGTAGTCCCGTGGACGCAGGCGAATCGTCATGGGCCCAAAGTGTCCGGCCGGCCCGAGACACGTGTAGGGCAGTTAGGAGCCGCGGCGACACGTTCTCTTCGGAGATGATGGGCGTAGTGGTGGGACCCACCATGTCTTGGTAACTGCCCTGAGGTGATATAAAGCCTGCAGCGCCGGTTCAGGCTGCAGTTACTGCCTCATTTGCGCTCTCGTCCTCTTGCTCTCCTTTGGCCCCGGCACTCTTCCTCCTTCTCAGAGCTTCTCCGCCGCCCTTCCTTCGTCAACCATGGGTCCCAAGAAAGACAAGGCGGCGATGGTGAACGACCCTGCTGGGGCGCAGCAGGAGGATGAGCTCGGACCGGCGCTTGTGGGCACCCGTCTTCACACGGCGGAGGCGCTGGACAAGCTCAGACCGATGGCCGCCGCAAGAACAACGAGCACGGCGCCAGCGTTCTCAAGGTGGCGCGCTTTGGCAAGCTCGCGGCGGGGTTCTACCCCATTTTTCTCCAGACTCTGTTCGCCGGCCTGGTGCCACCATTTTCTCCATTCCTTGAGGAGGTCCTGGCCTTCTACCAGATCCAGCTTCTGCATCTCCACCCCAACTCCATTCTGATCCTCGCCATTTTCGCCTATCTCTGCGAGGCGTATTTGGGGTGATGCCTTCTGTGTCCTTCTTCCAGAGCTTCAACGCGCTCCGCTCCACGGCGCCCGGCGAGCGGTCCGGATGCGTGTCCTTCCGCATTGCGGATGGATGGGTGGCATCTACATCCCAATGTCCTGGGACGGCGATAAGCCCGTCACGCGGGTGACGAAGAAAGTGGACGACTTCCGCCAGCGATGGTTCATCGTGGACGCCAAGACGCAGAACCCCTTCTTCGACGTCCCTGAGGCGCCGCCGCTGAAGAACACGAACTGGTCGAGCGCGGCCTTCCACAGTCCGAAGATTGCTGACTTGGTCGCGCGCATGAGGCTCGTCCGCGAAGCTGGCCTCACGGGGCAGATGGTTGCTGAAGACTTCGTGAGGCGCCGCATCGCTCCTCTCGAGAAGCACACGAAGCCGGCGTGGATGTATTCTGGCCCGGCGGACCCGATGCGCCTGCACTGCGGTTCCCACACCCCCGATGTCATTGCCTCCATCATGGGTATCCTCTTCACCGCCCCGGATGTTCCTGCACCGGGCAGTGAGCTCGCGAGGCCCATCCACCAGCTTACTCCGAAGAAGCGCCTCGCGATCCTGGAGCTGATGCCGGAGTTCACCCTCGAGGCCTGGAGGGGGAGGAGACGAAGGAGACTGCGGCGCCGTGGTGGAAGAGGACCGGGCCGCAGGGTCACCCGCCGCATCAGACGCCAATCTGGGCGCTGTCTCTGGAGGGGCGAATCCTTCGGCAGGAGAGGCGAGCTCCTCGAAGCCTGCGCCTCCCGAGGAAGAAGTTCTGGAGATCTCGTCCAGCGGGGATGAGGATTTCCTTGCGGTTCCTTCGCGCCAGGCCGCGGAGGAGGAAGAGGACAGCGGCCAGGAGGCCGTGGCGGGTGTGACACCCCTCCCTGGCCCATCTCGCCAGAGAGGCGGTCGTCCCGTGCGCCAGCCCAAGATATCTGGCCGCACGTCACGACAGTGCAACATAATGGAAATCATTACACAATCAGGCACAAGAAGTGCTACAAATGGTTCACAAGGCCATCGAGGCATGACCAAATATCAAGCCAAGCATGGCTCAGGACAGAGTTTAACTAGCAGCGGAAGACGACTAAGGCAACGGCTCGGAGCGGCTCCACTCCACAGGCATCTGGCTGGGCTACTGATCCTAGCACGCTCTTGCTCCATCTCCTTGCTAAGGTAGACGATGACTCCTCGCCAACATCTGGCCAAAATCACAAGGCCCATGAGTACATTTGTATGCACTCAGCAAGAATCGCCACTTACTGCAAACAATCCAACAATCATGCAGCAAGATATATATTGGAAATAAAATACTACACATGGCAAGTGTGTACTCTAGACAGACAATTATACAGTATAACATAAAGGTAGCATGGCATCACAACCAAAACATGGCATAAGCAAACAACGGGGTATCACCAGTGCAGTGTCCAAGCCAGGTGGGGTTGGATCGTGCACCGCAATCATACAAAGAGATTACCTGTGACGAGTAAACGATTGTACCAGTTGGTACCAAATAATATACAACAGCACCTGTGATCACTGCTAGGTCCACTGGCCTCATCTTTCCACTCTGGCATGCACGGTTGATGTTGGCTCAGGCCTAACTCTAGGCTCCCAACGATCACACCGCCATCCCATATCACGGGTAACCATCAACATCTCAATGCAACATTCCCTGCATCATCTTATTTGTTTATTTAGAGAGATCAGGTCGTTCATTAATTCTTTCAAACAGATCTTAAGTTTAACCTCCTGACACGACAAAGACACACAGTGTGACCGACACTGAACTGTTGTTCATATCCCAGGAACGAGGCTAGCTTGCTAGGTTGATGCTCTCGAGAGTTTGCTTTACCACCTATCAGAATGCACCCCACTCAGCCGACACTTCAGGTTCATCACGCCCAAAGTCGTACTAAGCAAAATACACTCACATGACGGTCCACTTGCTAAGACACTCTCCTGCACCACCCTATGCACGTGGCACAACAGGCAAGTAAATCCGGCACATCCCCCGGCACGACCGGGTATGCCTAGCTCCGGACTCCCTATCATAGTCGAACCCGTGCCTGTCGACCTCTACCCTCGGACAGCACAACCGAACGACTGCGCCCAATGGATGGCACAAAAGGGGCTCAACAACCTACTAGGTCACGGTCCTCCATGAGACGACGATGGTTCTGCTTTCAAAGTTCAGATTAGTGGCACCATGGACTGACCCTATCGTTGTTTGGAGGGGAGTTTCATTAAATCAAGTTTCATTATAACAAGTCCAAACAACAGAGGGTTAGTTCAGCACAACCACAATATCAAAATAATAGATATCAACAAACAACAAGACATTAGCAACATAATATTTCAAGAAATAGTAGTATCCATGTCCAAACTTAGCGAAATAAAAAGAACGTCAACCGGAAGACTACGGCGGCGATTCCGCCGACCAGCGCCTTCTCGTTTGACAAGGAAAAGGAAGCGTCAACCGGAAGACTATGGCGGCGATTCCGCCGACCAGCGCCTTCTCGTTTGACAAGGAAAATGAAACGTCAACCGGAAGACTACGGCGGCGATTCCGCCGACCAGCGCCTTCTCGTTCGACAAAAATAAAAGGAACATCAACCGGATGACTGTGGCAGCGATTCCGCTGGCAAGCGCCTTCTCGTTCAGCAAAAAAAGAAAAAACGTCAACCGGATGACTGTGGCAGCGATTCCGCTGGCAAGCGCCTTCTCGTTTGACAAAATAAAAGAAACATCCACCGGAAGACTACGGCGGCGATCCCGCCGACCAGCGCCTTCACAGATCGACTATAAAAGATAACACAGTTAGTTTGCGTCGACGGGAGACTACGGCGGCGATCCCGCCGACCAGCGCCATCATAGATCGACGTTAATATTTTAGTGAGACGGCGGCGGTTCCCCCAGTCCATTGTCTCAAGAAAGGTGTTGTTTGATAAACATTAACAATACATAATATAACCAAGCAAGTCCGATAAATAAATATGCAACATAATATGCAACATGGCAGGAGCAATATTACAAGTTCATACTAAACAAGATCAACAACAGACATGCATAAATATAACAGTAGACAGACAGAAACATAAACACCCGGCATGGCAATAGTAAATAAACCAACAAACACTGCTGAGCTGCTCATAGCAAGGGGTTAGCTTGCCTTCGAAGACGGGGATCCACCTGGTTTGGGAAGGTTGGGACGATTCCGCGGCGTAGGGCAGCGATAGCCCGTTCCACAGACTACGGAATGCACGTATAAAAGGGCACCCCATAGAACTATTTTGGAATGAGATGAAATCAGTACCACCGGAAAGAGCTCGTCGAGACGAAGATTTAGAAATTTGAATCACCGAAAACGGAGCTACGGTTTGAAAGTTGTGGGCGTTTGAAAATTGGTCCAGCAGGAAAAAGAAAAACAGAACCGGAAAAAAAAACTATCGGGCCGCAAATGGGCCACGGCCGCGCTGCGCGTGCTGGCGCTGGCGCCTGGGTGGGCCGAGCTGGGCCGTAAGCGGCTGCTCCTGCTGGGCTGGGCTTGGGCCAGAAAACGTTTCGGGACGGATGAAACGAAAAAAAAACAGAACCAGGAACGGATCAATCGATCCCGTCTTCAACCTCCGGCTCCAGCACGGGAGGGCGCCGTGGTCGCCGGAGCAGGCGGATCGGCGCGCCGGCCGGCCGGCCGTCGGCGGGGATGGGGTGGAGGCGGCAGAAGCCACGGCCAGGAGGAGCTGGGGCGGGGACGAAAACGTGGTCGTCGTTTCCTTCCGCGCGGGCACGCACGGGAGCGCACGGGGAGGCGTCGGCCGGCTGCGGCAGAGGGCTCGGCGGCCAGCCGAGGACGGCGGTGACGCCGTGGGGCAGCGCCGCGCCCGGGGAGGTGTCCAGGGCGGCAGGGGGAGCTCAGCCGTGACGAACGCGAGCTTGGCGAGCTCGGTAATGGCTAGGTTGCTCTCCGGTGATTTTTAGGGGCTCCCGAGCAAACCATAAGGCAAGTTCTAGGGGAAGGAGGGAATGGGAGGGGCCAAGCTGAGAGGAGGCACCGGGATCCTCTAAAGCAAGGGAGAGGGAGGGGGAGGCTTGATGGCACCGACGGTGGGTTGGTGACCACCTTTGCTCCACGGTTAATGGGGGGATAGGATGAGGGGAGGATGTGGCTGTCGTGCTGGAGGCACAGTGAAACACGTGGTGTACTGCAGCAGAAGGATCAGCCACCGACCACAGCAGTAAGCGGGAATTAGGTCTTGTCTAAGCGCGCGTCCCGGACGTCCAGAACGCGACACGGGTGACATCGTCGCGTTCCCGATGACTCGGAGCTCCTAATGGAGCACGGTTTCCACCGCTGGGTTCGTAACGATGAGGGGAACACAACAAAACAAGAATCCCTCAGGGATTCCAAACTTTGTAAAATAGATTTTCCAGAAAACCAAAATCACCGAAGGTGCTCGATGAAATGACAGGGGCCTTGCACAACTCAGAAAAATCCCAAAAAATTACCACTGAGTATTTGTGGCATAGGGAGGGTGTCTATGGAGTTTGAGCTCAATTGGATGTCTAGAAATAAGGTTTTGACAAAGTGCCCACAAAATGGCATATTGGCATGATCAAGAGAAGATGATTTTTCTTGCATGGTCTTGGGGTGGTATTCTGGATATGGGTGTCTATGGGCCATGTGGTCAATGTGACCAAGTCCCATGGTCATAGGATTTGTCTAGGTATAGGTTTGCTTGAAGATTTCAAAAAGGCATGAAAATGGCCTTACAAAGGAAGTAGGTCAAAAGTTTCTCAAATGGGTTTGGCTCCAAAGGATGAAGTGTAGGGATTGTAAAAATATTCATCCCCTGAATTTATCAAAATTTATGGAGATGCATAGCTTGACTCAAACATTTCTGGATCAGAAAGGGCAGTTTGGAAAATAGTGCCAACTTGGAAATATTGCATTGGAGTATGCAATATTTTTGCATGGATTGTCTTTATATGTATAGGGGAGTCCTCAGGTATTTTTAGTGGAATTTTTCAATCTATGGAAATAGGCTTTCCTTTGGTAGGTGGAGAAAAGGGTTTAAAGATTCGATAATTAGGGCTAGGGTTTTCGAGGGAAAACCTAAGCACCAAAATTATCACGGCTGATGGAGTGGTTCGTGGATCACTAGGAAAATTATTGAGGGAGCAATTCCCAAGTCAATTCATCCTCAAAATATTGAAGAAATATTTAGGAAAAGAGAAAGTTTTTCAGGTGTCATAAAACACCACTAAAATTAGGTTTAAATTTTCGGGGTGTTACAGACCTTCCCCCCTTAAAATAATCTCGTCCTCGAGATTAAGGAGGTTATACAAGATAATTCTTGAACGATCCTTTTATACCCTATTTAAAAACTTTTTCTGCAAAATATTAGAGTTTAACACTCAAGAGATTAACACTCCACAAGATTTTCATTTAAAACAACATGATATTTCTACCATACTCCATGCATTTAAAAGATGGCATGGCAGGGGCTCACTCAATCAATCAGCATAGGATCTACCACCATGGTTAAAAATTAAATCTGTGGTTTTGCTCAACTCAACACAAACATGGCAAGATCGAACAAGACCTACAACCAAACTATCAACCAACAAGCAAAGATTTAACTCGGATAAACAATTGCCCAAATTTTGCAAAACAAAGATTGGGGATATGCTAATCATATCCTCTATCTAGGGTTTTTATTTTAGAAAAGCTGTATATACACTTTCATGTATACACAGGTTTTGGAAAAACAACAGGGTTTCTTTTCAAAAGAAAAATATCTGTGCCACCAATAATTGGTTCACAGACACTGAGGGATAGGGCATTTCCCAAAAATCATTTTGCAAAATTTCCCTAAAAGAAACAATGGAGAGACGAGGGGATGATTTTCCGAGAAAGGGATAGAGGCACCCGTGGCTATCGGCTTACTCGCTGACATGTGGGACTGGGGTCCACCTGGCAGTCTCCTGATTCCTTTCTCTCTTCTTCTTCCTTGTTGTATCTCATTCTGTACACGGCTGGTCCTCAGTGCACGGAGCATTACACTGCGGCACTGATGCGCGTGCGGTCCATCGAGGTCGCGGCCATCACGGCTTTGGGGAACAGGGCCTCGACGGTTTCGCGCCATTGGGCGAGTACTGCTCGCGATTCCTCTCTTTTCCCGCGTGCGGTGCCGTAGCGGCATCCGAGCTCTGATGGCGTGAATCACACGCTCGTTGGGAGACCCCAAGAGGAAGGTATGATGCAGTTCAGCAGCAAGTTTTCCCTCAGAAAGAAACCAAGGTTATCGAACCAGTAGGAGCAGCAACTCTTCAGAAGGTTGTTGTGGCCGCACGGCGCAAACGATCACCAACGTGGAACTGCACACAACACAATCAAACTACTTTGCCCCAACGAAACAGTGAGGTTGTCAATCTCACGGCTTGCTGAAAACAAAGGATTAAACGTATGGTGTGGAAAATGAGTATTAAATTGCAGAGAATGAAAAAGGAACAGTTTGCAGTTTGTGGTTGTTTAATCAGTGTAAAAGAATGGACCGGGGTCCACAGTTCACTAGTGGTGTCTCTCCATAAAAGATAACTAACATGTTGGGTGAACAAATTACAGCTGGGCAATTGACAAATAGTGAGCGCATGACAATGCATATACATGACATGTTGACTACTATGATATTTAATTGGGCATTACGACATAATACATAGACCGTTATCCAACAGCATCTATGACTAATAATCCACCGCCGGGTTGTCATCCGAGTCCCCCGTTGGTATTAAGTTGCAAGCAACGGATAATTGCATTAAGTAAAGTGCGTAATGTAAACAAACACATATGCCCGTGGACATAGCATCGTTAGGTTATCCCTAGTGGCAACAGCACATCCACAACCTTAGAACTTTCTGTCACTGTCCCAGGTTAAACGGAGACATGAACCCACTATCTAGCATAAATACTCTCTCTTGGAGTTACAAGCATCTACTTGGCCAAAGCATCTACGAGTAACGGAAAGCATGCAAGATCTTAAATAACATATAAGATAGATTGATAATCAACTTGACATAATATTCAATATTCATCGGATCCCAGCAAACACAACATGTAGCATTACAATAATATGATCTTGATCATGTAGGGCAGCTCACAAGATCTAAACATGATGGCACAAAGTGGAGAGACAACCATCTAGCTACTGCTATGGACCCGTAGTCCAAGGATGAACTACTCACGCATCACTCCGGAGGCAGGCATGGCGATGTAGAAGCCTCCGGTGACGATTCCCCTCTCCGGCAGGGTGCCGGGAAGAGGTTCTGAACCCTCCCGAGCTAGGGTTGACGGCGGCGGCGTCTCTGGAACTTTTCGTGGATATTTGCTCAGGTACTTAGGGTTTTCGCGTCGGGGGGAATAAGTAGGCGAAAGGGCGGCGGCTGCGGACCCCCGAGGGGCCCACACCACCCTAGGGCGCGGCAGAGGGGGGCCCGCGCCCTAGGTGCGTGTGGCCTCCTGGTGGCCCTCCTCTGCTGCTCCTTCGCTCCGTCAGGCGTGTTCTGGAAAAATAGGCACCCCGTGTAGTTTCGTCCAATTCCGAGAATATTTCCAGACTAGCTTTTCTGGAATACAAAAACAGCAGAAAACAGGAACTGGCACTTCGGCATCTTGTTAATAGGTTAGTCCCAAAAAATGTATAAAAGTGATATAAAGTAGATGCAAAACATGTAGCAATTGGTATAAAACAAGCATGGAACATCAAAAATTATAGATACGTTTGAGACGTATCAGCATCCCCAAGCTTAGTTCCTACTCGTCCTCGAGTAGGTAAACGATAAAAACAAAATAATTTTTGAGGTGACATGCTACATCATAATCTTGATCATATAATATTGCAAGGCACATGTAAATGAATGAAGTGATCCAAGTCAATGGTCTATAATTTGCTACCAAATAGATAATGAGTAAACAATGAATCACACAAGCTAAACGTTTTCATGAATAGTACTTTCGAGACAAGCATCAAACAGTTTTGCATAAGTGTTAACTCATAAAGCAATAGTTTCTAATAAAAGGTATTTAATCAACACAAAGGAAGAATTTAGTTTCAGCATTTGCTTCAACTTTCAACATATTTATCTCATGGATATTGTCAACACAAAGTAGTATAACAAGTCCAATACATTGCATATAACGCATGTTGTAACAAAGTTGACACTAGTGTTTGCTTGTGGAAGACAGAAAGAATAGGAAAACTGACTCAACATAAAAGTAAAAGAAAGGCCCTTCGCAGAGGGAAGCAGGGATTAAATCATGTGCTAGAGCTTTTAGGTTTTTGAAAGCATATAGAGATTGCATAAAATATTTGATACTCCTCCCAACCTTGCTAACACAAGCCATGGCTAACCGAATCCTCGGGTGCCTTCCATCAATCACATACCATGGAGGAGTATCTATTTTTGAGAGGTGTTTGTTAATTGTCAACGAATGGTAGCGGGTGAGAACAGTATTCTACCTGTCGAACGGACTTTTAAGAGCGGCTCCCATGAAGGACGTTATTTCTACCAGCAAGGCAGATCATCCCTCTTTCTCTTTGGTTTACACACATTCAGGTATTTCACTGTTTGTCATTGCTTACTGATGAATCAGGGCAAAAGTGTGAAGAGAATTAATTGGTTAAAGTTGTAATTAATTGGGACTGGGCACCCCGTTGCCAGCTCTTTTTGCAAGTTATTGGATAAGCGGATGTATATGCCACTAGTCCAGGTGTAAAAGTCCATTCGACAAATAGAATAAAGAATAACCACACTAATTCCTCATGAGCTAGTAAACATTGACACAAAAAGGGAATAATAACATTTTGAATAATTTAAAGGTAGCACATGAAAAATTTACTTGGAGTGGCAAGGAAATACCACATATAGGTAGTTATGGTGGACACAAATGGCATGGATTTTGGCTCAAGGATTTGGATGCACGAGAAGCATTCCCTCTCAGTACAGAGTTTAGGCTAGCAAGGTTATGTAAGCAAACAAGAATATCAACCCGTACACCAAGTTTTATATGACAAACATATTGCAAACGTTATAAGACTTCATACCGTCTTCCTTGTTAACCAAACCCTGTTATTAGAAAATATCTAGACCTTAGAGATACCACCGATGCAAACCAAATTTTCAACAAGCTTTACGGTAGTTCTTCACTAATAGGCTTAACTCATGTGATGCACAATTTAATCATGATCTACTTGTTAACTCAAAACAATTGACAAGCATCAAGTTATCCATTAGTGATCTACAAGATTAAGCAAGTTTTTCCTTATACCAATTACCACATGCAACATTTTCTGAACCAACCAAACACCAATCAATTTATTTCATCAACTCTCCAAACAAATATAAGTGAAGCAAGAGAGTACTTTCTACAAAAGAAAGCTAATAGCTCTGACAAGAGATACATGAAAACAAGAGCTAAAAGCTGAACAGCGCTAGATATGAATACTCAACAAATATAAGTGAAGAATAGGAGTATTCTCATGAAAAAGCGGAGCGTGTCTCTCTCCCAATCAAGAATGCTAGGGTCCAGTCAAGCTTTATTGAAAATAAAAATGCAATACTGAAAATAAAAGCACACAGACGCTCCAAGAAAAGCACATATGATGTGAAAGAATTAAAATATAGTTTCACTAGAGATGACCTGATAATTTTGACGATGAAGAAGGGGATGCCTTGGGCATCCCCAAGCTTAGACGCTTGAGTCTTCTTGAAATATGCTGGGGAGATCCATGGGAGCCTCCCCAAGCTTAAGCTCTTCACTCTTCTTGATCCTATTATATCATCCTTCTCTCTTGACCCTTGAAAACTTCCGTCACACCAAACTCAAAGTAGATCTCATTAGAGGGTTAGTGCATAATCAAAATTCACATGTTCTATAAGACGCAATATGATTTGTTACTTTAAACATTAGCTACAGCCACTGATGTTATGTGAAGCTCTTCCACCCAAAAAAGAATTTCACTCAACACTAGTAAAAGAGAGAATGCAAAATAAAAAGGCATAATCTGTCTAAAACAGAACAGTCCGCAAAGACGAATTTTTTCGAGGCACTTACGACGCTCAGATCGAAAACTCTGAACTAATGAAAGTTTCAGACATTCATAAAGATTACGCACAAAAATTTCAGATTTAATTAACAATCTGGTGATTTTAGGAATTTCGTACAGTGAACAGCAAAAATCTGTTTCTGCGCAGCAATCAAAATTAAGCATCATCTTAACATTAGAGGCTACTCTTGGCACAACAATGCGAGAAAATAAAGATACAAAGGAGTTGCTACAGAAGTAAACATCCTCCTTGACTCAATAAAAGAAAAATTGCAGAAAAAAAAAATGGGTTGCCTCCCATAAGCGCTTTTCTTTAACGCCTTTTAGCTAGGCACAAAGCATGCATCAAGTATTACCAAGTGAAGAAGCATCAAAGAGAGGTCGGAAGTTTTCTCAACAATGCATTTATCTTATCTATGTAGGTTTCGGAATTCCCTTTCTCAATACCTCTAGGCTCATCATATTCATCAAATGGGTTTTCAGGAACAATCCAATCAAAATTCTTTTCTAGTGCCTCCTGCATTCCTATAAGCTTAAAAGGTATTGGTATTTTAACTTCCCCCTCACAATTAGTTTCTTAGTGTACTTAAGCCTCTCTTTTTCAAGTTTTTCAAGTGTATTAACAACGTCAATACAATACCAAGCATCTTGTATTTAATAAAAACTTTTCTAGCTTCCCTAGCAACATCACCAAATTCTTAAGTAGGGTTTCTAAAACAAAATCTTTCTTTTCACCATCTTCCGTATCATGAGTTTTAGAAACATGTGCTGCATTATGGGACTAAATTGACAAACCGAGCTTCCAACATGTGAACTAGAGAAGCTGTAGCAATTTCATAATTTGGAGCAAGTTCTACCAAGGATCTATCTTCAAAATCTTTAACCATACTAACATGATTAAGAATTCCTCAATGTTATCTCTTCCAATGATAGACCCACTACCCACAGATATTTCTTTTAAAGTATACTTAGGGAGAAGCATGATGAAATAATAAAAACCAAACAGAAAATAAACTAGATGCAAGTAACTAATTTTTTTGTGTTTTTGATAATTGAAAGCAAACAAGATAAAATAAAATAAACTAAGCAAGACAAAAACAAAGTAAAGAGATTGGAAGCGTGAAACTCCCCTTGCAGAAGACTGCTGTCTCCCCGGCAACGGCGCCAGAAAAAGAGCTGTTGAGGGACAGAGGAGTCTGAATATTCTTCTCCCGGCAACGGCGCCAGAAAAAGAGCTTGATGGCGTGAATCACACGCTCGTTGGGAGACCCCAAGAGGAAGGTATGATGCAGTTCAGCAGCAAGTTTTCCCTCAGAAAGAAACCAAGGTTATCGAACCAGTAGGAGCAGCAACTCTTCAGAAGGTTGTTGGTGGCCGCACGGCGCAACACGATCACCAACGTGGAATCTGCACACAACACAATCAAACTACTTTGCCCCAACGAAACAGTGAGGTTGTCAATCTCACCGGCTTGCTGAAAACAAAGGATTAAACGTCTGGTGTGGAAAATGAGTATTAAATTGCAGAGAATGAAAAAGGAACAGTTTGCAGTTTGTGGTTGTTTAATCAGTGTAAAAGAATGGACCGGGGTCCACAGTTCACTAGTGGTGTCTCTCCATAAAAGATAACTAACATGTTGGGTGAACAAATTACAGCTGGGCAATTGACAAATAGTGAGCGCATGACAATGCATATATATGACATGTTGACTACTATGATATTTAATTGGGCATTACGACAAGATACATAGACCGTTATCCAACAGTATCTATGACTAATAATCCACCGCCGGGTTATCATCCGAGTCCCCTGTCGTGGGTTTGTCACGTCAGGTGTCATGGATGACTTCGTAGGTGTGGGATTACGCGAGTCAAGCATCTCCGAGCTTGGGATCGCATGAACAAAGATCAACACAGATTTACCCAGGTTCGGCCCCCTCAATGTGAGGTAAAAGACCTACTTCCTGCCTACCCTAGATTGGTATTGATATGATAATCGAGGTGTTACAATGGAGGCGATCCGATCTGGTACTCGCCGTATGAGCTAGGGTTTTGGGCTTGATAGCTTGACCCTCTCTAAGTCCTGCGAGTCCTCTTTATATACACAGAGGCTCGCCAGGTTACAAAGGAAACTTTCCCCACAAGGAATACGTCCACCGAGGTCTACTGGAGACTACTTGGTCTTCACGTCCTCCAGGATACGTCTTCTAGATCTTTCCCCTTACGGCGGTTCAATACAGGGCTTGCTCCCAAGTGGGCCTTTGTCCGTGCGAGTAAAGTAAGTCGCACTGGGCCGCGGGTTAATCCAGAAAGTATTCCCCCGACATTAGCCCCCAAGATTGGTTAGGACTTTACGGTGAGAATCTTCTGCCTCTTGAAATGGTCACTGAGCCGCACTGCAAACGTTCTGACCAATCTTCTGACTTATGCGATTCAGAGCTGTGACTTATCTGCGCGACTCATCTCCCCTTCTGGAAATATTCTGTTTCCTTTAATTGCGGACCGTTACTCGTTTTGCGGGCGCAAATTGTGCCGTTGGTTGCGAGCGCAGATTGTGCCGTTAGTTGCGGGTCCCTTCAGTTATAAGCTGCGGCCACCTAGGTCATTATTCACTTGCCCTTGCAATCTCCTCATCCCTAGCCGCGCCGTCTTCTTCCTCAATCCGAGCTTAGTTCCCCAATCCAATCTCCTCTTCGCAATGGCGCCCAAGGCAAAGCCATCTGACGATAAGCGCAGGATCTCCTGCAACTGGGAAGGATCCTGGGTGACGGAGGAAACTCTTGCGGAGCTGGCTTCTTGCCGCCGAAGGAGGACGGCGTCTGGCGGGCGCCAGGCGATGAAATCGAGCCGCGCCCCAAGCCCAACGACTGGTGATGTTCGTGGAGCACGTGGAGCGTGGATTCACGCCGCCAGGTTCTCCCTTCTTCCGCAATCTGCTGCAACGCCTAGGCCTCCGTCTTCACGACATCGGGCCCAACTCAATGCTCCAGGTGAGCAATTTTCATGTGTTGTGCGAGGACTATCTTGGCATAGCCCCCAACATCGATCTGTGGCTGGCCTCTTTCACCTGCAACAGCCAACTTGTCTCCAAGGGTGGCGCCTATGTTCAGGTAGGCGCCATCTCTCTTCAACGCCATCGAAACTCTGTTCTTCCCAAGCTGGCCCTGGCAAATCGGCCCAGGTCTTGGCAAAAATCCTTTTTCTACTGCCAAGATACTTCTCCGGAGGGCGAAACTCGTCTCCCCTCCTGGTCCAACACCACCTTCGTGCCTACCGAGGCACTGAAATCAAAGCCTCGCGACTCGGCCATGCCCTTCATCAATGAGTCGCTGATCAAGGTCCGCGCCTTAATAGGTCATGGTCTTACTGGCCTTGATCTTCTCTCTTGCTGGACCAAATGGCGCGTCCAGCCCGTGAGTCCACGACA
Organism: Poa pratensis; assembly: GCA_947311845.1. Lineage (NCBI taxonomy): Eukaryota > Viridiplantae > Streptophyta > Magnoliopsida > Poales > Poaceae > Poa > Poa pratensis. Next base: position 35,320,152 of record CAMZMU010000083.1, on the reverse strand, counting down.
GCGATCCTTCCTTGAGTGCACAGGCACCTCTGCTGACGTCGATCGCATCAAGGCTGCGGACTGGAGGCCTGAGGATTGGGTGGAATTCGTCACCCGCGTGACTGAGGAGAAGGACATCTCCTTTGACAAGGTGGGGCTTGCCCCTTTCAGCGTTAACAACAAGCCTTTTGAGGTAACTCCTCTTCTCTGTCTTTTCGCCTTTGTAGTTGAGTCGCATTCCTTTCTTAATACTGCAACTTATATCTTCCTGATCCAGGCTGATGAGAATTACTGGTCGCTGCCTGCGACCGTCGCCGGCACTGCTGCTCCCAAGCGTGCCACACGAAAGAAGTTGCTGCCCGCTCTAGAGGGCAGCGAAACTGCTGATATCCCCTCTGTCGCCTCTGCGGCCTCAGAAGGTGAAGAGACTGAACTGGACGAGGATGACAGTCCAGTGCCAGCCGCGAGTTCTGTGCCGCGGCTGGACCAACTCCCCGTAGAGCCTCCAAGAGGCTATCTCGTGAGGAGCCAGAGCTTGATGCTCTGGAAAATCCTGAGGCCACGAAGCGTCGCAAGCCTGCTACGGGCGCGACCTCCTCCGCTGCCAGGCGTGTGTTCAAAGCCACCGCCTCAACTGAAGAAGACATGGGTCCCCATTCTGGTAATTTCTGCTGTCTTGACATCTTGAATGCTTATTCTTTTTCCTCTACTGACACGCAAACTTCTGCTCGTAGATTCTGGGACCCAAGGCCTGTCATCACCGTCAAGTGCGAGCTTATGGCCTTTGTGAAGATGGCTCCAGAGTTAGTGACTTTCCTTGCGCTTATAATACTTTTATTCTGGTTTATGCCTTCTTCACACAATGCCCTTGCTTTTTGCAGAAGTGCGGCTAAATCCGCGGCTGAGCCTGGAGTTGTTTCTGAAACCGCGGTTGAGCCGCGTTTATCACCTGCGGCTCATACCGCCATGGTAGAGGGCGTGGCCACCACTGATGACTTGGCCACGGTCCCTGTTCTTGACACAGCTGCCCAAGAGGTGGCTCTGGAGGATAGAACGGATCCCCTTACGATCCAAGACGTGGAGAAGGTCAACCCTTCCTCCATAGCTGTAATGGCCAAGGATGCTGATGCGCCGGTGATTGAGTCGCCAGCGGCTGACAGCCAGCGGTCGCCAATTCTGCGTGCTGAGGTTGCTTCCTCCTCCATGAGCCGCGCTGAGAAACTGTCAGAGGCCATCATTGCCTCAAATGACAAGCAAGCCATGGAGCTCCGCAAGGCGCTGTCTGACCTGTCTGCGGCTTATAAGGTAAACTTCTGCTCCACTTATCTGTCTCTAGCCCCCAAGGATCAAGTTTCTTCTTTGACTGTAAAGGGAGACTTGATGCTTCTCTTTAGCTGTTGATATGTACTTACTAACTGATGTACTCTTTGTAGGAGGAACTAAGCTCCATAACAGTCGCCAAACTCGCCTTGGAAAAGCAGTTGGGGGAGACTCCTTCTGAACTGGAGAGGCTGCGCGAGCTCCTTGGCCAGCGTGACGCTGAGCTGAAGAAGAGGGAAACCAGGATGGGCGAGCTATCTGATGAAAGCTTCAAATTATCTGAACAAGCCAAAGCCACCGAGCTGCGGCTTAAAACGGTTGAAGAGAAGTTCCAAGAGAGGGTCCAGCAGCTGGACCTCCAAATCATGCTCAGAAAGACGCCATCGCTGTAGCCAACGAGGACGCAAGGCTCAAGGCTGTTGCCATTGGCGAGCTTGAGAAAAAGTTGAAAAAAGTTTCTGATGCCCATAACCTTGTCCACGCCAAAGTTTGCATCATGACTCAAGAGTTAACTGGTATGTGTTGCGACTCATATCTGCATCTGTTTTCTCTACTATCTTTGCCTGTATATTGTAGAGCTGACGGAGACATGCCTCGATGTAGGTGAAGATGCCGCGTTGCAGCGCGGCAGTACTCAAGAACAGCTGGAGTATATCCGTGAGTTTTCGCGAAAAGCTTGCGATGCCATGAGATCGCTGTCCACCTGTCTTCTGCCGAAAAAGCCTGCTCCTGCTGATGCTGAGGGACTTTTGAAGAGACTGCTCAAGGCGCCTCAATATTTTTTGGACTGGAAAGAATCCTCAGCTCGCACCGGTGCGGCTCATGTTCTTGCTTTGGCCAAGACATATTATCCTTCTTTTGATGCTGCCAAGGTTGCACAAGGCAGGCCCTCGAAGAAAGTGGATGGCACCGAGCTGAAGGCCTCAGAATATTCGGCGACTTGGAAGGACATGCGCGGCCATGCGACTGAGCTGGTGGAGGGGATAGATCTTGCGACCTATATGGGCAAGTATAATGCAGATGGAAGCAGATGGGAGAAGTTACCCGCTCCATCATCCAGTGCGGTGATCCCGCAGGAGAAGAACCCTTCACCGGGTGTTTCCAGCTCTGCAGCCCCCAAGCCCACGACGGAGAAACCGTCCAGCGAGCCTGCGACTGCTCCTTCTGGCAAGCTTGGTAAGCCGCCTGTTCCTCCTTCCCACAGGCCAAAAGCTGCGCACAAATGAAGAAGAGAAACAATGGTTTGATATTGGCCCTTAGCGGCCTGTAATAATTGTTAGAATTTATGTGTCATAAGACAATGTTATGGTTTGCTTAAGTACTCTCAGCAGTACATGTTTCGACCAATAGGCTGGTCCTTATGATTTGTCTCGGTTTTTCCTCACTTAGGCCCTTGCGCGGCTCAGTATTTCCCAGGTAAAAAGTGCGTGTTCAGGGTCGAGAGCGGCCATGATAGGCAATCAAACTCGATTGACGCCGCACCCCCAGTACTTTGGCCGCATAGTGCAAGTCGCATCCAAGAGAGGTTGAGTATAATCACGATAAATGCCACTTGTTTGGCGATCCCAAGGAATAGGCCGCGCTAAAAAGCTGCCGCGCCCCCAAGGAACCAATGATTAAAAAATAAAAGACTCACAACTCAATTGGTAGTTTGAGATGCTTTATTTCAGAATCATTATATGATACATAGGGTCGGTCGCGCCTAGGTGGCGACCAGAAGTGATGCTTGGGTCGGTTGCGCCTAGGTGGCAACCAGAGATGTTACATGGGTCGGTCGCGCCTGAGTGGCGACCAGAAATGGGTCGGTCGCGCCTTGGTGGCGACCAGAAGTGTTACATTGGGTCGGTCGCGCCTGAGTGGCGACCAGAAATGGGTCGGTCGCGCCTTGGTGGCGACCAGAAGTGTTACATTGGGTCGGTCGCGCCTGAGTGGCGACCAGAAATGGGTCGATCGCGCCTAGGTGGCGATCAGAAGTGAAGTTTTTAGCCCTGAGTGGCCAGCTTGATGATGTAAACTCTTAATGTTTTGTTGCGGCTGCTGATGGCAACTCGCAATGCCTGGGATGTGTCCTTATTGGCAATGGCTTGTAGCCTTTGACTTCCTTGCCTCCCTTGCGGCCGTAATCTGAAGTCGCAAGTCAGGCAGGTGCCTCTTGCCTTCACGATGTCATCAAAATTCTCCTGCGACTCGCGCATGGGCACGCCTCTCTGTCGCCTTCTTCGCATTCTTGAGCTATTCTTTTGTCGCCATTGATGGTGATGACTCCCCTGGGGCCTGGTATTTTAAGCTTTAGGTACACATAGCACGGCCTAGCCATAAACTTTGCGAATGCTTCTCTGCCAAACAGCGCATGATATGGGCTCTGGAAATCTACAACCTCGAACCAGATATACTCGCTCCTGAAGTTGCTTTGTGTCCCAAAGGCGACCTCCAAGTTGATTCGCCCCAATGGCTGAGCTGATATGCCTGGCACGACACCGTGAAACGTTGTTCTTGATGGGTGTAGCTGCTTTTCTTGGAGGTTCATTCTTTTGAAGGTTTCATAGTATAATATATTGATGCTGCTGCCTCCATCCATCAGTACTTTGCTCAACTTGTATCCTGCGACTTGAGGGGTAACCACCAGCGCGAGTTTGCCCTCTTCATTTATTTCCCTGGGTGATCCTCGCGGCTCCAAACTACTGGCTGCTCGGACCACTTTAGCCACTGTGGGACGGCTGGTACTATGGCGTTAACAGCCTGATTGCGTCGTCGCAGCTTTTGCTCCCTCTTGAAGTATTGACCACAATGGTGTGATACTGACCCAACTGTTTTGGGAACTGTGGCTGATCTGGCTGCGGATTTGGGACGGCGTTGTTGCTGTTGTTACCTCCGCCGTGGTTACCTCCCTCATTGTTTTGATGATTGTTGTTTGTTGAGTGGTTGCCCATCCTTCCACTTTTTGTAATGATAGCACTGTGCCTTTGTGTGGTTGGGTGGTTTCCCATCTTTTCCTATATGGATGTCGCAGGGGCGGTTGAAAACCTCTTCCAAGTTAACTGGGTGAAAATTCCTTCCTCTGCCGCTGCTTTGTTTGTAACGAGTGTTCGTATTTGCAACTAACCCGAGTTTCCTTCCTCGTTTTTGCGCTTGTTATAACTCGCATTAGCATTGCTAGCTTGCTGTTGTTGAGGCCTGCTACTGGCCTTCTTTCCCTTGCCAGTATTTTCCTCTTCCTCCCCATCAGATGCGTCTCTGGTTTTATCCGAGCTAGCATACTTGTTGGCCGCTGCCATTACCTCGCTTAGGCTCTTGACTTTATCCTTCATGCGACCTAGTTTGTGGACCAGCGGCTCAAACTTGCAATTTTTCTCCATGACAAGGACTGCTGAACTGGGTGGTATGTTATCTGAGGAATGTATGATTTCTGCGACCCTTCTCATCCAGTGGCGACTCGACTCACCTTCCTTCTGTACACAACGCTCAAGGTCCTCTATACTGCAGAGTCGCTTGCATGTTCCTTGGAAATTTTTACAAAAGCTTCCTTCATCTCATCCCAAGAGTTTATTGAATTTGGCGGCAAATTTTGCAGCCATATATGGCTGCGCCTTCTAACATCATGTTTAGGTACCGTGCGCAGATCTCTTCGGATGCGTTTAGGATGCTCATGCCCATCTCGTAATTGTTGAGCCAAGTAACAGGGTCCATGCTTGCGTTGTAGTTGGCGACCTTGCGAGGTCCTTTGAAATCTGCAGGAAACGGTTCAGACCTGATTCTTTCGCTGAAACAGACTGGGCCTTTGAGTCGTGACGATAGATTGGATGAAGCTGGCCTTCCTATTGGATTAGCCGCCGCGTGTGGCTGCATAACTTCTATGGGTTGAACTTGTTGAGGTTGATTTTGAGCCGCAGGTTGATTTTCCCTTTGTCGCCTAGCCGAACTTGAAGTCGCAACGTGCGGCGACTCCGCGTGGATGCTTCTTTCTGCCGTTGCTCTGCTATTGTAGGGGTGGAGTGCAGCCCCCGCGTGTTCGGACATGTTTGCCTGCTGTATTACTGTTGTGCTCAGCATCTCAATGCGCCTCGCCTCTCTGTCCATTGGTGTGTTTCCTGCTGGCGCTAACCTGGCCAAGATGTTTGTAGCCGCAAAGAGATTCTCTACTGGGCTAACATAATGTCCTTGCGGTGTGTGAACCTTTGAGGCTGCTGTGGGGCTGCTGAACAAAGGTTGGCTGCGGCAATGGCGGGGGCATGATGGCCCTATTGTTAGCTTGTATTATGGCCCTTGATCAGGTATTTCCGCTGCTCTCGGTGCTGCGAAGGACGGAACCGCTGGTACAACTGATGATACAGCGATCGCTTGAACCGCTGGGCGGTGATGGTGCCACGGACCGCATAACCATGGCAGACGGTGCCACGTGTGTGGGCACCGTGACTGCTGGTTGTGTAATTCCTGACCATGCGACCGGGCGCACTGCGTTGGTGGCGACTGATGGGATCGCGTTGGGTGGTGCCGCGGGAACCGCGATTGTTGGTCCGGCGGTGGGCGATTGGAACAGCTCCATAGGATTTACTGCTCCTGGCTGCAGGCGACTCGCATGGCGTCTGTGTGGCAAGGTGGCCTGTACTCCTTGTAGAGTATTGGTTTCCTCGATGAGTCGCAGTTGCTCCTGTTGGAGGCGCTGTTCCTCGCGCGCCAGCCTGGCTCTCTCATCGCGATTCTCTGGACTTCATCATATAGCCCGATCCTGGTGGCCTCCAATTCTGTCACTCTAGCGGCCGCGTTAATCGCAGATATCGGCGTAAGTAACACACTTCCCTGTGGCGGCGTGACCGCTGCGTTGGGGGCTACCCTTGACCCTGATCCGCAGTCGCAACGCCGGGTGGAGTCTCTCTGTTTGCGACTCCTGAGGCCGCGACTCCTGGCGTTATCGTAGCGGATGCCGCGACTCCTGATGCGTCTGGCGCGGCTGTTCTGCTGCTTCTGGCGGCGTGGGGGCTAAGCTGTCTGGTGGCATGCCCAGCCCTTCGTCCGCTTCTGTGGTCCTGTAGACCCCTTCTATGTACCGATCTTCCTACGGAGGGCGAGTCGCCATCCACAGGGCCTCCGCATAGCCTTTCCTCAAGGACATACTCAATGGATTGGCCTTCTTCGTCTTCAAGAGGTAGCGACTCGTAGTTGATAGATTCTTCTTCTTGGTCCACTGTTACTGCGACTCCTTCTTCTGAGTCGCCATGTTGCGATGGATCTCCTGACTCGCCGCCAATGAAGCCGACGAAGACATGGACCGATCCAAACGGGATGATGTGGCCGGTTTCCAGGTAGTCAGCTTCCGGCCCCAGCTTGAATCGTCAATGAGGGGTGTGCCATTGACCGTGATGATGCGGCCAATGACAAGATCTTCAGCTCCCTTCATGGATCCTGCGCGGAACGTGACGCTCTTGACCGCAGGCCCCACGGTGGGCGCCAACTGTCGTGGGTTTGTCACGTCAGGTGTCATGGATGACTTCGTAGGTGTGGGATTACGCGAGTCAAGCATCTCCGAGCTTGAGATCGCAGGAACAAAGATCAACACAGATTTACCCAGGTTCGGCCCCCTCAATGTGAGGTAAAATACCTACTTCCTGCCTACCCTAGATTAGTATTGATATGATAATCGAGGTGTTACAATGGAGGCGATCCGATCTGGTACTCGCCGTATGAGCTAGGGTTTTGGGCTTGATAGCTTGACCCTCTCTAAGTCCTGCGAGTCCTCTTTATATACACAGAGTCTCGCCAGGTTACAAAGGAAACTTCCCCACAAGGAACACGTCCGCCGAGGTCTATTTGGAGACTACTTGGTCTTCACGTCCTCCAGGATACGTCTTCTAGATCTTTCCCCTTACGGCGGTTCAATACTGGCCTTGCTCCCAAGTGGGCCTTTGTCCGTGCGAGTAAAGTAAGTCGCACTGGGCCGCGGGTTAATCCAGAAAGTATTCCCCCGACATCCCCCGTTGGTATTAAGTTGCAAGAAACGGATAATTGCATTAAGTAAAGCGCGTAATGTAAACAAACACATATGCCCATGGACATAGCATCGTTAGGTTATCCCTAGTGGCAACAACACATCCACAACCTTAGAACTTTCTGTCACTATCCCAGGTTAAACGGAGGCATGAACCCACTATCTAGCATAAATACTCTCTCTTGGAGTTACAAGCATCTACTTGGCCAAAGCATCTACGAGTAACGGAAAGCATGCAAGATCTTAAATAACATATAAGATAAATTGATAATCAACTTGACATAGTATTCAATATTCATCGGATCCCTGCAAACACAACATGTAGCATTACAATAATATGATCTTGATCATGTAGGGCAGCTCACAAGATCTAAACATGATGGCACAAATTGGAGAGACAACCATCTAGCTACTGCTATGGACCCGTAGTACAAGGATGAACTACTCACGCATCACTCCGGAGGCAGGCATGGCGATGTAGAAGCCTTCGGTGACGATTCCCCTCTCCGGCAGGGTGCCGGGAAGAGGTTCTGAACCCTCCCGAGCTAGGGTTGACGACGGCGGCGTCTTTGGAACTTTTCGTGGATATTTGCTCAGGTACTTAGGGTTTTCGCGTCGGGGGGAATAAGTAGGCGAAAGGGTGGCGGCTGCGGACCCCCGAGGGGCCCACACCACCCTAGGGCGCGGCAGAATGGGGGCCCCCGCCCTAGGTACGTGTGGCCTCCTGGTGGCCCTCCTCTGCTGCTCCTTCGCTCCGTCAGGCGTGTTCTGGAAAAATAGGCACCCCCGTGTAGTTTCGTCCAATTCCGAGAATATTTCCAGACTAGCTTTTCTAGAATACAAAAACAGCAGAAAATAGGAACTGGCACTTCGGCATCTTGTTAATAGGTTAGTCCCAAAAAATGTATAAAAGTGATATAAAGTAGATGCAAAACATGTAGCAATTGGTATAAAACATGCATGGAACATCAAAAATTATAGATACGTTTGAGACGTATCAAGCTCCGGCTATAAATCAGATTTCTCCGAAATCCTCGCTTCTTTCACATCGCAACCATGGGCTTCATTAGTGATTTCTTCAGAGCCTATGTCGAGATGATGGAGGACGCAGGCTTCATCAAGCGTATTATCATCTTCGTGCTCTTCGTTATCTCGTGCACGGTGGTGGGCGCACTGCTGTTTGCGGCGGTGGTCCTCCTGATCTTTGGCCTGTGCAACTGGTGGTCTGGCGCTGGTGGTGATGCGGCGGCGGAGGGGCAGGCTGCGACGGAGGGGCAGGCTGCGCCGCCGTTACTGAGGTGGCTGCTCTTCCACCTGGAGGTGAGCCGGCCGCTCGAGCCGTCCGTCGCCGTCACGCGGCTCGCCACTCGGCTTCAGGGGAGCCAGGCTCATCTTCTAGCAACACCACTGAGCTTTAGAGGGAGTAGGATTTCTAGGGTGCCTTCGCATCTGCACTGAGGTAGTTGTAGTGTTCTATGCTGGAGTAGAACTTGTATCCTTTGATTCTGTAATTTCCCTTCTGTACTGAACTTAGTGGATGTATAAAATTTATCTCCTCTGACAAACTGGAACAAGATTTTCATTTCTGAACTTTTCTCAGCTGCAACAAACCTGGTCTTGCAGTACAGATAGAATTGCAGAGGTACTAGCATACAGATAGAAGAACTTGCTGCACTGAGAAAATATCTTTTAGAAAATAATCCTGCATTTTATGGCCCAAAACAATTGCAGGAGTGTGGCATAACCATCTCAACCATAAGGGTTAACAAGAGAATCAGAACACCTAGCTTTATTACGGGCTGATTCAACATCAACCGAAAAGCATACCACAAACTTACATTACAAGCTAACACAAGAAAAACAAACAACCTTCCTGACTCTCACCTACCAACATACAAGCGCCACTCGGGCTAACTAAACAAGGGTTCTACTCCGCTTGACGGCCTCTGGTAGTCGGTGGAGCGCGGCCGAGACGGAGTGTGGTGTCCACATCTCCATCTTCCGCGGGGTGAGGACTTGCAGGCACGCCTTCGAGGATTATACCTCGCTCTTGGGGGTGCTGCTGAACTCGGGCTAGTGCTTGCGTCACAGATGCATCAAGACTGCGTTCCAGCAAATCATCTGGGAACAGGAGTCCTGTGCCCTGAGCTTTCCCATGGGCGGGGGTAGGTGGGTTCCTTGCTCGACTCAGTTGCATGCGAGCAATACCAAGGTTGCGCCTTGTGGTCATGAGTTCCTCTATCAGAGAATGGCTGAGCCTTGTCATTGCAGCCCCGTAGGTGGCCAGGGTGATTATGGCGGGGTCGACTTCTTCTCCAATGGGAGTTTGGATAGCCTCCGCACCATGTTGGGGTCTGGCTGGGAGGAGGTGGAAAGCTCGACTTTTCGCCATTGACGGTTCCGAGTACCGCAGGCGGACGAGACCTTCCCAGGCTGCTACCTGGATGGCTTGAGTAAGAGTGGCCATGCTCCTACCTTGGATCAGGTAAGACGGACTTGTGCCCAACGGACACGAGCCGACATGCACGTCTGCTCGAAAGTCTCTCCCGGCAGGCGAGAGTGAGTTCTCGAACACCACGTATCGAGGGCGAGCAGGCCTACCAAGGAGAACACAGACGGCCTTCCAAAGCATCAGTGGAAATCCGCCATGATCCTCGGCAGTGGTTTCTAGGATGACCTTGGGATTCGCCATCGGATTATTTTGGATCTGGGTGTAGGATGAGATGAGAACGCGGGATTCCTTTGCGGGATCCTGCTTCAAGAGAGTTGGGTGGCTAAGGATAGCAGGCGAGGGTGGGGATAAACGGCAGCTAGGACTGGGTCTCATATAAACTGGGTTGTGTCGGCTCCTTCTCTTGGAAGAAACCGGCGAGCCTCTCTCAGGAAATGGGACAAGTCCTACTGCACCTTACTGTGGAACGACACCAGCCATGCCGGTTAGGCGGAGATGGGTTAAATCCATCGGGCTCACTGTCGGGCAAAAGTAAGGCGGGGTTTTTCCATGCTAGGGTAGTCTACAGCCAGCCTGGTGCTCTGATACCACGTCTGTGACACCCCTCCCTGGCCCATCTCGCCAGAGAGGCGGTCGTCCGTGCGCCAGCCCAAGATATCTGGCCGCACGTCACGACAGTGCAACATAATGGAAATCATTACACAATCAGGCACAAGAAGTGCTACAAATGGTTTACAAGGCCATCGAGGCATGACCAAATATCAAGCCAAGCATGGCTCAGGACAGAGTTTAACTGGCAGTGGAAGACGACTAAGGCAACGGCTTGGAGCGGCTCCACTCCACAGGCATCTGGCTGGGCTACTGATCCTAGCACGCTCTTGCTCCATCTCCTTGCTAAGGTAGACGATGACTTCTCGCCAACATCTGGCCAAAATCACAAGGTCCGTGAGTACATTTGTATGCACTCAGCAAGAATCGCCACTTATTGCAAACAATCCAACAATCATGCAGCAAGATATATATTGGAAATAAAATACTACACATGGCAAGTGTGTACTCTAGACAGACAATTATACAGTATAACATAAAGGTAGCATGGCATCACAAGCAAAACATGGCATAAGCAAACAACGGGGTATCACCAGTGCAGTGTCCAAGCCAGGTGGGGTTGGATCGTGCACCGGCAATCATACAAAGAGATTACCTGTGACGAGTTAAACAATTGTACCAGTTGGTACCAAATAATATACAATAGCACCTGTGATCACTGCTAGGCCCACTGGCCTCATCTTTCCACTCTGGCATGCACGGTTGATGTTGGCTCAGGCCTAACTCTAGGCTCCCAACGATCACACCGCCATCCCATATCACGGGTAACCATCAACATCTCAATGCAACATTCCCTGCATCATCTTATTTGTTTATTTAGTGAGATCAGGTCGTTCATTAATTCTTTCAAACAGATCTTAAGTTTAACCTCCTGACACGACAAAGATACACAGTGTGACCGACACTGAGCTGTTGTTCCATATCCCAGGAACAAGGCTAGCTTGCTAGGTTGATGCTCTCGAGAGTTTGCTTTACCACCTATCAGAATGCACCCCACTCAGCCGACACTTCAGGTTCATCACGCCCAAAGTCGTACTAAGAAAATACACTCACATGACGGTCCACTTGCTAAGACACTCTCCTGCACCACCCTATGCTCGTGGCACAACGGGCAAGTAAATCCGGCACATCCCCCGGCGCGACCGGGTATGCCTAGCTCCGGACTCCCTATCACAGTCGAACCCGTGCCTGTCGACCTCTACCCTCGGACAGCACAACCGAACGACTGTGCCCAATGGATGGCACAAAAGGGGCTCAACAACCTACTAGGTCACGGTCCTCCATGAGACGACGATGGTTCTGCTTTCAAAGTTCAGATTAGTGGCACCATAGACTGACCCTATCGTTGTTTGGAGGGGAGTTTCATTTAATCAAGTTTCATTATAACAAGTCCAAATAACAGAGGGTTAGTTCAGCACAACCACAATATCAAAATAATAGATATCAACAAACAACAAGACATTAGCAACATAATATTTCAAGAAATAGTAGTATCCATGTCCAAACTTAGCGAAATAAAAAGAACGTCAACCGGAAGACTACGGCGGCGATTCCGCCGACCAGCGCCTTCTCGTTCGACGAGGAAAAGGAAGCGTCAACCGGAAGACTACGGCGGCGATTCCGCCGACCAGCGCCTTCTCGTTCGACAAGGAAAAGGAAACGTCAACCGGAAGACTACGGCGGCGATTCCGCCGACCAGCGCCTTCTCGTTCGACAAAAATAAAAGGAACGTCAACCGGATGACTGTGGCAGCGATTCCGCTGGCAAGCGCCTTCTCGTTCGACAAAAAAAGAAAAAACGTCAACGGATGACTGTGGTAGCGATTCCGCTGGCAAGCGCCTTCTCGTTTGACAAAATAAAAGAAACGTCACCGGAAGACTACGGCGGCGATCCGCCGACCAGCGCCTTCACAGATCGACAATAAAAGATAACACAGTTGGTTTGCGTCGACCGGGTGACTACGGCGGCGATCCCGCTGACCAGCGCCATCACAGATCGACGTTAATATTTTAGTGAGACGGCGGCGGGTCCCCCAGTCCATTGTCTCAAGAAAGGTGTGTGTTTGATAAACATTAACAATACATAATATAACCAAGCAAGTCCGATAAATAAATATGCAACATAATATGCAACATGGCAGGAGCAATATTACAAGTTTCATACTAAACAAGATCAACAACAGACATGCATAAATATAACAGTAGACAGACAGAAACATAAACACCCGGCATGGCAATAGTAAATAAACCAACAAACACTACTGGGCTGCTCATAGCAAGGGGTTAGCTTGCCTTCGAAGACGGGGATCCACCGGGTTTGGGAAGGTTGGGACGATTCCGCGGCGTAGGGCAGCGATAGCCCGTTCCACGGACTCCGGAATGCACGTATAAAAGGGCACCCCATAGAACTATTTTGGAATGAGATGAAATCAGTACCACCGGAAAGAGCTCATCGAGACGAAGACTTAGAAATTTGAATCACCGAAAACGGAGCTACGGTTTGAAAGTTGTGGGCGTTTGAAAATTGGTCCAACAGGAAAAAAAAAACAGAACCGGAAAAAAAACTATCGGGCCGCAAATGGGCCACGGCCGCGCTGCGCATGCTGGCGCCAGCGCCTGGGTGGGCCGAGCTGGGCCGTAAGCGGCTGCTCCTGCAGGGCTGGGCTTGGGCCAGAAAACGTTTCAGGACGGATGAAACGGAAAAAAAACGGAACCAGGAACGGATCGATCGATCCCGTCTTCAACCTCCGGCTCCAGCACGGGAGGGCACCGTGGTCGCCGGAGCGGGCGGCTCGGCGCGCCGGCCGGCCGGCGGCGGGGATGGGGTGGAGGCGGCGGAGGCCCGGCCAGGAGGAGCTGGGGCGGGGACGGAAACGTGTCGTCGTTTCCTTCCGCGCGGTCACGCACGGGAGCGCACGGGGAGGCGTCGGCCGGCTGCGGCAGAGGGCTCGGCGGCCAGCCGAGGACGGCGGCGACGCCGTGGGGCAGCGCCGCGCCCGGGGAGGCGTCCAGGGCGGCAGGGGAGCTCGGCCGTGATGAACGCGAGCTTGGCGAGCTCGGTAATGGCTAGGTTGCTCTCCGGTGATTTTTAGGGCTCCCGAGCAAACCAGAAGGCAAGTTCCAGGGAAAGGAGGGAATGGGAGGGGCCAAGCTGAGAGGAGGCACCGGGATCCTCTAAAGCAAGGGAGAGGGAGGGGGAGGCCTGATGGCACCGACGGTGGGTTGGTGACCACCTTTGCTCCACGGTTTAATGGGGGATAGGGATGAGGGGAGGATGTGGCTGTCGTGCTGGAGGCACAGTGAAACACGTGGTGTACTGCAGCAGAAGGCTCAGCCACCGACCACAGCAGTAAGCGGGAATTAGGTCTTGTCTAAGCGCGCGTCCCGGACATCCAGAGCGCGACACGGGTGACATCGTCGCGTTCCCGATGACTCGGAGCTCCAAATGGAGCACGGTTTCCACCGCTGGGTTCGTAACGATGAGGGGAACACAACAAAACAAGAATCCCTCAGGGATTCCAAACTTTGTAAAATAGATTTTCCAGAAAACCAAAATCACCGAAGGTGCTCGATGAAATGACAGGGGCCTTGCACAACTCAGAAACATCCCAAAAATTTACCACTGAGTATTTGTGGCATAGGGAGGGTGTCTATGGAGTTTGAGCTCAATTGGATGTCTAGAAATAAGGTTTTGACAAAGTGCCCACAAAATGGCATATTGGCATGATCAAGAGAAGATGATTTTTCTTGCATGGTCTTGGGGTGATATTCTGGATATGGGTGTCTATGGGCCATGTGGTCAATGTGACCAAGTCCCATGGTCATAGGATTTGTCTAGGTATAGGTTTGCTTGAAGATTTCAAAAAGGCATGAAAATGGCCTTACAAAGGAAGTAGGTCAAAAGTTGCTCAAGTGGGTTTGACTCCAAAAGATGAAGTGTAGGGAATGTAAAAATATTCATCCCCTGAATCTATCAGAATTTATGGAGATGCATAGCTTGACTCAAACATTTCTGGATCAGAAAGGGCAGTTTGGAAAATAGTGCCCAACTTGGAAATATTGCATTGGAGTATGCAATATTTTTGCATGGATTGTCTTTATGTGGATAGGGGAGTCCTCAGGTATTTTTAGTGGAATTTTTCAAGCTATGGAAATAGGCTTTCCTTTGGTAGGTGGAGAAAAGGGTTTAAAGATTCGATAATTAGGGCTAGGGTTTTCGAGGGAAAACCTAAGCACCAAAAATTATCACGGCTGATGGAGTGGTTCGTGGATCACTAGGAAAATTCTTGAGGAGCAATTCCCAAGTCAATTCATCCTCAAAATATTGAAGAAATATTTAGGAAAAGAAAAAGTTTTTCAGGTGTCATAAAACACCACTAAAATTAGGTTTAAATTTTCGGGGTGTTACAGCGGGGCGCTGCGAGCCCCGCTCCAAGGCTAGCCATGACAGGGCCGCCAAGAGTCCGGCGGGCACTCCTCTCAAGAGGAAAGCCGAGGCTGCCCCTGAGGGGTCTAGTGTCGGTGCCACGCCGTCGAGACTGTGGCGGTCGTCAAACACGGTGTGGGTTGACTCCCGCGCTAAGACATCTGGGTAAGGGTTGGCCCCCTTGACTGTTTTCACTTCTTATAAAAAACCCTTGTTCCCCTATTAAAGACCTTTCTTGCTTGCTTGTCAGGGATTTGGCGACGGTGAAGCGCCGTTGGCTCCGTAAGGCTGCGGAGGTGCGGGGCGCCACCACGACAGCCGCTGAGGGGCCTGTGGAGCCCTCAGCTGAAGAGGTTGCCAGGCCCGTGGTGATGGACGCCACGGAGCCGGCTGCGGATGAGGCCACGAGGCCTGGGTAGAGGGGGCCACAGGGCCTGTTGGTTGTGCCTCTTGTCGAGGCAACTGCTTTGTCTCCTCCCACGGAGGAGCGCCTCGAGGAGGGGACGGTGGAGCGGACGCCATCGCCGCCGCACCCCGTCACTCCACCGGAGCGGCAGGAGGAGACCGCCGCGGAGACGGCGGGGAGCAACACGCCGGCGAGGGAAGGCGCCGACGTCGAGATGGAGGAGAACGTTCCTCCGCCGCCCCGCCAAGCGCAGAACCTGAGGGGGCGGCAGCTTCTTCTGAGGCCGCAGCGGGCACAGCTGCGGCGGACCTAATGACGGCTGGGCAATCTTCCCAGCCCCCGAAGCCCGAGAGGAGGCGCCGCTGGAAGGCGACGGCGCTGGTGACCACGGCGCAAGTGGTGGAGAGGGCTCGCTCCAGAGCCCCAGGCCAGAGTTGACCCTGGCCCAAGCACGGAGCTCCCTGCCCCTGAGCCTAGTGCAGATGTGGGAGCCTCCATGCCTCGTGGGAGCTCATGGGCTCTGGTCCTGAGCGGCAGGAACTGGACGGCGCTCGCCGCAGCTCCGCTTTCCGCCTGGCGAGGGACGCGCTGGACGGGCTGGAGGCCCAACTCGCCCTCGAGGAGGCTGAGCTCGCCAGGAAGTACGACGAACTCGAGAAGGCCTGGGCCCGCTTCTTCGAGACCGTGGAGCGTTGCCGCCACGGTGACGAGGCCATGCAGGCGCAGCGTGAGGAGGCGCTGCGCTTCGCCAAGGAGGTCCGCGAGAGCGCGGTGCGCGAGGCTCAAGAGACCCTGGAGCCAATCTAGCAGAGCGCGAGGCCGCGGCCGAAGATCGTGAGGCGGCCATTGCGGAACGCCAAGCTGCAGCCTCGGAGCGCGCGGCCCTCGAGACCACGCTGGCTGCTCAGCGCCAAGAGCTTGCTGACCGCGAGGAGAAGATCGCCGCAGAATCTGAGGCCACACGAAGTCCTTGGACCAATACCGTGTGTCCTTGGACGCCCGTGAGCAAGCACTGGCGGCGCGAGGCGGAGGCGCTCAAGCGCGAGGAGCAGCTGTTGCAGGTCGACAGGGAGCTGACCACGCAGCGCGCGGATCTCGAGGCGCGTGAGGGCAATCTGGCCGAGGCTATAGGCAAGCACGGCGAGGAGGTGGCCAGGCACAAAGAGCTCGTGCAGAAGTCCAACCAGAAGCTCGCCAAGAGGAAGGAAGAGGCTGAGGAAGGCCGTCGCCAAGCAGAAGGAGTACCGCGCTGCCGTCGCCCAAGATTACGCCGGGAAGTTTAAGAAGCAGGAGGACCGCTTCAAGAAAAAGCGCGCGGAGGACAACGCCCGCATCCTTCAGCTGGAGCAACTGAATGCCAGCCTGAACTCCCAGGCGAGGCGCGCCAGGGATGGTCGTCGCGCGCGGAAGAGGCTGCGAACGTGCGGAGCAAGATTTGCCTCCCTGACGGCTGATATGGAGGAGATGAACGCGCAGGTGGGCCCTGCCGTGGAGCGTGCTGAGGAGGCTGAGCACTGCGTGCAGGCGGCACGGGTCTTGACGCAGCAGCGGGAGCGCATGTTCAAGTCCTTGGTGACTCGGGGGAACACTCTCGCGGCGAAACTGGGAGTGGATGCCCCTGCGGTTCCCGTCCATGGGAACGCCGACGCCGCCGCGTATCTCGCCTACTTTGATCAGCTCTTCACCACGCTTGAGGGCCCTGTGGCGGAAATGGGCGACGTTGTCGATGAGGAGTGCCGCAAGCTCTTGACGGTGGCGATCGATCGCCTCTTCGCCAACCTCCAGCGTCTTCATCCCGGCTTCGACTTCGAGTCCGTGACCGAGCCTGTCGAGGAGGACCAAGCCCTGGACCTCTCCAACTTGGTTCGGGAGAAGTCAATGATTACGTCGACCGCTTCAAGAGGGTCGAGGCGGAGCAGGCCGCTGAGGAGGAGGAAGGGCCGAAGAAGAAGCTGCAGAGGAGGCTGAGGAGGACGGTGATGGCGATGCCCCTGCCTAGGCTGCTCCTGCAACAAGACGCGCTTGAGGCGCAGTTATCTTTGTTTTAAGACTTGTTCATTTTATTCTGGTTTGTAAGACACTTTAATGTGTGCTACTATGTGTGTGTCCCTGATGGGCCCTTTATCCCTGTTCCATGTCTTTTTCGCTCTACGTCGTCAGGACCCATCTCTTTGCGCTATGACTCCGCCACTGCGGTATGCCGGAGCTTTGACTCGGCAAGGCCGGGGGGTGTTTAAGGCTTAGAGAGGTAAGGGCTCTCGAGTCGCGGTGCTCGAGGGCCCCCCTTTGACGCACAAGCAGTCCATGAAGTGTGAGGGAGAAAAAACCCGCTCGAGGGACGACAGATACTCGTGAGAGAGAGGAAAAACTCCTGAGGCGTGAGCGCTGGACTTAGCTTTGCGAGACTTTGGCCTCGTAGAGGGCATCGGTTTCCCTGATGGTGCGCTTTCCTCTTGAGGCCGGAGCGTGGCTTCACGAGCTTGGGGGGACTCTTGTTCCCTGTATTGGTTAGAGAGGCAAACCCAAAGCAAAACATGGTAGTAAAACTCATGCGCGCTTATAGGTTTCCTCATGAGTATCTCGCGAGGAGAGTAAGCACCAAGGTCCTTTGGTGAGGTGGCGTGTTTGGGAGCAAGCCCTTGGGCCAGAGCTCTTTGGTGAGGTAACAGGCGTGAGAGCGTGCTCACGTGTTAGAGCTCGGATCCTTTGGATTTTGCGGTGCTGCTGGGGTGCTCTCGAGGCACAGTCACCGTACTCAGCCCCCGCTCGCGAGGTGCGCATGGGGAAAAATATGAGCGCGAATGAACTAAAATGATGAAAAGTAAAACTCACCACCAAAATATTACACAGCGGCGCCTCAGCGCAATGTTTCATTGAGAAACGAATTGGTTCATTACACTTGGTATTGCCAAGATAAAGTTTTCCATGTCGAGGCATGGGGACCACATTCAGTGGCTGAGACTCTTCACGGCCTGCGGCGGCACGTTATGGGAGAGCTCGGAGGGGCTGGCCCTCGGGGAGAGAAGCTTTTGTGAAGCTTGGAGGTGAAGTTGTGTGCTTCCCTCTAGAGACAAAAAATGTCTGGTGTGACTTTGATCACGGGTAGAACTTGCGTAGATGCGCGATGTTCCATGGATTCTTGACCGGGATGCCGTCCTCCGTTTCGAGGCGTACCGCGCCGGGCCTGGCGATGTGTGCGACCCTGTAGGGGCCTTCCCACATGGGCGAGAGCTTGTGGAGACCTTCCCTGGAGAGGATTCTCCTGAGGACGAGGTCGCCTGTCTCGAGAGTGCGTGGGCGTATGTGGCGGCTGTGGTAGCGTCGCAGGTCTTGCTGGTACTTTGCTGCCCTGAGGGCGGCACGGCGGCGTAGTCCGTCGAGGAGCAGCAGGTCGTTGTTGTGGAGGTCTTCCTGATCATCCTCATTGAAGGCAAGGACCCGTGGGGATCCATGCTTGATCTCTGTGGGGAGGACTGCTTCAGCTCCATACACGAGGGCAAATGGCGTCTCGCCAGTGGGCTTCGTGGGGTTCGTGCGGATGGACCAGAGCACGGACGGGAGCTCGTCTATCCAGCCCTTGCCATAGCCCTTGAGGCGTTGAAGCTTCTTGTCTTGAGGCCCTTGAGGACCTCAGCATTTGCTCGCTCGGCTTGACCGTTGCTCTGTGGGTGAGACACCGAGGCGAAGCAGAGCTTGGTGCCGAGGCTCTCGCAGTAGGCCCTGAAGATGCCGCTGGTGAACTGTGAGCCATTGTCGGTGATGATGCGATTTGGCACACCAAAACGGCAGACCAGGCCTCTGATGAATTTTACTGCTGCTCTGGCCGGTATGCTGCGCACCGCTTCAACCTCTGACCATTTGGTGAACTTGTCGACGGCCACGAAGAGGAAGCGGTAGCCCCCTTGCGATCTCGGGAAGGGGCCCAAGATGTCTAGCCCCCAGACCGCGAAAGGCCAGGAGAGCGGGATGGTTTGGAGTCCCAGTGGGCTGATGGACTTGCTTGGCGTGGAACTGGCACGCATCGCAAGACTGGACGATGGTGGTAGCATCTTGAAGCACTTGGGGCCAGTAGAATCCGCTCCTGAAGACCTTGCCTGCAAGGGTGCGTGCAGAGGAATGGTGGCCACACTCTCCACTGTGAATGTCTCTGATCAGCATGCGACCTTCCTCGGGGGGGACGCACTTGAGTGCAATTCCATTTGGGCGCTTGCGGTACAGGTCTCCCTCGAGGATGTAGTATGACTTGGCTTGTCGAGCGACTCGTTCCGCCTCCGCGTCTTCCTCGGGGAGGACTCCCTTCAGCAATAGTCCTTGAGTTCGTCGACCCAGCCTGTCTCTTGATGCACCATAGCCAGCAGCAGACGCTCCCCTGAGGATGGACCGCAGTTGGGTGCTCCACCTATAGGAGGTGGTGGGAGTACTTCGTCTGCTGCTGCTTCTTGTGGCTGCTTTATGGACGCCTTGGAGAGCCTCTCCTCAAAACGCCGGCCGGCTGGGCCTGCCTTCGTGATGCTCGCTTGGCGATGTCATCTGCCTCCTGGTTCTCCTTCCGCGGGATGTGCATGAGTTCCATGCCTCT
The DNA here is from genome assembly GCA_947311845.1 of Poa pratensis. Classification (NCBI taxonomy): domain Eukaryota; kingdom Viridiplantae; phylum Streptophyta; class Magnoliopsida; order Poales; family Poaceae; genus Poa; species Poa pratensis. Next base: position 35,300,399 of record CAMZMU010000083.1, on the reverse strand, counting down.
GAAGTGCTTCTCGAGCTTGCGGACCTCTTCAAGGTAGGCGGCCATGTGGTCGTCTTTAGGCGTGTAGCTCTTGTTGGAGAAGTTAACCAGGAGCTGGGAATCACCCTTTATGAGTAAGTGCTTGACGCCGAGGGCAATTGCAGCTCTGAGCCCGGCGAGGAGGCCTTCATACTCGGCGATGTTGTTGGAGATCTTGTCTATTGTGAAGCACAACTGGACGGCGTAGTAGAGCTTGTCGCCTTTTGGTGAGGTCAGGACAACGCCAGCCCCACCATTGCGGCAGGCAAAAGCTCCGTCGAAGTGCATGGTCCAGTGGCTTGGCATTGTATCTCCAGACGGCGCGTTTCTTCTTCACGAGGCTCTTCAGGAGTTGGGTCTGTCCACTCGGCGACGAAATCCGCCAGCGCTCTTCCTTTTATGACTCTTGTGGTGTCGAAGCGCAAGTTGAATGGTTGCAGCTCGATGTTCCATCCTGCGACGCGATCGGTGGCGTTGGGGTTGCGCAGGATTTGCTCCAGGGGGAACGACGTGACCACCGTGATGGGGTGGCCCTGGAAGTAGTGGCGTAGCTTCCTGGAGGCGATGAGGAGCGCGAGGAGGAGCTTCTGCTGCACTGGGTAACGCTCGCGAGCATCTCGCAGTACAGTACTGACGAAGTAGACAGGATGCTCGACGAGGGTCGTCGATGGTGCTGCAGCGTCGGCTCCCTCGAGAGCTCCTCAGGACCTTTGGCGAGGTTTTCCTGTGGAGGAGTCTCGGCAGGGGTGCTTGTAGTAGACTCGACTTGAGGCTGTGGGTCTGGCACTGGGTCTGGAGAGACTATTTCCTTGTCGGGAGGTTCTGGACTTGGTGTGGCAGTGCTTTTCTTGGGGAGGACTGGCTCTTCTCTTTCCACCACCAGGACGGCGCTTGCGGTTTGTGGAGTGGCTGCTAGGTACAGCTTCAGATGCTCGCCTGTCCTGGGGGCTACCATGACTGGTGAGCTAGCCAAGTATTTCTTCAGGTCCTCAAATGCTTTGTCTGCTCTGGAGTCCACTTGAAGGTGCCGGATTTCTTCATGATCTTGAAAAATGGCAAGCTCTCTCGCCGAACTTGGAGATGAAGCGGCCTAAGCTGGCCATGCATCCTGCTAGGCGCTGCATGTCCTTGAGGCGGCGAGGTGGCTGCATGTCTTCTATGGCCTTGATCTTGTCAGGGTTTGCTTCTATGCCACGGTGGGACACGAGGAACCCGAGGAGCTTGCCTGAAGGCACCCCGAAGACGCACTTGGCGGGGTTTAACTTGATGTTCACCTTGCGCAGGCTGGCGAAGGTTTCCTCGAGATCCTTCAAGAGAGTGTCTCCCTCGCGAGACTTGACCACGATGTCGTCAACATAAGCTTCTGCATTTCTTCCCATCTGAGCCCCCAAGGCGATCCTCATGAGCCTCTGGAAGGTGGCGCCGGCATTCTTCAGGCCAAAGGGCATGCAAGTGTAGCAATACACACCACAAGGGGTGAGAAATGCTGTTTTCTCCTCGTCTTCCTTGGCCATCTTGATCTGGTGGTAGCCTGAGAAGGCATCCAGGAAACAGAGGAGATCACAGCCGGCGGTGGAGTCCACAATCTGGTCTATCCTTGGCATGGGGTATGGATCCTTGGGGCAGGCCTTGTTACGTCTGTGTAGTCGATGCAGAGCCGGCCTCCTCCATTGGGTTTTGGGACAACCACACCGTTGGAGAGCCAAGTGGGGTGGGCAACTTCTCGAATGATGTCTGCTGCTTTAGCTTCTCTACTTCTTTGATGATGAACGCTTGCTTCTCGGGGGCTTGTTTCCGCGCTTTCTGCTTTACAGGGCGTGCGTTTGGACACACGGCTAAGTGGTGCTCGATCACCTCCCTTGGTACACCGGACATTTCTGACGGAGTCCATGCGAACATGTCAGAATTTGCCCGAAGGAAGGCGACGAGCGCGCTTTCCTATTTGGGAGGCAAGCCAGCGCCTATGGTGACGCTAGCCCCCGAGCCCTCAGCCCCCGAGCCACTGGTGCTCAGCGACACCTTCTTTGTAGATGCTTGCTCTTGAGAGAACAGCTGCTTCTTCTTCTTGGGCCTCTCGAGAGGCTCCATGTCCTCGTCAGCGGGGAATGCCATGGCAGCGGCCTTGTAGGCGATCTCGACAGCGCGCGTGGCGTCCTGTACGTGACCATGGATGGTGATGGTGCCACCGCTGCCAGGGATCTTGACCATGTTGTAGGCGTGGTGCGTGACGGCCATGAACTTCGCGAGGGCGGGGTAGCCGAGGATGGCGTTGTAGGGCAGGCCAATGTGCGCGACGTCGAAGTCAATTAGCTCGGTGCGGTAGTTCTCTGCGTGCCGAAGGTGACCGCGAGCCTCACTTGCCCCAGAGGCGAGATTGAGCCATGGTGACCCCGGTGAAGGGCCTGGAGGGCATAAGCCACTCGTAGGGCACTTGAAGCGTCTCGAAGGTCTCGACAGAGATGACGTTCAGGCCTGCACCCCCATCAATGAGCGTCTTGCCGACGGCGATGTTGTTGATGGTGGGGGTGCACACCAACGGGAGGGTGCCCACAGTCTTGGTCGACTTGGGGTGATCTTTGGCGTCGAAGGCGATGGTGTACTGGGACCACTTGAGGGGCGGGACGTCTCGACCCCGGGAAGCGCTGCATTGAGCTCGCGAGCGAACTGCTTGAACTGATTGTTGGACTTGGGCGCTTGGGATCCGCCGAGGATGCATGCCATGGCACCCTTAGGGGCCTGGTAACCCCAGGCTCTTCGTCGGGGAGGTTGTTGTTTTTCTCGGCGGCATTCGCCTGAGTCCCCTGCGGCCTCTGGTAGTTGCCTTTACGTCCGCCCTTGCGGTAACCACGGCCTCTGCCGCGGCTACCGCTGCCTTCTTCTTGCTCGCGCTTCTTGCTCAGCTGCTTGAGGTCGAAGCAGTTCTCTGTCGCATGGCCGCGCCTGTTGTGGTAGATGCAGAACGGGCGGTTGTCCACCTTTTTCTCGCCAGCCTCGGGAGAGTCCTCGCGAACGTGCTTGGCGTCGGGCTCGGCCGCTAGAACAGCGGTAGGCTTGCGCTTTGTCTCGTCACGCCTCTTCTGGGTCTTGGATCCCTCGACAGGGTCGTCGCTGAGCCCACCTTGACGAAAGGAGGCCTTCTTCTGCCTTGGCGCACTTGTCTGCGATGTCGAAGAGCTTCACCACGGAGGAGAGGGTATCGTGGATGCCGAGCTTCTCGAGCATCCTGTGGTTGGTGACGCCCTCTCTGAAGGAAATGACGTGCGAGTCCGGGATGTTCGGGATCTTGTTGCGGACTTGGCTGAAGCGCTGGATGTACCTGCGGAGGGTCTCGCCAGGCTTCTGGCGCACAGCGCAGGTCGTTGTAGGTGAGGGCGCGCTCGTATGTGCCCTTGAAGTTTGCAACGAACTGCTGGCAGAGCTCCTCCCACGAGTCAATGGAGTCCTCGGGGAGGTTCAGGAGCCACGACAAGGCAGAATCCTTGAGGCGTGGGAGAACCAGTTGGCCATGACCTTGTCGTCTCCCCGCAGCTGGATGGAGGTGGTGTAGAGCTGCAGGAACTCGATGGGGTTGTTCGTGCCGTCGTAGCCCTTGGGTAGGTCAGGCCTGAACTTCTGTGGCCAGACGACGCGACGCAGGCTGCGGGTGAAGGCGCATCCTGTGGCGTACGAGGCAACGCCGCCCTGAAGAGCTGCGGTTCTGTCGCCCCGCCTGGCCGATTTCCTCGACGATGCGCTTCTGGAGGTCCTTCTGGCGCTCCATTTCCACCCGCGCGTCGGAGGAGTCCGCTGCACGATTTGGCAATCGCGCGGCGAAGACGCGTGGGAGGCGGCCTTGTGGGCCGCAGCGGAGGCGGTCCCGGCGGAGGCGGCGGCGGTGGTGCGCCATGCGCGGCGGTCCCTGCGCGCCCGGAGTTGTGGTGCACCAGAGAGCGTGACGTCGCCGGAGCTGCGCGCGGTGCAGCCGCGATGTCGACGAGGTGCTGGAGGCGGCCGAGCCAGTTGTCGTGCGCTTCGGCGGTGGGGCGGTAGCGGAAGAGCTCCGCGGCCATGAGTAGCGCGGTGTTCGGACTGGGTGCTGGACGCCCAAGAGTGGAGGCGCTGTGGCGCTGGGACGGATGCGAGGACTCAGCGTCCTCGCCGTGCCCGTGGTCGACGTCTTCGTCGAAGCGGTCGTCGTGGTGGCCGTCGGCGTCCTCGGGGTGCTCCACACGCGGCTCAGCGGTGTTGCGCCCCGTAGCGCGGCTGGCGCGAGGACGGCCGCGGGGTTGGTGGTGTTGGCAGCGGGCTCGGTGGTAGCCCTGCCTGACGCCCGCCGGGTGGCGCGAGCTGCGCGAGTGTCCGTCATGGTGCAGAGGTCGGTGAAGGTTGAAGACGCGCCTCAGCCCCCTACCTGGCGCCAATTGTCGGAGAATGACTCCCACGAAACAGGGTGGTCAAACTCACGAAGAGAGTTCGTGTAAGGGGCTGAACACGTTGGTCAAACAACCCTCAACCTGCACGGCGACGGTGCTCGTCGAGCATGAGGAGGGACATCACGACAGAGATGAACACCAGCCGTACCCAGGTTCACGGCCCTCGTGTGGAGGTAAAACCGCTACTCTGCTTGTCTGTATTGCACTGCTATGGAGGTTACAGTACAATGAGCTTGCCGAGGGCTCTCTTTTGGCAATGGTGTGCCCAAGGAAGGGGAAACAGTGGTCTTCTTCTTCCTTGCGCGTAGGTAGCTAAGCTAGAATGAAAGTGCGATCCTTCGCTACGGTGGAGCACCTCCTCCTTTTATAGGCGCCCTGGGCCTCTTCCCGGTGCTTGCGCAACGGAAGGGCTACCACATGGGCCAGAAGGAGGAGCACGGTGCACCGCAGCCCAGCTGTCCAAGGACGCAGTCCATGGGCGTAAAGCCGATGCATGTGGCAGAGAAGCCACCGTCCATCCAGGACGGCCAGCTGGAGCTGCAGAGGAACGTGGGGTGCCCATGGTGACGTCGGCCGTGGAGCGTAGCGCCAGCCGGTCCCCTTATCACCAAAGAGGAAGTCCTTCATGGCGCAGCTTTGTTGACTCCTTTAATCACCAAAATGGCAACTGCGGCGTCGTCGTCACCGCGTGCAGAGGCGCGCGTCACTCTGCGGCCGCTGCAGAGCCCATGTGCGCTCTGCAGAGGTTGCTTAGCAACGATGGAATCCCGCGAGGGCTGGGGTGCCCTGTGGTGGATTCGGCGTTGACTTCCCTTCAGGGAAGATCTCCTTGAAGAGGGGCCAGCAGTAAGGGGGGCCTCTGCAGGCCTCTGCTGCCTCCTAAGCCTTCGCGAGGCGATTTGCCTCACGGGTCTCTCTAGGCCGTAAGCCTGGTCCTTAGCGAAATTCAGCCACCGAGTGTCGAGGCCTGCGGAGGACAGGCCCAGCACACCCTGGTTCTCACTGGGCCGACAGATAAAGAGCCCATGTTGTTGTATATAGCTGCAAACTCTCGTGTTGTAAGCGCCGTGATGGTCGTAGAAAGACATGAGCCAGGAAAGGAGCACCCAGTCCAAAGGCCAGTGTATTACGTAAGTGAAGTACTAACGGCTTCAAAGCAGCGCTACCCTCAATGGCAGAAGCTAGTGTTTGGTGTGTTCATGGCGAGTCGCAAGCTGAAGCACTTCTTCCAGGAACACCCAATAACTGTGGTCAGCTCGGCACCGCTGGCAGACATCATCCGCAATCTAGAAGCAACACGGAGAGTAGCCAAGTGGGCGATCGATTTGGGACCACATCATATAAGTTACGAGCCACGCACATCAATTAAGTCGCAAGCCCTCGCAGATTTCATCAACGATTGGACAGAAATCCAGGTCGCTCCCAGCATGGCGGAAACAAAGTACTGGACCATGCACTTCGATGGGTCAAGACAGCTACAAGGCTCGGGGGCTGGAGTTGTACTAACGTCCCCAAGGGAGATAAGCTAAAGATACGTACTTCAAATACATTTCAACTGCACAAACAATGTGGCGGAGTATTAGGCATTGCTTCATGGGCTCCGTATAGCAAAGGATGAGCGTTAGTCGCATACGCTGTTTTGGAGAATCAGATTTGGTAGCTCAACAGGTCTCTGGAACGTGGGACAGTGATGCATGTAAAATGCATACATGAACTTTGCATTATTTTACTTATATTTCAGTCATATTTGCATCATATAAGGGTTATATCACTGTTTTATAATGATTTTGGGAATATTTGTTATGTTTCCTATTTTTATGGAATTAACCCTGCTGATGCATGTAAAATGCATACATGAACTTTGCATTATTTCTACTTATATTCCAGTCATATTTGCATCATATAAGGGTTATAACACTGTTTTATAATGATTTTGGGAATATTTGATATGTTTCCTATTTTTTATGGAATTAACCCTGCGCAGGCAGAAAACCCTATTTCTTTCCTTTAATGTTTCAGGGACCCAAACGACGTCCAAATGACCTGCAAATTTACAAGCGTCATATTTGGAAGGAAGAAGACTTGTGGGCGAAGGAAGCGAACAAACGGAGCCACGAGGGCCAAAAGGGTGGGTCCACGCGGCCCATGTGCCTGGCCGCGTGGGACCCCCCATCTTGGGCCTCGGAGCTCCGCTGCCGTCGATCTTTCCTCCACCGACTCCGTTTTGACCTAAAAACGCCTATAAAAATAGTCCCCCGACTTTCTCTGGAGGGAGCGCCGCAGAAACACAGAAACACCGAAACAGAGACCAGGAGCTGCAGATTAGAGGGGGAAAACTCCGGCGGGGCGCTGCCGGCGTGGTCTCCATCTTCTCCAATGACTTCTCCACCGTCTCCATGATGAAGAGAGAGTAGTCCACCTCTGGACTATGGGTTTGTGGAAGTAACTTATGTATCTCTATCTCTCGAGCTTCACTAATTAGTACCGTATGAGCTGCTGAACATGATTACGGTCATCTATGTAATACCTTTGTGGTGGATCTTTTTATGAGTTAATATATGTTTGAGATTGCAATGGTTTTGTTTCAGTTATAAAAGTAGATGCATATTATGTACCCCGTTCTTATTTACTTGTTATGATCAGCATGTTTATGAGAGCGTGTGAGGGGGAACGTGTGCATTAGTTGGAGTAACGGGGGGTGGCTAGTGCGGTGAACGTGAGAGAAAGTTCGCGATCCACTTGGGTGTTTTACCTTACTTTGTTACCTCACTAGGGATAAAAAGAAATACCATGCTACCGGAGATGTGGGTGTGACCATTGCCACTTCCTCCATGACTAGATCTAGCATGTTCTTATTTTAACTTCATGTCATGATACTTATTGCTATACTCTGAGTTATCTTAATTACCGAGGTGTTATGATTTAGTTCGCATCTTGGTGGAGTATAAGAGAGACTAATAACCAAAAGGTCTCTATGTTAGGACGTGATGCCCATATAATTATAACTTGTCATTAAACTTTGTGTTGCAATCTCATATGTCAACTCTAGTGTTCCATTGTCTACCACGTTATTAAAGAGAGAGTGCATTTGTGAAACCATGAACCCCGGTCCATTTTTAATCATAAGAAACACCTTTCCAACAATTTTACCACTTTTCCATTTTCTGCCATTATTAAATCCGAAAATACAAAAACACTTTTACATCTTGCATTCATTATAAAAAACCAAAAATATCATTTATCATTGCTACCACCATCCTTGCATATTTATTTACCACCATTGCATATTTATTTCTTGTTTGCATTGCATATTATCTTGATATCATTCTAACACCTTGTGCTTGACAACCACTAGGTGAGGTTGAGGACCAAAACATTTACTTTGTTTTGTAGGTAACCAAAAGAAGGATAGGAAGATAAATCTTCACTACTGATTCCCCGAGAGTTCGATATTAAACCCTCGAGTCACCCTCGTGGGGAAAACACGTCTTCCACTTACTACACACTCTGCACTTGGAGTCTCAACCTAACCCATTTACTTTTCACGCAGGTAACCACGCGAAGGGCTAGCAAGTGTTTTCTGGCGCCATTGTGGGGTAACTACGTGAAGGGCCATCAAGACTGTTTTCTGCGCCGTTGCCGGGGAATCATTGCTGAAAGGTTTATCCAAGGATATCTCACCAAGTCAACTTCATCACCAACTTGTGCTAACACCTAAGCTTGGGGAGGTTGCACCTACGTGAGCATCATCTTATCCATCTTTACCTTCAAAGCAATTTATCTTGTTTTGTCATTGTCTTGCATTTGTTATTTCGGTTTGCATATTTATTTTCAGTTTTGCATAAAAAATTAAAAAAACACATAAAAACTTTATCAAAATGGCTTCTAGTGTTGAAATGAACAACTTTGGTCAATACTATGGGAGTCGTTAATGGATGCTTGGTTTAGAATTAAGGGCATTAGTAAAAATGGTGCCAACAAATATACCCCTGCTACTTTGATAAGAAACTTTTATAATGGTCTAGATGGGTGGTCAAAATGTTTTCTAGACTCATTGACTAGTGGAAATTTGCCTCTGGAAATCCCTCACATGCTAATAATTTAATGGAAAATCTATTTGGGAATTCTATAGAATCAAAAGATGAAATTATGATCAAACAACTAAAAGTTTCTATGGATAGGTCAATATTATGTCTACAAACTTATATGGAAGATTATCCTACTAAAAATGAGATGCATTCATTTATCCTTCATACAAAATCTAGTATGAAGAAGACAAACAACACTATTTCGGGAATTTCTTTGAAAATGGAAACTATATTGAATTATGCCAAGTCTAAAAAGAAGTTGACTAGGGAATTAAATGAAAGAATATCTTCTATGTTGGGACCTTTAGCAAGGATATTAAGAATTATGTTGAAAAGAGGATGATCTCCAAATAGCCTTGAATGCTGCTTTAAAGAGAAGAATGAGAATTTTGTTTGGATGAGGAAGTTAAAATGCTTAGTGAAGTAAGGAACCATTGCTTGACTTAGAGAATTGTAGCTTGCATGAATTAATATCTATCTTACAAAAATTTGCAAGTGATCCTTATTAATGTTAACCAAGCTGGTTTTGGTTCTTATATTGCTAATCATGTCTTAAAAGAAAAGATTGCTAGGTACAACCAAGAGGCTATGATACCACCTAAGCTTGGGGATGTATGGATTCCCAAAGTCCTAGTAACCATTGGAAAAGAGACACACCATGCTATACTTGATCTAGGATCTAGTGTCTCTGTTTTATCTAAAGAACTATATGAAGTACTTGAATTGAAAAATCTTGAAAAATGCTCTATTGAACTTGCACTTGCTGATGATTCCATTAAACATGCTTTAGGAAAAGTAAGTGATGTTTTGGTAGAGTTACATATGACATTTGTGCCTGTTGATTTTCTAATCATGGATATGGGGAATAAAACCTCTAGTCCAATTATTCTTGGAAGACCTTTTCTTCGTACTACAGGTGCTATCATTGATTCAAAAGAAGGGAATGTGAAGTTTCAGTTTCCACACAAGAAATGTATGGAACACTTCCCAAGGAAGAGGGACACACATCATTCAAGCTCCCTCATGAGCTTCGTCCACAATAAACATCAAGTAAGAAGCCTAGCTATATGGCTATAAAGAAAGCGCTTTACGGGAGGCAACCCGGTTGTTTTTATTTGTGATTTTCTTTGTGTCCTCTTGCTGTAACAAGAGACTTAGTGTTTAGTTTAGTTTCTGGAATTTTTAATAAAGTGCCAAGTTTTACTCATTTTGGTATGAAAAGTTGCTTATAGCGTTCGGAGATTATTCCTGCACGAATCTGTGCACGGTATGATTTTTAATTCTTATTCTGTAACTCCGAATGAGCTCATATTTAAACTGTATGGCAACTTTTCATCCTCTGTATGCATGAATTTTTCGGAATTTTCCGACAAAGTTAAGTAGGGTAGAAAAATACGTTTAGCTGCTGCTGTTTTTCTGGACAGATTCTGTCCCATTTTGTTTGATGCATGCTTAGAACTTTTAACATGAATCTTTTTGATCCAATTGAGTTTATGAGTAGGCATACAACATTATACATGTTCTGGACATTCATATGAATTTTTGTCTAAGGATTATATGCAGCAAGAAATCTATTTGTTTATCACTACTAATGTGCCCCACAGAAAAAGAAATGGGAGAAACGGTGTTTTGAAGTTTTTTCACAGGGATTAGAGGAGATGCACCAAGAGCTATCCAAGGATGGTGAAGACCATAAGCTTGGGGATGTGAAGACAACCCCACTGGACCTACACACTCTCGGTTTGCACACGTCTAACTTCTGTTTTTCGATCGAAACACTTTATCGCATAAACTTGGAGCGTCTTTTTGTTTGTTTAGGTTAGATTTTTATTTTGTGAGACCACCACACTATCATTTATATATGAGAGAGCTACTGGAAATTTGGGTTGAATTATGTTGGATGCTATTATAAGATTGGGAAAAGGGATGTTAAGTTAATTTTAAAAGATACATATAATTGCATGATTCATGAGCTTGTTAATGAGTAATAATTTGCAAATATTTTATCAAGAGCTATCTTTTATTCATGTTTTGATGCTAAATGTTATTCTACCTTGTTTAACATGGATTAGTTAGTTCTATGGACACTCATGCATGCATTTAGATGGTCAACTTTCTCCCTCTTGCTAGCCCAAAAATTCCAACAAGCAAAAACTTGTTTCCAACACCTTCAACCAAAGTTTTTCCAGTGAGTCCACCATATCTACCTATTAGCTTTATGCTATTCCGAGTATGTTTATCATGATATTTGTGTTATCTATACCTCTGAATGAAAATGCTTATGTTGTTAATTGTTGTGGAAAAGTTGGTTATATAGCTCTCGCGAACTTGATGCACACTTTACTTTCATTGCATAAATAAATATGACCCATTGTGATTAAAATTATGAAGTTGTGGACTTGACAAATGTCTTTGGTTGAGAGTTAGCCATATGTGCTGTCACATGGCAAGCTTTCAACATTGCACATCATCTCATTTAGTTGATATCATGTACTTTTGTTTATGGATGCTTACCATGGGTGAAATAAATGGGGAAATGAAGTGAGTTTAAATGAGTTTGTATAAATGGTTAGAGAGACGCCTGGGCCGCTAATCTAAGCCATGCATCATTCATGGTGGAAATTTACTTACATGCTATGGTGAACCTTCTGTGATACACCTTACAATAAAAAGCTATCCAATGGTAAATAAAAAGGGTGTTGAGATTGTTCATTATGTTTGTTTGTCTTGTCATTTTGATATGGGCTTGTTCCATATCCTGGGACAAGAGGTACCCCAGTTGACGCTCTTAATGATACTATTATTACTTACAATGATATTTAACTTGAACTTGCTTTGTTTTCCAAGTTGAGTAACACATGGAGTAGGTACTTGTATTCAAGGGGCATGAGACTTTCAACCTGTACTTTGTCAAGCACACTACTCATATTGCTTTCACTTTAAACTTAATCATTCAAGATGCTATGATAGGGGAATGAGAGCTTGACACCAAGGATTACCATATTACAATCATTGACTTAAGTAGAGAAGTTCAGAAGTTAGATGAAATTTATTCATGCTTTACCTCTACTCATATATATCTTTCCAAAGTGTCCACCTTTTATATTCAGATTTTCATCAATACTCTATGACCATTGTAGGATGTTCTTACTTATTATTATGCATACATGTGGTCCATAGTACTTTTCTCTATGTTACACTTTGTGAATTATCATTGAACATCCTTGCATTGAATACTTGATATCACTTCATAAACTATCTTGCATATTGCTACTCCTTTTAAGAATGAATCATTTTACTCTATGTAGCAATAGTAATCATCTTTGATATCCATTGATAGTATTAAATTGCAAAGTCCATGTTAGTTTTATCACCTTCATACTCGAGGACGAGTATAGGTTAAGCTTGGGGATGTTGATGCATGTAAAATGCATACATGAACTTTGCATTATTTTACTTATATTCCAGTCATATTTGCATCATATAAGGGTTATATCACTGTTTTATAATGATTTTGGGAATATTTGATATGTTTCCTATTTTTATGGAATTAACCCTGCGCAGGCAGAAAACCCTATTTCTTTTTTAATGTTTCAGGGACCCAAACGACGTCCAAATGACCTGAAATTTACGAGCGTCAATATTTGGAAGGAAGAAGACTTGTGGGCGAAGGAAGCGAACAAACGGAGCCCGAGGGCCAAAAGAGTGGGCCCACGCGGCCCATGTACCTGGCCGCGTGGGACCCCCCATTTGGCCTCGGAGCTCCGTTGCCGTCGATCTTTCCTCCACCGACTCCGTTTTGACCTAAAAACGCCTATAAAAATAGTCCCCCGACGTTCTCTGGAAGGAGCGCCGCAGAAACACAGAAACACCGAAACAGAGACCTGGAGCTGCAGATTGGAGGGGGAAAACTCCGGCGGGGCGCTGCCGGCGTGGTCTCCATCTTCTCCAACGACTTCTCCACCGTCTCCATGATGAAGAGGGAGTAGTCCACCTCTGGACTATGGGTTTGTGGAAGTAACTTATGTATCTCTCTCTCGAGCTTCACTAATTAGTACCGTATGAGCTGCTGAACATGATTACGGTCATCTATGTAATACCTTTGTGGTGGATCTTTTTATGAGTTAATATATGTTTGAGATTGCAATGGTTTTGTTTCAGTTATGAAAGTAGATGCATATTATGTACCCCGTTCTTATTTACTTGTTATGATCAAGCATGTTTATGAGAGCGTGTGAGGGGGAACGTGTGCATTAGTTGGAGTAACGGGGGGTGGCTAGTGCAGTGAACGTGAGAGAAAGTTCTGCGATCCACTTGGGTGTTTTACCTTACTTTGTTGCCTCACTAGGGATAAAAAGAAATACCATGCTACCGGAGATGTGGGTGTGACCATTGCCACTTCCTCCATGACTAGATCTAGCATGTTCTTATTTTAACTTCATGTCATGATACTTATTGCTATACTCTGAGTTATCTTAATTACGAGGTGTTATGATTTAGTTCGCATCTTGGTGGAGTATAAGAGAGACTAATAACCAAAAGGTCTCTATGTTAGGACGTGATGCCCATATAATTATAACTTGTCATTAAACTGTTGTGTTGCAATCTCATATGTCAACTCTAGTGTTCCATTGTCTACCACTTTATTAAAGAGAGAGTGCATTTGTGAAACCATGAACCCCGGTCCATTTTTAATCATAAGAAACACCTTTCCAACAACTTTTACCACTTTTCCATTTTCTGCCATTATTAAATCCGAAAATACAAAAACACTTTTACATCTTGCATTCATATAAAAAACCCAAAAATATCATTTATCATTGCTACCACCATCCTTGCATATTTATTTACCACCATTGCATATTTATTTCTTGTTTGCATTGCATATTATCTTGATATCATTCTACACCTTGTGCTTGACAACCACTAGGTGAGGTTGAGGACCAAAACATTTACTTTGTTTTGTAGGTAACCAAAAGAAGGATAGGAAGATAAATCTTCACTACTGATTCCCCGAGAGTTCGATATTAAACCCTCGAGTCACCCTCGTGGGGAAAACACGTCTTCCACTTACTACACACTCTGCACTTGGAGTCTCAACCTAACCCATTTACTTTTCACGCAGGTAACCACGCGAAGGGGCTAGCAAGTGTTTTCTGGCACCATTGTGGGGTAACTACGTGAAGGCCATCACCTGCATAGTCAGAAAACTCTGTTTTCTTTATTTTAATGTTTCAGGGACCCAAACGACGTCCAAATGACCAAATATTTTACGGGCATCAGTTTTTGGAAGGAACAAAGCATAGGAGCCAAGGAAGCGCACAAAAGGAAGTCGGAGGCCGAAGTTGAGTGGGCCCACGCGGCCAGGTACCTGGGCCGCATGGGACCCCTCTTTTGGGCCTCGGAGCTCCGTTGCCAGCGATCTTTCCTCCACCGACTCGGTTTTGACCTAAAACCGACTATAAAATAGCCCCCCGACGTTCTCTGGAAGGAGCGCCGCCGAAACATAGAAACTCCGAAACAGAGATCTGGAGCTGCAGATTGGAGGGGGAAAACTCCGGCGGGGCGCTGCCGGCGTGGTCTCCATCTTCTCCAACGACTTCTCCACCGTCTCCATGATGAAGAGGGAGTAGTCCACCTCTGGACTATGAGTTTGTGGAAGTAACTTATGTATATCTCTCTCTCTCTTGAGCTTCACTAATTAGTACCGTATGAGCTGCTGAACATGATTACGGTCATCTATGTAATACCTTTGTGGTGGATCTTTTTATGAGTTAATATATATTTGAGATTGCAATGGTTTTGTTTCAGTTATGAAAGTAGATGCATATTATGTACCCCGTTCTTATTTACTTGTCATGATCAAGCATGTTTATGAGAGCGTGTGAGGTGGAACGTGTGCATTAGTTGGAGTAACGGGGGGTGGCTAGTGCAGTGAACGTGAGAGAAAGTTCTGCGATCCACTTGGGTATCTACCTTACTTTGTTGCCTCACTAGGGATAAAAAGAAATACCATGCTACCGGAGATGTGGGTGTGACCATTGCCACTACTCCATGACTAGATCTAGCATGTTCTTATTTTAACTTCATGTCATGATACTTATTGCTATACTCGGAGTTATCTTAATTACTGAGGTGTTATGATTTAGTTCGCATCTTGGTGGAGTATAAGAGAGACTAATAACCAAAAGGTCTCTATGTTAGGACGTGACGCCCATATAATTATAACTTGTCATTAAACTGTTGTGTTGCAATCTCATATGTTAATTCTAGTGTTCCATTGTCTACCACTTTATTAAAGAGAGAGTGCATTTGTGAAACCATGAAACCCGGTCCATTTTTAATCATTAGAAACACCTTTCCAACAACTTTTACCACTTTACCATTTTCTGCTATTTAGAAATCCGAATATACAAAAACACTTTTCCATCTTGCATTCATCATATAAAACCCAAAAATATCATTTATCATTGCTACCACCATCCTTGCATATTTATTTACCACCATTGCATATTTATTTCTTGTTTGCGTTGTGTATTATCTTGATATCATTCTCACACCTTGTGCTTGACAAGCACTAGGTGAGGTTGAGGATCAAAACATTTACTTTTTTTTGTAGGTAACCTAAAGAAGGACAGGGAAGATAAATCTTCACTACTAATTCCCCGAGAGTTCGATATTAAACCCTTGAGTCACCCCTCGGGGAAAACACGTCTTCCACTTACTACACACTCTGCACTTGGAGTCTGAACCTAACCCATATTCTTTTGACGCAGGTAACTACGTCATCGGGTATCAGACAGTAAGGACGCAAACATGGCTGCATACAGAAGAGAGGTGAACAAAATTGCTGGACACTTCACTGGATACCAAGTCGAGCATATTGATCGTAGACAAAATGAAGCAGCAGATGCCTTGTCTCGGCTTGGATCCAATAGACAGTCACTCCCGCCCAATGTTTTCTTGGATGAGTTGCACAACCGATCAGTTAAACCTCCAGCAGAGATTGACATCGCAGAGCCAGAAGATGATTCAACTTTAGTCGCAGCCCTGCATGAACAGCCAGGATGGACAGAGCCATATATGGCATATTTAAGCCGCGGAGTGCTACCAGATGACGAGGTAGAAGCGCGCAAAATAACACGGCGATCCAAGGCCTACACAATAATCAACAATGAGCTATACAAGCGCAGCGTCTCAGGGACATTCCAAAGATGCGTATCACCAGAAGAAAGACGAAAAATCTTGCACGAAATTCATGCAGGCGATTGTGGCCATCATGCTTCGTCAAGTTCTTTGGTGGCAAAGGCGTTCCGACATGGTTTCTTTTGGTTAACGGTGCTAGCAGACGCCGAGCAGATTGTCAGAGTGTGCGATGGATGCCAAAGATATACCAGGCAAGATCATATACCAGCTCAAGCACATCGCACAATACCTATCACATGGCCTTTTGCCGTATGGGGTTTTGACATGGTAGAGCCCTTCAGACGGTCCCCGACGGGAAAACTCACCTCCTGGTCGTGGTGGACAAATTCACAAAGTGGATAGAAGCGGAACCCGTGGGAGATTGCGAAGCTGAAACAGCAGTCAAGTTCTTGAAGAAGGTCATATTCCGCTTCGGGTATCCCCATAGTATCATCACAGACAACGGGAGCAACACCTCTGAAGGAGCTACACAAATATTTTATGCAAACAATGGGATAAGGCTGGACCTCATGTCAGTATCACATCCACAGAGCAATGGACAAGCTGAGCGAGATAACCAGGAAATCCTCCATGGAATTAAGCCGTGCCTTATTGAAAAGGTTGAAGCATCTCCAGGATGTTGGGTGGAGGAATTGCCAGCCGTGCTATGGAGCTTAAGAACAACCCCTAACAGATCCACAGGATTTACACCATATTTGTAACATCCCAAGTTTTTCAAAAAGTTGAAAAATCAGAAAAATTTAAAACTTTTGAAAACTATTATGTATTTTGCTTTGAAAAGAAAATTCATGCATACATTCATCATCATATAGCACTGGTTGCATTTGGATATTTCAAAAGTTGGAATAATAATTCCACTTGAAAACATATTTAAGAAAATATATTAGTAGAGCAAAGAATGCTCCAAGTTTTCTTCTGATTTTTATGAATGTTTTGTTCTGATAGAGTTGCTTGTGAAATTGTTGAATCTGTTGCAATATAAATAATTGTAAATGTTTATCTTGTGGTATTTAAGATCTACTTAAGCCACAATTGTTTGTTCTAAAACCTATTTCAAATTTTGACATCAAGTGTCATACTATTTGTTAAAAACCTAGTTTGGAAATCAAAATGATTTCTATTTGAAAAAGTGTGTTTGGTTGTAAATAGTTTATAGGTATTGTGAATTATTCTATTACTTACCTATTCTCTATTTTCAAGTTTTATAGTTTTACTTTTGAAAGAAAATAGTTATTTGGATTTTTAAAATGAGTTCTGAAATCATTTCGATTTATCAAACCCCTTTTAAACTATTGGAGTTTTTATAAGATTATTTTATTGAGGGATATAAATCATATTACTCATATTTTGCTTTGGTTTTAAAATTTAAGTTCAAAAGGAATTTATAAAACCCTATAGATTTCAAATGACATTAAGTGTCCAATATTCATTTAAACACATTTCAGAAAATTTAGATAATAAAATGTTTTGGAAAATGATATTTAAAGGCTGCAAATCAAAGAGTTTGTTTTTACAAAATTATTGAAAGTGGTTTGAATTGTTTTGGATTTAAAATTCAAAATTTATTTGATTTTGAATAAAACAGAAAAGAAAACGTTTTCTGGAAAAAAATGTGAAGCCTAGCTAAATGGGCCAAGCCCAACTACTAACTACCGCTCAGCGCAGCAAGCAGCAGCCCAGGCCCGCCTCGCTCCTTTCCTCTGACTGACATGTGGGCCCCACCAATGACGTCAGCGATGACGTCATCATCGTCTCCACCGTGTTCATCACGGATTCATCCCGAAACCCTAACCAAATTAGTTCCAAATATGCTCGTTTTGTTGCGATTCTTGCGAGGACTCTTGCCCCATATAAACCTCCATCCCCGCCGCCTCATTTTCCCCCACAAACCCTAGCCGAAGCGCCCCCAGGCTGCCCACAAAATCGCCGCCGCCGTCCGCCATTACCGCCGCCGTTCGAGCACGATTCCGGCGACACCGCAGGTCTACACCGCCACCTTTTGGTCCCCTCCGAGTCCTCTCAACCTGGCGCATCTCCCTGACCTTTTTCTTGTACTCCAGATCAACGCGTCCATCCGTGACCCTCGACCGCCACCGCGGGAGCTTCTCCAGCGAGCAACCTGGGAAGGAGGAGAACGCGCCCGTGACCCCCGACCCCTCCATCAAGCTCGCCTCGACGTCCGGAAGCTCGTGGTAACAGAACCCTCTCGGACCCCTCTCCCTGCTCGATTCTCTCACCGCCGGCGATGGCGCCACCGTAGATGTTAGGTCACCGGCATAGCTCCGCGAACAGTGCCGCTAGTTTTAGGTCAAACGAATCTGGGCCGTCGGATCTCGTTTTAACGGCGTAGATTAGATCCTTTAGCGAATCGGTACGGGCAAATCAGAGGGCGCCACGTCGACGCCCAGTCAGCATCTCCGTCAGCAGCCCAGTCAGCGCCCCGTCAGCGGTCAATGCCTCGTCAGCGCCAGCGTGGAGAAGGATTTCTCTGTTTTCTTTTTAATTGGCGGTTTTGCAGATAGGTCCCTGTAGATTAGATCTATCACTACTTTTTATTGGCTCGGCCAATTTTTGCAAACTTTATATTTTGGAAACCTTAGGACGTGTAGAAACTTTTGGTATGCTTATTTAGAGGTTTTGTCGAAATTAATTTAGATAAATTTTAAAAGTGGTTTAAATAGTATTTTGGCTACAATTTAAGTTTAAAAATAGATTTTTGAGTAAACTCTTTTGCTATATTTTGTATGCCTAAGTATTGGCCGTAGGAATACTCTATTATTTTTGTAAAATTATTTTCAATGATTTTTTAGTAAATATTGATTAAAAGCTTTTTAGGTGTTATTTTAATAAATAAAATGTATTAAAAATTATTTTCTTCCTATATTCGAGTTATAAAATAACTTAGTAATATTTTGAAGACTTTAGTACTAAAAGTACTTAGAAATATTTTGTTTCTCAAAACAAAACTATTTCTTCCTTAGAAAATATTTGACAAGTATTTGACAACACTTTTTCCTTAGAAATTTTTAGCATCTCTTATGTGTTAACTTTTCCTTAGAATAATTTTAGTGACTTGTTGTTGACCCTTGGTCCTTAGCTATACTTTTGATCATCTTTCTTGCTTGCAATTCCTTAGAGCATTTTCATAAGCATGGCATGCATATTAAAGTCCTTAGTAGTATTTTGTACTTATTACATGGCTTTCCTCCTTAGAAGTTTTGGAGGATGCATGTTAGCTCTTTTGACTCTACTAGTCAAAATCCACTAAGTTAGAAGTTAGTGGAAACAATGAAGGACCAAAGAAGGACATAGCATGAAAACAAGACTCCATAAGCATCTCCAAGAAGAAAGGACTTAGAAGAAATCAAGAGGAAGTTCATGAAGACCAACCAGCTACATTTTCTAAGTCTCCCTTCCCTTTCTCTCTTTTCCTTCTTTCTTCTCCTAGACTTCATGGTGACTAAGTTATATTCAAGACCAATCCTGATGCTTCCAACAATCAAGTCTTCAGAACCATCAAGTCTACAATTTTTCAATGAAATCACACAAGGAGAAAGCTACAAGGAAGCAAGGAGAAGATTCTTCGAAGACCAACTACTCCATGTTGACTATCTTTTCTACCTTCTATTTTTGTCTCACTTTGGACATAGACCAAGTCCTTGGTGTTTAAGACTAAGTGGTGCTAATTGAAGACCATTGAAGATCAATGAAACTACAAAGGAGTTGAAGATATTTTGAAGATCTAACATGTGAAGACTTGAACTAGCTTTACAACTTTTCAACTTGTTATTTCTCAAGTTTACTTTGAGCTCAACCTTGACTTTGCCTTAGCCAAATGGGATATTGTTATTTTATGCCTTTTTCCTTAGTTTGTTTTGTATGTCTTTCATACCATAATTCTTTGTATCATTCTGCATCTCATGCATGTCATATTTTTTTCTAAGTGTTGCATTTATGATTGTATGTTTATTGTGAATTGTTCGCTGTGTTAGAAATTTCGGAGAGAGACGAAGGTGGTTGCAACTGCTACTACTGCACTCCCTGTTGACAAGGCAAGTGGCACACCCCCATAAATTTCCTAAGTATTTTTATATGCATTACCTAGTGTATTTCTTTAAATGCATGTGTTGGATAGTATTATTGCTATATGCTCAACCCACCATACCTTTACACTAGTTGTGTCTAAACCCCTGTGATAACTTAGTAGATTATTTGATGCTATGCAAATGTGTTTTCTTTAAAGTTTAATTCTACTAAGTAATTTATCACCTGGGTGGACTTGGTTTTGAAAAGATGATGGAAAGGTTGAGTGTCATCTCTTAGGGGTGACCTCTAAGGGATAGTCACTTGTGGTTGCCCCCAGGATTAAAGGGACCAATGTTTCTCTAAGTGAAGTTGCTTACCGTGCAGCCATTAGTCATATGGGCTCTGGCTAGATGGATTAAGTTGTGTGGACTCGTCCCGACTTGACAGGTGGTGGGTAGAATGGTTAGAATGGGAGCGCGTCAAGTCGGTATGGGATGGGAAAATGCTTCTGAAAAGTCTCGTCTCAACTCTCTCCTTTTCCTTAGCACAATTTGAGTGCTTGAGGATAGTTTGGGTTTGTTGGGTCTAATGGTGAAAGTGCACAACCTCTGCAGAGTTTTAAAACTAAGTACTTAGCCGTGTCCCCGGTTTATGGACAATTGAAGCAGCTGATCAAGGATGGCAACGGAGGCTCCCAACATCTTTTTCTCTAAGTAAAACTTGATGTGGTGAACAAGGGTAGACGAGACTATGGACTTCATGCCATATTGTCTCAAACATTTGAAGAAAAAGTTTTACAAAGTGTTAGGCAAAATTGGCTTTATGCAAAATAGCCTTGAACTCCACCAGCCAAATATGCATATAGGCTATAGAGTTATTCAATTAAGTGTCCACATAGTGTCACTTGCCAGATCCATTTTTAATGGTATCTGACCCACTCTGTTGCAAAATTTTATTTGTTGCAGATTGTTCTGACGACGAGTGAGTTTCGTTAAGGTTTCGAGTCTGCAACCAACATGTTTTCGCCTGTGGCACATGCAAAGGATGAGGACTCCATGAAGATTATAATTTCCGCTGCTTACTCATTCAAGCTAGCTATATGCTATGCAAGTTGTAACGAATATTTTACCAAGTCTGGATCATTCGATGTAATAATGATACTTTGTTGTGATACTACATCTTAAAACTGTGTGTGCAAATGAAACGATCCAGGGGTTTGCACTATACACAGGTACCTTGCCATATTTTAAGTGCAGGTACGTTACAATATTTCATGGTCTACGGGGCAAAAGCGGTTATGCCCAGCGATATCATACATGATTCACCAAGAGTTGCGGCCTATGTCGAAGCAGATAATGAAGCAGCTCGGCAAGATTCGGTGGACACACTAGAAGAGGTCAGAGACTTGGCAGCATCAGGTCAGCGGTATATCAGCAAGACTTGCGACGCTATCATGCCAGACGCATCAAAACCCGCACCTTTCAAGAAGGAGACCTAGTGCTGGACTCAAGCAAGACCACAAGGGAATGCATAAGCTATCCTCTCCATGGGAAGGACCTATATCATCAGCTTAAACCTAAACATAGATCATATTATCTGCAGGATGTGAGGGAAGAAAGCAGTGATCGCCATGATTTCGAGGATCGTCTAGAGGCGCCTCGCCCTTGGAACGTCGTGCAACTGCGACCGTACTACACATAAAAAGAAAGCTAATCAGAGCTAAGTATCATCTTTTCCAGCTGCCTACAGCTGAGTATCATCACAGCCACTAAGGGATCCAGCTTCAAAATTGGTCGCCACTTAGGCGCGACCTGAAACACCTGTATCAGAAATCGGCTGCCACCTAGGCACGGCCGTATGTCTCAAAAGGGATCGCCACCTACGCGTTATCCAACCCTATGTATTACACTTGGTCGCCACCTTGGCGCGACCTTATGTGTCATCATAATCAAAGCTGCTTATAGCTATATATCATTATTGTTTCTTGGGGGCTTTGTTACCCTGAAACAGCCAACTTACTGGCAATTATCAAATTTACCTTAAGTTGGATTGCAACTTGCATTGTGCGGCCAAATTACTGGGGGTGGCGTCAATCGAGTTTGATTGCCTATCATGGCCGCTCTCGACCCTGAACACACATGTTCCTAGGAAATACTGAGTCATGCAAGTGCCCACTTAAAGGAATTCAGAAAGACCTAACTAGAGGTCAATGTACTGCATATAGTACGGAAACACCAATTGCAATTGCTTATATCTTAACAATTGTTTTATCTATGATATCAAGTTACAGGTGACGATCTTCAAAACCTCCTGAGAAGAATTGAGAGTGATTATTAAGTCACATCAGCTCAATCCTTGGGGGCTACAACATATTATCACCAAAAAAATTGAAGATTGATCATCATCAAGTTCTGAAGCTATCAAGCTACCTTGACAAAGTAAGAAGCTCACGAAGTCAGATGCATCTTCCAGGCCGCTTCAAAAGTGCGAGTAAAAGCCAATCCAACGTGATCATGAGTCGCAAAGGAAGGAAGTGCAAGCCAGGAAGAGAAAAAGTGCAAGCCAGGAAGAGAAAAGTGCAGACTAAACGTTCAAGGAACCCTTCAAGATCAAGAAAACATATCAAGATATCCTATAAAGTTCAGGCTACACTTGGGGGCTAATGTCGGGGAATAATTGACCTGCGACTTATTCAAAGATAAAACAGGGACTTCATCTTCATGATCACGCTATTACTGGGCCATGTAAAGATGGGCCGACCAAGGATCACGGCCTACCAAAGGAAGGCTCCAGAAGCTCGGCGTTAACTTGCCTTTGGAAGACAAGAAGACAATCGGCTTCGTGTAGAACTCTGTAACCTGCTGATACCCGATCACGTAGTTACCTGCGTCAAAAGAATATGGGTTAGGTTGAGACTCCAAGTGCAGAGTGTGTAGTAAGTGGAAGACGTGTTTTCCCCACGAGGGGTGACTCGAGGGTTTAATATCGAACTCTCGGGGAATCAGTAGTGAAGATTTATCTTTCCTATCCTTCTTTTGGTTACCTACAAAACAAAGTAAATGTTTTGGTCCTCAACCTCACCTAGTGGTTGTCAAGCACAAGGTGTGAGAATGATATCAAGATAATATGCAATGCAAACAAGAAATAAATATGCAATGGTGGTAAATAAATATGCAAGGATGGTGGTAGCAATGATAAATGATATTTTTGGGTTTTATATGATGAATGCAAGATGTAAAAGTGTTTTTGTATTTTCGGATTTTTAAATGGCAGAAAATGGTAAAGTGGTAAAAGTTGTTGGAAAGGTGTTTCTTATGATTAAAAATGGACCGGGGTTCATGGTTTCACAAATGCACTCTCTCTTTAATAAAGTGGTAGACAATGGAACACTAGAGTTGACATATGAGATTGCAACACAACAGTTTAATGACAAGTTATAATTATATGGGCATCACGTCCTAACATAGAGACCTTTTGGTTATTAGTCTCTCTTATACTCCACCAAGATGCGAACTAAATCATAACACCTCAGTAATTAAGATAACTCAGAGTATAGCAATAAGTATCATGACATGAAGTTAAAATAAGAACATGCTAGATCTAGTCATGGAGTAGTGGCAATGGTCACACCCACATCTCCGGTAGCATGGTATTTCTTTTTATCCCTAGTGAGGCAACAAAGTAAGGTAGAGATACCCAAGTGGATCGCAGAACTTTCTCTCACGTTCACTGCACTAGCCACCCCCCGTTACTCCAACTAATGCACACGTTCCCCCTCACACGCTCTCATAAACATGCTTGATCATGACAAGTAAATAAGAACGGGGTATACATAATATGCATCTACTTTCATAACTGAAACAAAACCATTGCAATCTCAAACATATATTAACTCATAAAAAGATCCACCACAAAGGTATTACATAGATGACCGTAATCATGTTCAGCAGCTCATACGGTACTAATTAGTGAAGCTCAAGAGAGAGAGATACATAAGTTACTTCCACAAACCCATAGTCCAGAGGTGGACTACTCCCTCTTCATCATGGAGACGGTGGAGAAGTCGTTGGAGAAGATGGAGACCACGCCGGCAGCGCCCCGCCGGAGTTTTCCCCCCCAATCTGCAGCTCCAGGTCTCTGTTTCGGTGTTTCTGTGTTTCTGCGGCGCTCCTTCCAGAGAACGTCGGGGGCTATTTTTATAGTCGGTTTTAGGTCAAAACGAGTCGGTGGAGGAAAGATCGACGGCAACGGAGCTCCGAGGCCCAAAAGAGGGGTCCCACGCGGCCCAGGTACCTGGCCGCGTGGGCCCACTCAACTTTGGCCTCCGACTTCCTTGTTCGTGCGCTTCCTTGCTCCTACGCTTTGTTCCTTCCAAAAACTGATGCCGTAAAATATTAGGTCATTTGGACGTCGTTTGGGTCCCTGAAACATTAAAATATAGAAAACAGGGTTTTCTGCTGTGCAGGGTTAATTCCATAAAAATAGGAAACATACAAATATTCCCAAAATCATTATAAAACAGTGATATAACCCTTATATGATGCAAATATGACTGGAATATAAGTAAAATAATGCAAAGTTCATGTATGCATTTTACATGCATCAACATCCCCAAGCTTAACCTATACTCGTCCTCGAGTATGAAGGTGATAAAACTAACATGGACTTTGCATTTTAATACTATCAATGGATATCAAAGATGATTACTATTGCTACATAGAGTCAAATGATTCATTCTTAAAAGGAGTAGCAATATGCAAGATAGTTTATGAAGTGATATCAAGTATTCAATGCAAGGATGTTCAATGATAATTCACAAAGTGTAACATAAAAAAAGTACTATGGACCACATGTATGCATAATGAAAAAAAGAACATCCTATAATGGCCATAGAGTATTGATGAAAATCTGAATATAAAAGGTGGACACTTTGGAAAGATATATATGAGTAGAGGTAAAGCATGAATAAGTTTCATCTAACTTCTGAACTTCTCTACTTAAGTTAATGATTGTAATGTGGTAATCCTTGGTGTCAAGCTCTCATTCCCCTATCATAGCATCTTGAATGATTAAGTTTAAAGTGAAAGCAAATATGAGTAGTGTGCTTGACAAAGTACAGGTTGAAAGTCTCATGCCCCTTGAATACAAGTACCTACTCCATGTGTTACTCAACTTGGGAAACAAAGCAAGTTCAAGTTAAATATCATTGTAAGTAATAATAGTATCATTAAGAGCGTCAACTGGGGTACCTCTTGTCCCAGGATATGGAACAAGCCCATATCAAAATGACAAGACAAACAAACACAATGAACAATCTCAACACCCTTTTTATTTACCATTAGATAGCTTTTTATTGTAAGGTGTATCACAGAAGGTTCACCATAGCATGTAAGTAAATTTCCACCATGAATGATGCATGGCTTAGATTAGCGGCCCAGGCGTCTCTCTAACCATTTATACAAACTCATTTAAACCTACTTCATTTCCACATTTATTTCACCCATGGTAAGCATCCATAAACAAAAGTACATGATATCAACTAAATGAAATGAAGTGCATGTTGAAAGCTTGCCATGTGACAGCACATATGAGCTAACTCTCAACCAAAGACATTTGTCAAGCCCACAACATCATAATTTTAATCACAATGGGTCATGTTTATTATGCAATGAAAGTAAAGTGTGCATCAAGTTCGAGAGAGCTCTATAACCAACTTTTCCCATAACAATCAACAACATAAGCATTTTCATTCAGAGGTATAGATAACACAAATATCATGATAAACATACTCGGAATAGCATAAAGCTAATAGGTAGATATGGTGGACTCACTGGAAAAACTTTGGTTGAAGGTGTTGGAAACAAGTTTTTACTTGTTGGAATTTTTGGGCTAGCAAGAGGGAGAAAGTTGACCATCTAAATGCATGCATGAGTGTCCATAGAACTAACCAATCCATGTTAAACAAAGTAAAAACATTCAGCATCAAAACATGAATAAAAGATAGCTCTTGATAAAATACTTGCAAATTATTACTCATTAACAAGCTCATGAATCATGCAACTATATGTATCTTTTAAAATCAACTCAACATCCCTTTTCCCAATCTAATAATAGCATCCAACATAAATCAACCCAAATTTCCAGTAGCTCTCTCATATATAAATGATAGTGTGGTGGTCTCACAAAATAAAAATCAAACCAAAACAAACAAAAAGACGCTCCAAGTTTATGCGATAAAGTGTTTCGATCGAAAAACAGAAGTTAGACGTGTGCAAACCGAGAGTGTGTAGGTCCAGTGGGGTTGTCTTCACATCCCCAAGCTTATGGTCTTCACCATCCTTGGATAGCTCTTGGTGCATCTCCTCTAATCCCTGTGAAAAAACTTCAAAACACCGTTTCTCCCATTTCTTTTCTGTGGGGTGCATTAGTAGTGATAAACAAATAGATTTCTTGCTGCATATAATCCTTGAACAAAAATTCATATGGATGTCCAGAAAGTGTATAATGTTGTATGCCTACTCATAAACTCAATTGGATCAAAAAGATTCAAGTTAAAAGTTCAAAGCATGCATCAAACAAAATGGGACAGAATCTGTCCAGAAAAACAGCAGCAGCAAAACGTATTTTTCTACCCTACTAAACTTTGTCGAAAAATTCCGAAAAATTCATGCATACAGAGGATGAAAAGTTGCAACTACAGTTCAAATATGAGCTCATTCGGAGTTACAGAATAAGAATTAAAAATCATACCGTGCACAGATTCGTGCAGGAATAAAATCTCCGAACGCTATAAGCAACTTCTTCAAACCAAAATGAGTAAAACTTGGCACTTTATTAAAAATTCCAGAAACTAAACTAAACAAAGTCTCTTGTTACAGCAAGAGGACACAAAGAAAATCACAAATAAAAACAACCGGGTTGCCTCCCGTAAAGCGCTTTCTTTATAGCCATATAGCTAGGCTTCTTACTTGATGTTTATAGTGGACGAAGCTCATGAGGGAGCTTGAATGATGTGCCCTCTTCCTTGGGAAGTGTTCCATGCACTTCTTGTGTGGAAACTGAAACTTCACATTCCCTTCTTTTGAATCAATGATAGCACCTGTAGTACGAAGAAAAGGTCTTCCAAGAATAATTGGACTAGAGGTTTTATTCCCCATATCCATGATTAGAAAATCAACAGGCACAAATGTCATATGTAACTCTACCATAACATCACTTACTTTCCTAAAGCATGTTTAATGGAATCATCAGCAAGTGCAAGTTCAATAGAGCATTTTTCAAGATTTTTCAATTCAAGTATATCATATAGTTCTTTAGATAAAACAGAGACACTAGATCCTAGATCAAGTATAGCATGGTGTGTCTCTTTTCCAATGGTTACTAGGACTTTGGGAATCCATATATCCCCAAGCTTAGGTGGTATCATAGCCTCTTGGTTGTACCTAGCAATCTTTTCTTTCAAGACATGATTAGCAATATAAGAACCAAAACCAGCTTGGTTAAGTTGATGGAAGGATCACTTGCAAATTTTTGTAAGATAGATATTAATTCATGCAAGCTACAATTCTCTAAGTCAAGCAATGGTTCCTTGACTTCACTAAGCATTTTAACTTCCTCAACTTTTCTCTCTTTCATTACCAATAGTTTCTTAGCAACTCTCTTGCTCATGAATGTTTCCCAAGATTTATTTATAACCTCTTGGCAATATTTAATTGTTTCCTCATGTTTTTGGCTGTAATGGTGTTCTTTAATGAGGAAACTTCCTTAGTGAGCTGATCTACCCTTTCAAACAAAGAGTCTTGTTTTTCAAACTTAGATATAAATTCCTTATTAAGCTCCTTTTGAGTAGATATAAATGATCTAATGGTGTTTCCAAATCACTAGAAACATTACCACTAGTAGTATATTTGTTTGGCACATATGGGGGTTTATTATAAGAGTTATAATTGTTGTTACCATACCCATTATTACCATAGTTCCTAATGAAGTTGACATCAATATTTTCAGGATTATTACCAACTAATTCTTGCAAAGGCACATTTTCAATATTTTGTTTATTAATGAAAGCAAGAATAGTATCCATTTTAGATGACAAATCATTTGTTTCTTCTATGGAGTTCACTTTCTTAGAAGGATTAGGTGCTCTATCAGTATGCCATTGACTATAGTTTTGCAAAATGCTTTCCAATATCTTAGCTTCTACTATAGTTTTTCCCATAAACGCACCTCCAGCAGCAGAATCAAGAATATTTCTAGACATGTAATTTAGACCATTGTAAAAAGAGTGTAGTATGGTCCATTCGTTGACCCCATGTGATGGACAAGTTCTAAGCATAAGTTTAATCCTATCCCAAGCCATAGCAACATGTTCATTTTCATTTTGCCTAAAAGAAAGAATTGTTTCTATTTTGCAAAATTTTAACAGGAGGATAGTATTTCTTAATGAAAGCTTCTTTTAAATCATCCCAAGTTTTAATGCTATCAATAGGTAATGAATGCAGCCACTCTTTAGCTTTTCCTCTAAGTGAGAAAGGAAATAACTTCAGTTTTAGAATATCACTTTCCACATTTTTAAATTTCTGCATGTCACATATTTCAACAAAATCATGAAGATGCATAGAGGCATCCTCCATAGCACTACCGCCAAATTGTTCCCTAGTTATCAAGTTCAACAAACTAGGACTTACTTCATAACTATCAGCTTTTATCTCAGGTGTGGCAATGGGCCTAGCAATAAATTGATCATTTGGAGTGTTTGTGTAATCACACAACTTAGTTCTTTCTCCCATTTTAGCAAGTTTTTATGTGTTTTTTAATTTTTTATGCAAAACTGAAAATAAAATGACACTAAATGATGCAAACCGAAATAACAAATGCAACACAAAATGCAAAACTGAAAATAAATATGCAAACCGAACTTAAAAATGCAAGACAATGACAAAACAAGATAAATTGCTTTGAAGGTAAAGATGGATAAGATGATGCTCACGTAGGTGCAACCTCCCCAAGCTTAGGTGTTAGCACAAGTTGGTGATGAAGTTGACTTGGTGAGATATCCTTGGATAAACCCGGCGCCAGAAAACAGAGCTAGTGCAGGGGACCCTTGGATAAACCTTTCAGCAATGATTCCCCGGCAACGGCGCCAGAAAACAGTCTTGATACCCGATGACGTAGTTACCTGCGTCAAAAATATGGGTTAGGTTGAGACTCCAAGTGCAGAGTGTGTAGTAAGTGGAAGACGTGTTTTCCCCACGAGGGGTGACTCGAGGGTTTAATATCGAACTCTCGGGGAATCAGTAGTGAAGATTTATCTTTCCTATCCTTCTTTTGGTTACCTACAAAACAAAGTAAATGTTTTGGTCCTCAACCTCACCTAGTGGTTGTCAAGCACAAGGTGTGAGAATGATATCAAGATAATATGCAATGCAAACAAGAAATAAATATGCAATGGTGGTAAATAAATATGCAAGGATGGTGGTAGCAATGATAAATGATATTTTTGGGTTTTATATGATGAATGCAAGATGTAAAAGTGTTTTTGTATTTTCGGATTTTTAAATGGCAGAAAATGGTAAAGTGGTAAAAGTTGTTGGAAAGGTGTTTCTTATGATTAAAAATGGACCGGGGTTCATGGTTTCACAAATGCATCTCTCTTTAATAAAGTGGTAGACAATGGAACACTAGAATTGAGAGATTGCAACACAACAGTTTAATGACAAGTTATAATTATATGGGCATCACGTCCTAACATAGAGACCTTTTGGTTATTAGTCTCTCTTATACTCCACCAAGATGCGAACTAAATCATAACACCTCAGTAATTAAGATAACTCAGAGTATAGCAATAAGTATCATGACATGAAGTTAAAATAAGAACATGCTAGATCTAGTCATGGAGTAGTGGCAATGGTCACACCCACATCTCCGGTAGCATGGTATTTCTTTTTATCCCTAGTGAGGCAACAAAGTAAGGTAGAGATACCCAAGTGGATCGCAGAACTTTCTCTCACGTTCACTGCACTAGCCACCCCCCGTTACTCCAACTAATGCACACGTTCCCCCTCACACGCTCTCATAAACATGCTTGATCATGACAAGTAAATAAGAACGGGGTACATAATATGCATCTACTTTCATAACTGAAACAAAACCATTGCAATCTCAAACATATATTAACTCATAAAAAGATCCACCACAAAGGTATTACATAGATGACCGTAATCATGTTCAGCAGCTCATACGGTACTAATTAGTGAAGCTCAAGAGAGAGAGATACATAAGTTACTTCCACAAACCCATAGTCCAGAGGTGGACTACTCCCTCTTCATCATGGAGACGGTGGAGAAGTCGTTGGAGAAGATGGAGACCACGCCGGCAGCGCCCCGCCGGAGTTTTCCCTCCAATCTGCAGCTCCAGGTCTCTGTTTCGGTGTTTCTGTGTTTCTGCGGCGCTCCTTCCAGAGAACGTCGGGGGGCTATTTTTATAGTCGGTTTTAGGTCAAGACGAGTCGGTGGAGGAAAGATCGACGGCAACGGAGCTCCGAGGCCCAAAAGAGGGGGTCCCACGCGGCCCAGGTACCTGGCCGCGTGGGCCCACTCAACTTCGGCCTCCGACTTCCTTTCGTGCGCTTCCTTGGCTCCTACGCTTTGTTCCTTCCAAAAACTGATGCCCGTAAAATATTAGGTCATTTGGACGTCGTTTGGGTCCCTGAAACATTAAAATATAGAAAACAGGGTTTTCTGACTGTGCAGGGTTAATTCCATAAAAATAGGAAACATACCAAATATTCCCAAAATCATTATAAAACAGTGATATAACCCTTATATGATGCAAATATGACTGGAATATAAGTAAAATAATGCAAAGTTCATGTATGAATTTTACATGCATCACCTGACGAGTCTCTGTGTATATAAAGAGGACTCGCAGGACTTAGACAGGGTCAAGCACTCAAACCCTAGTTCATACGGCGAGTACCGAGATCGGATCGCCTCCATTGTAACACTTCATATATCATATCAACACCAATCTAGGGTAGCAGGAAGTAGGTCTTTACCTCACATTGAGGGGCCGAACCTGGGTAAATCTGTGTTGATCTTTGTTCCTGCGATCCCAAGCTCGGAGACGATTGACTCGCGCAATCCCACACCTACAAAATCATCCATGACATCTGACGTGACAAACCCATGACACGGCGAGCAAACACCGCCGAACATGAACAAAGAGGAGCAGACGAGGTTCTGGTCGGAGCCCGGCCATACCATTAAGGGCGTGTATGAGGCCGCCCTAACAGAAGATGCCCGAGCAGAAGCTAAAGCAGCTACCTCGAGGCGCCCGAGCCCGCTACCGAGGAGGCGGCGGCGCGTAGGCGCCGTAGTATTTAGATTAGGCGCGAGGATGAATAAATTTGATTTAAATTTGTATGAGTTTGAATCAAAGTTCTATTTCTATTTTACTATTTTGGTGCCCACAAAGTGTTTAATCTATTGCTCAATTTTTTTGTCCGTTTAGGGGCGGGCATTTGGGGGCCGCTGCTGGGACAACACCCCCCAAACGTCCGGGCACATGTCCTGCACCCCAAAGAGGGTTCAATGGGGGGGATGGGGGGCACATATTTGGCAGCTCCCGGTGGAGATGCACTACAAGAAATATGCTATCCTATGACCTTTTGATAGTGACCCTGAAAATATTGGTCATAGATCTATGACCATTTTGAACCATTTGGTCATGCGCCGCTTTGGAGGGTCCAAAACCCGAAAATATAACAACCAAATATGTCAGAGAGGTCATAGTCTCCTTACATGGATTGGTCATAATGCAGATAGCACTAGCCTACGACCTTCTTTCTAAGCCACGGCCAATTTAAATGGTCATTCGCATGAGTTGACAGTCAACTCAGCAGTCTCGCCTACGTGTCACTGCTTAGGTGTCTTTTTCGCTTACATATCACTATTACTGGACATCCAACTCAGCAGTCTCGCCTACATGTCAGTGCTTAGATGTCATTTTCGCCTATCTGATAGATAGGACCCATTGACGAGGAGCACACAACATTGACTTGTTGACTAATCTGACTGGTGGGACCCACACATATGACAAGTGGGACCAGCTAACAACTTACCATGACATGTGGGTATGCAAATTCCCCACGTCTTAATATCCATTTTTTGAAATGGGTAGCCCAGCCTTTGCATCGTGATGATGCACACAACCATTTATATTAATAAAAAGGTAGCATAGTAGTATGTGTATGACTTATTACATCTCAAGGGTCCGCCAACTTGACCACATGAATCAGCCAACGAAAAAAGGCAAAGGAAAAGGAACTACACATCTTGTAACCTTCTAGTATGCTGCCACCCATGCTGGCAGCAGATCGATAGCCCGGACGACCACCATAATACGGGAGCATCGAACATCCGTAAGTGCCCTCTGCTCCATTGGGAGAAGAAAGGATCAAAGGTGGATCCAGTAGATAGCGCGATGAACCACCTGCAAAAAATTAGTATCGTTTATCTTCTTAAAAACCACATCATTCCGACAATTCCAAATAGCCCATATAAAAGCACAAACACCAATGCGTATACGTGCCTTGGTTTTCTTATCCACTCCATCAAGCTAATGATCAAACATATTAGCTACACTAGATGGTAGAGAGATATTAAAAGTAAAGTGAATAAACCTCCAAAAGTGTTTAACAAAGGAACAAGATATAAATAAATGCTCAACCGACTCTTCGGCTGGACAAAAAGCACATTTTTCTACAACCAGTCCACTTCCTTTTAATCAAGTTATTCTTAGTAAGTATTACTTTTCGTTGTACAAACCACATAAAAATCTTAATTTTTTATGGAACTTTCAATTTCCAAAGATATTGCGCAAGAAAGGGGTATGACCATGCATAATATCTGCATACATAGATTTTACAGTGAAGACTCCATTAGTGGTCAAATTCCACTTAAAATGATCATCTTCAGTAAATAGGGTGACCATCATCAACCGCTCTACTAATCTATCCACAATGCACATTATCTTGTGTTAAAGTGCTCCTAAACTCAATGTTCAAGGGATTGTTTGCTAAAACATGAGCCACCAAAATATTTTTATGGCGAGCAATGTTAAACAAAGGATACTGAACAGCAAAAGGCTTGTTCCCAAGACATGTACCCTCCCAAAACCTGGTACTACGACCATTACCAACAAGACAAGAATCCCTTTGAAAAAACTCATTTTGACAGCCATTAATCCCTTCCAAAAAGGGGAGTCAAACGATATTCCACCTAGATAAACTATACTTTCTTTTGTGTTGGTCACTCTACCAAAAACATCTAGAGCGGTAAAAATCCAACCACTTTCGCACTCCCACTGGAGTTTGAATGAAAGAAAGTAAAAACATTGGAAGGCTCGTTGGAACTGAATTAATTAGGATCAAGCGGTCTCCATATGAGAGCATCTTGCCTGCCCAACAACCAAGTTTTTTGGGAACCTATATTCAATCATTTTCCATTCTTTGTTTAACAGTTTTCGGTAATGAATATCCATGTAATCCATGTAAAAAAATTATACATCTTACATTTAAGAATGGAGGGAGTATAATCTAAGGTAGTGACTGATTGATGAATTTGATTAAGCCACCATTACCAAAACGTAGTAAGTAGTAATAACTGATAAATAATACTAGAGAATATAATAGGACAGGTCTAGCGGGCGCTCAGGCGCCCGACGGTAGTCCCTGGCGCTCACTAAAAAAGGGAAAGAAGGAGCAATCCCACGTGAGTTGTACTATATACGAACCAATCAAGTCACGTCCATTTATATCGTTCTTTGATTTTAAAAAAGTTGTAACTCTTGAACCAAACATTGAAATTAAAATACGTTTTCACCATTAGGGTTCTCTCGACGAGTTCTTCAAAAGTAGACCCACTTTGATTATGTTTCCACGAACTTTTTTAGAAGCAACTTTTGTGTGCAATGAAGCAACTTTGGTGTGCTATGAAGCAACTTTATGCGTGGCAAAGAAACTAGATTCAAAATGGCGTTAGCATTACTGTTGCTGGGTCACTTTGTGGGCAACGGCGCCGAAGAGCAGCATTTGTGGGCATCGAAGCAACGTTTGTGGGTGCCGAATTCGGCCCCGTTAGGGATGTTGCAGTTGCTAACATTTGTGGGCGCCGAGTCAACTTTTGTGATCGGCGAAGCAACTTTTGTGGGCACCAAAGCAACTTTTGTGGGCGCCGAAGTCGCCCCCCCCCCCCCCCCGTTAGGTTGTTGCAGTTGCTAACATTTGCGGGTGCCGAAAACAAAATTTGTGGGCGCCGGCGCAACTTTTGTGGGTGAGGAAGCAACATTTGTGGGAGACGAAGCAAGTCTTGTGGGTGTCCACAAAAGCAACTTTTGTGGGTAACGAAGCAACTTTTGTGTGCGTCAGATCAACATTTGTGGGCGCCGAAGCAACTTTATGCGCGCTAAAGCAACATTTGTGGGCGCGAACCAACTTTTGTGGGCGCCGAAGCAACTTTTGTGGGCGACAGCGACGGAGCAACTTTTGTGCCCACCGAAGCAACTTTGTGGGCGACGGAGCAACATTTTTGTGGGCGACGGAGCAAGTTTTGTGGGCGCAGAAGCAAGTTTTGTGTCCGCTGAAGCAACTTTTGTGGGCGCCGAAGCAACATTTGTGGGTGACGAAGCAACTTTTGTGTCCGCCGAAGCAACTTTGTGGGCGACGGAGCAACATTTCGTGGGCGACGGAGCAAGTTTTGTGGGCGCAGAAGCAAGTTTTGTGTCCGCTGAAACAACTTTTGTGGGCGCCAAAGCAACATTTGTGGACGACGGAGCAACTTTTGTGGGCGACGGAGCAACTTTGCGGTCGACGGAGCAACATTTTTGTTGGCGACGGTGCAAGTTGGTGGGTGACGGAGCAACTTTTGTGGGCGACGGAGCAACTTTATGGTCGACGAAGCAACATTTTGTTGGCGACGATGCAAATTTGGTGGGCGCCGAAGCAACTTTTGTGGGCGACGGAGCAACATTTTTTTTGGCGACGGTGCAAGTTTGGTGGGCGACGGAGCAACTTTTGTGGGCGACGGAGCAACTTTGTGGTCGACGGAGCAACATTTTTGTTGGCGACGGTGCAAGTTTGGTGGGCGCCGAAACAACTTTTGTGGGCGACGGAGCCACTTTGTGGTTGACGGAGCAACATTTTTGTTGGCGACGGTGCAAGTTTGGTGGGCGCCGAAACAACTTTTATGGGCGACGGAGCCACTTTGGCGCCGCGTCGAAGCAACATTTGTGGACGACAGAGCAACTTTTGTGGGTGTAGAAGCAACTTTAGACGGCGGAGCAACGATTGCGTCACTTTCAGAATCAATCTCACTCTTTTTTCTGATTGAACATTCCTCACCTGTAGAAAACCCAAAAGCCCAAAGAAGGCCTAAAAAATCAGTCCTTGAGTTAGGCATGAAGGAGCTGCTCGTGGAGCTTGTACATGGACAGGCCTGCAGGCTAGGGGAGGGGGATGGTCCCTTCGCTCACGGGAGGAGTCTAAGCACTGGCTTGGATGGGAGGGATTGTCAGGGACCTGCAACACCGTCTGATTTCTCGCAGGATCTCCTCCTGATTCTCTCCGTCCCCGGCAACACTGTCCGCGTTGCCGATTCCGGCCGCCGCCGGTTTACTCTCCTATTGCCGTTCACTAGCGTTGATCGGCCGGCCTCCTATCCCCAAATCCCCACCGGCAAAACGTCATTCCGCCTCGTGCTCGTTCTCCACCTGCTGCCGTCGGGCTGCTGTTCTTACTTCTTAGCCTCACGCGGAGGACGAGGTAGGAATCCAGGCGGCCAAGGAAACAAGCCGGCCCCGTCAAGCGCGGTGGAGTTGATTTCGCGTTGGAGGATGGCGAGCCGCGCGCTGAGCAAGGGGACCACAGTGTTCGAGGTCGCCGTGGGAGGTGCAGCGGTTCAGGGGCGGCCGGCGCGAAGACGGGTGGTCTTGGGCAACGCAACTGCTAGGCATGGTGGCGGACGAATCCAGGGCGGTGCAACGGAGAGCCTTCCCGCCACGTGTGGAGGGAACTTTTTCCGTTCTGTGTGAGCGCTCGATTTGTCGAAATAGCGCAGCTGCGCTTTGTGGCATTTACCAATCTCTACTACTTACGTATAAAAGAGCGAAGTTAAACTTTCCTACAGCCACCCAGAAAAGTGTACACAAAACCACCAGCACCGTTAGATCACCCCCACTCAATCAAATCTAACAGTCAGTATCGATTTGATCAGGTTCGACGGTGTAGATCTATCCTGTCGACTCGGCAGAGTAATGTCCTGCCGACTTTTTGTCGCTCCGCGTGCCCCCGTTCGCTCACCATCCACGCGATTCGGTCCGATTAATTAGGAAACCTCCCCATAATCCCTCGCCTCGACGCCTCCGACTTCCTTCCGTTCTACATCCCTCTCCTCTACGCTGGCAATGGAGAGCGACGAGGCAGATTGTGTCGACGACTGCGCCGGGACGCCACGGACTGGTAGCCGGGCAGCGCCAGGAGGCGGGGCGGGGCGGGTCGGCGGCGGCGTAGACGGAGGCCGGTGCACGCGCCCACTTGCGAATGCAGGGGAGGTGGAAGATGGAGAAGATGTTTCTCTATCTCTACAACTTATAAAAGAGCGAAGTTAAACTTTCCTACAGCCACCCAGAAAAGTGTACACAAAACCACCAGCACCGTTAGATCACCCCCACTCAATCAAATCTAACAGTCAGTATCGATTTGATCAGGTTCGACGGTGTAGATCTATCCTGTCGACTCGGCAGAGTAATGTCCTGCCGACTTTTTGTCGCTCCGCGTGCCCCCGTTCGCTCGCCATCCACGCGATTCGTTCCGATTAATTAGGAAACCTCCCCATAATCCCTCGCCTCGACGCCTCCGACTTCCTTCCGTTCTACATCCCTCTCCTCTACGCTGGCAATGGAGAGCGACGAGGCAGATTGTGTCGACGACCGCGCCGGGACGCCACGGACTGGTAGCCGGGCAGCGCCAGGAGGCGGGGCGGGTCGGCGGCGGCGTAGACGGAGGCCGGTGCGCGCGCCCACTTGCGGATGCAGGGGAGGTGGAAGATGGAGAAGATGTTGGCGCAGAACCATACGGGCGCGGACCTCTGCACCATGTCGTAGCAGATCATGCACTCGACCTCGTCCCGCCCAGATTTTCCTCGATCTTGTTCACCAGCTGCGGCACGGAGGCGTCCGCCGCGTGGGCGGAGGCGCCTGCCGGTGCAGGGGCGTTCGTAGCCGCGGGCAGAGCCCTCTCCTGCGGCGGCGGTCAGTGGTTGCTGCTGTGGTTGGCCGGAGCCCTCTCCTGCGATGGAGTGTGGCGGTGGTTGGCGCGCTGGCGGCGGCGGTGCGGATGGGCGTCAGATGCCGGGTTGGGGAGGGGAAGGATGGGGGCGGCGTTGTCGTTGTGGTGGAGGCGGGGGCGTGGTAGGGAAGGGAAGGGCCACCGTCGGTTGACGGTGGGTGGAGGTGCAACAGAAGCGAATCGGGGCCGCCAAACGCACGGGGGGCGGCCGTGGGCGTGTCGTTCTCCTCTGCGGCTCTGTCCTGTGATCATGAATACGCTCCACATCGGCACACAACCTCACTGCCGTCTCTCACTCACTCTCGCCGATGATCCCGCCGCCAGCAACAGTGACAACCAGTCTGGGAACCTCCTTGCAGCTAACCAACACCAGCAGCTCGTCGCCTCCCTGTGATTGTACCAATCAATCTGGTTTTGGAGGCAGGGCACTTGGGTTCTGGGACAGGCTGCAGATCGTGTGTTGCTGATCAGAGGGTTGTACAAGAAGAATAACAATGATTCGATCGAAGGCCTCCTAACTCTTGGGAGCAAAAAGCTGCCGCTTCACACGAGCCTTGAGGTACATCTTAGAAATGATTATAGTTTTTTACTTGATTGAGTGTCTAATCATTTGTGTTATGGGTTGTTGTGGCTACAATGTTGTGTATATGTGTTCAGGCTGCAGGAAAAGATTGTTAACAACGTCGAACAAGTGCTAGAACTTTTTCAGCTTGGAGAACGTGAAATGATTATGCAAAGATGGTCACCAGGTATCGGTCAAATAATAAAAGTAATGTTTCCAATTTGTATTGCTTGCATTAAGTATTTTTGTCACTTCACTGATTCTGTTTAATATGCCAGCATTATTTCTACCTTACCATAAATCTTTACTGATTCTGTTTAATTTGTTCCTCCAATAATATTAATATGTGTAAGATGTTATTGTATATTTTTTCCTTTTACCTTGGTAATAATACAAGGCTTAACAGGCCCCTACCATCTTCTATAATACTGAAGCTTTTAAGCAAATTGGTTATTTAACAGTAACGCTGAGTGATGATTTTCTTATCTGTAGAAACACAAGAAGAGTGCAAGCCCGGCGACCCTATTCAAATATTAGTGCAAGCCTCTTGTTGTCCAGTTCATTTTGCTTTGCAATCAAGAATTGGTGAATGTCTTTTAGTCCCATCTATTGAATTAGCCGAAACCTCTTATAAATCATCAAGTGGAGATTACACACCATATCTGGCCTAGAGCGAGTGATCAGCTGAAACCTCTTATATGATTACACATTTTTTATGGACCTGGAACAAGTCGCATTGCTTGTAAGAGCACTTTTGCATGGTGAGTGAAAGATCCTGATCTAATGTATATTCTATTTCAGCATTGTTCTCTCCTGATGTGTTTTTGCTGGTAGAGCAGACGATCTTTGGACCCAAAAACCTTGCTCCGCTTCTTGTGATCAGGTTAAAGCGATGTAAGAAAAGTTTGAAGTGTCAGAAAACTTGCAGGGGCATTGTTTTGATGGTGTCGGCAAGTGCAAAACAATCTAGCGCTGCAGCGCCGTTATCAAGAAGATGGCCAAGCGGGTAGTCAATGTCCGTTTCACCCCTTTTAGGGTGTTGAACTGAGCGGAATGAAGTGGTCCGGTAGCAACATCCCATTTGGAGTAAGAACTTTATGTATCCAAAGGTTACGTCTGGAGGGCCAGCTCTCACCAGAATATCCTAAAGGTTAGTAAATTGAAATGTACTGTGTATATCTGAGGTGCTTACCTGCGGTGATAAAATTGTGTATGCACATAGTTTAAATTGGATAATATGTTGCCAGTCGCGTACCTACATTGTTACTTAAATTCTTCTTTCTGGTAACAAGATTGTTATTTTTATTCATTTTTGTCTTCATGAACACCATGTGTGATGACATACTCATCTGGGCACATGATTTCCAAATTTTAGAGTAGTGGAACCAAAACAGATTTCTGGGCACATGATTTCTGGTAACAAGATTGTTATTTTTATTCATTTTTGTCTTCATGAACACCATGTGTGATGACATACTCATCTGGGCACATTTCTGTAGAACCAAAACAGATTTCTGTGACCGCGCAGGTTAAAAAGAACAGTGGAATCAAAAATTAAATTTATGTAGCACCATCTTAGCCATGTCATTACTATCATAAAGAATGCTATTGAAAAATAGTTGAGCAACTAAGGAAACAAAGGCTGGAGGAGGTAGTTTTCCATCCTAGGTTAAGATCCGTTTCAATCTGCCTCCACGCCGAGTTTCTTACTATTTCTAAACCTAAAATATTGTCATTATTGATGCATATCAGTCGACGCGCCATATCAATGGACGCCGCAAGTGTGGTGCTCCTTTCACCCTTTTCTTGTTTTGAGTGACAGTCTCTATTCTGCTAAAAAAATATGAAATATATCATAGTGTAGATACTATCATATGATATATTTTAGGACCAGATTATACTAGATTTAATTGAGAGTCTTTCTTGGTGTAGTCGTGGCGGTGCGGGTACGTCATCCTTCCCACCAACAACACCACTTCTGAACATGGATTTACTGCACTTTTGAGTCATTAGTTAGTATGCAGTGAGTTAATCAAGCCACAAGTATGAAGAAATTACCATTGGTGATTTTCTTTATTATGTAATTTTCGAAGGCAGGATAGGGATAATGAAGGAGAGAGGGTATATTCTAAAAATAACTTCATATTAGTCGATTGACATTGACTACAAAGATATTGGACTATATTATCGAAAGTAATCAAATTGATTGTTTTACCTTTCTATTTTAAGTAAGAGACAAGTATATCATGTCTATGCATGGTTTAGAAATTCTTTTGCAAATGATTTAAAATTGGTCTAAGAAAACACCGCATTCACACGTATATTTTGCTGAATTTTGTGGAGACGTGCGTTGCACGTGCACGCTAACTAGTATAATAAGGACGCCATTATTCGTTTGTTCACAACGGCGTCCACATATATAGCTGTCATCCTCCCCTGATCCTCGCCCCAAGCCGGCCCCGCACAAGAAGTTCAACTCTTCTAGCTTCCTGCTCTCCCTCTCTTCTTCTCTTCTTCCCTTTCTTTCCTGTGGATCGAGTAGCGCTAGTCGTGGCATGGCGGCGAGCAAGTCCGGCAGACGCGTGGCTGAAGACGGCAGCTACGAGTACGAGGAGGAGTTTGTGAACAACGCTAGGGGGATGAAGCTCTTCACCTGCCGATGGCTACCCGGCAAGGGCCAGACAGTCAAGGGCCAAGTCTTCCTCTGCCACGGTAACACATCCCTACCTAGCTCATTCCTTCTTCGCCGCTCCCAATAATGGTCGCCGGACTGGCCGGAGAATGATCGATGCCTGCGGGGCGGAACAACAGGGTACGCGGTGGACTGCAGCCTGACGATGCGGGGGACGGGGACGCGGCTGGCGCGGGCCGGTACGCGGTGTACGGGGTGGACAATGAGGGCCACGGCAGGTCAGAGGGCTCCAGGGTACATCCCTTCCTTCGACGTCCTCGTCGCCGACTGCGACGCGTTCTTCGCCGCCGTCGTCTCCTCCACCGCCAACACGGATCTCCCCCGCTTCCTGCTCGGCGAGTCCATGGGCGGCGCCGTCGCGCTGCTCCTCCACCGCAGGCGCCCCTCCTACTGGACCGGCGCCGTCTTGGTCGCGCCCATGTGCAAGGTACGTACGTGTATGTGTGCTTACCTACCGCTGCTCCGGTCTCCGGCCGGCTTATTATTTACGCGTACGATGATCTAGACGGAGCGAGATGCACGATCGGTGGAATGCCGCTTGCTGGTTAGTTGCCGTCATCATCTGACTTTTGACCGATCGGGATGCTGCCCGGCGTGCTGAGCCGTTATAGATTTCGCACTTGTTTAATCCATCCTAGAGCAGTTGACCCGGCCGGCCAGGGCCTTCACGCTCTATCAACTATCGATATCAATTTGGACCAATTTAAAGTATGAAAATAAGCGCTGGAATTCATGAATCAACGCTGTTTTTTCACAACTAGTTAGACCGGTACGGTTTATCTAGACCATTCAATCAACATCCAATGATAGTTTGTATTTTTGTAAACCGTTAATGCATAATCCGAAGTTGTTTTGTTAATGTGTGATCAGAGTTTTTTTTTTGTTTGAATTTTACTATATATATTAAACCAGCAAAGAGTACACGACTATATCGATTACAAAAACAATATTAAAAGAGACGAGCAAATCTATGAGATATTCAATCCCTTTCTTTTTCCATGACACAATTTTGTACTTTTCTGAAGGCAGCCGTAGAACAATGCCGAATATACCAAACCACAGACCTGTGAATACCAACGAACGTTCTCCCCTTTTAATTTTGAGCCGCAATGCTAAGGTTTTGTGCACGCACGCAACCATTAAATTTATCAAGCAACATTTTGAACCACTTTGTCGACGTCGTTGGGAGCCGAGAGAACGAATCACCATTGCCGAAGACGTAGTAGCCGGGATAGATATTGCGAGGACAATCCTCCTCGCGGCAACCATAAGAAACAATCCAATATTGATCTGGCGAAGCAAGATCTGAAGAACCATACATAGACAAAGTTAATCTTCCAAAGCCACCATTGACGTCGGGAAGGAGATCACGCCGTCGAACGAAGCGCGGAAGATCACTTATTGCAGACGAAGCCATCTCCATTGACGAAGAAGAAAACAACCAAAACCAAGCTCTAACATTAAAGACCTTTGTATAGCGCCATGCGCACGTCCGAGGTCCCCACCCCTCCTAGTGCCAGAGCGGCAACTAGAGGAGGCGAGGACCCATCAATTCTTAGACGAAGGCGACGATAAAGATGCAGATGGCGCCGACGGCGACGGCTAGGGTTGAAACCCTAGGCTGCCGCCTCTTTTTTTTCTTTCTTTCCGTAACGAACTGGTGCGGGCCTATATCAGAGTATTTTGTTAGTACATCATCATTCAATAATTTGTGTTAATGCGTGAACCCAATTTTTTATTAATGTGCGAATTTTTCAATAATGTGTAATCTGTTTTTTTTGTTAATACGTAATTAACACATCCCTGTTCGGGGTTTATTTTTCAAATTATTAGGGGCTCTAAAACAATGTATGTACAGAGTTGAAGGTTTGACTATGAATTAATTGCACCAATCTAAAAGAGCTAGACGCTCGGATAGACGTGCGGGTCCAACTAGTTGTGGTCTTGCATTTTTGTTGATGAATCTCCACGTTCTTATTGTGTAGATCGCTGAGGAGATGAAGCCGCATCCGGTGGTGGTGAGCGTCCTCAAGGCGATGACCAGCATCATTCCCACGTGGAAGATCGTGCCGACGGCCGATGTCATTGACGCGGCCTACAGAATGCAGGAGAAGCGTGACGAGATCAGGAACAACCCCTACTGCTACAAGGGCAAGCCACGTCTCAAGACCGCATACGAGCTCCTCAGGGTCAGCCTCAACCTCGAGAACATCATACTCCCACAGGTATTATAACCCCCCCCCCCCCCCCCCCCCCCCCCCCCCTCGTACTAATTTCTAGGAAGACAAAAAACTCTTTCTTTCTGATGGAAGTATCGCAATTGTTCAAAATAAACCCTCTAAGTAATATGTTGTCCATTTTAATATTCCAGAGTAATATATCGATTATGTTTACATATATCCCCATAAGCTAGTTTCAAACTGAACATGCTTTCAATTAATGAGGTGTATTATCCACGTCACAACCATGTTTAACCAGTTTAGATTGTCATAAGTGGGGACTTACACGTCCGTGATTCTCATATACCCCATTCTATAAGTGGCTACCCCCGACTTACTGGAGCAAAATCCTCATGTGGTTGGTTTCATGTGCACCCTACTTATATTTTTGGTGGCCGGTGGCGGCGTGATATGATATTTGGACATCGCCCTTGTGAATAGAGTGGCCAGACAACAGCGAGGAGGGCTCAGTAAGAATGAAGAGGGTGGCATGGATTTTGTTTGACCTTAATTAGGCCTTGTTTACCTCTAGAGTATTTTAGGGGATGGGAGGGGATTATCTCAGATCCCAGAAAATCCCCACTAGTATGTTTACTTCTAGTGTATTTTAGGAGATGGGAGGGGATTATCCCCAAATATCCCCTACCAAGCATCTCATTTTTGCCTAACACAAAAACTCTAGTCCATGCTAGTGTATTGTAGGGGAAGAGTATTTGTGGGGATTTGTGGGGATTGGGTGTTCACCAAATCCCCTCCCATTCCCACTCTTCCCATCCCCTAAAACACTCTTGTAGTAAACAAAGCCTTAATGATTTTCATGTGCGTGTGCTTATGCTTCGTGAGTTACCACCCGAGATATAATGGTAGTCACATGAGCTAGCAAAACGATCACAAGAAACCATACTGCCCGAGAGTAAGATAGATGATTGATGCAGAATACTTCGAGGGGTTACCTGAACAACAGGAAAACTTGGGATGGGAAACG
The DNA here is from genome assembly GCA_947311845.1 of Poa pratensis. Taxonomy (NCBI): domain Eukaryota; kingdom Viridiplantae; phylum Streptophyta; class Magnoliopsida; order Poales; family Poaceae; genus Poa; species Poa pratensis. The sequence continues at coordinate 35,256,847 of CAMZMU010000083.1, read as the reverse complement.
AGATTTTTCACTTTTACCTTGCTACAAATTAATTAAGGAGTTTTATATTCATGTGAGCCGCCTATTTAAAATAATTCGAACCTACAATTTTCAGCCTTTGGATCAACACTCTATATATATACAAAAGTAAATATTGCACACCTTTAAAGAATGTAACTTTAGGCTAATGTGTAATTCTACCTTCTAGCCTTTTAGGTGACTGAGATTTCCTTTAATAACCTAAGAATTACGCCAAAAGGGTTAATATTAACTAAGAATTACGCCCAAAGGGTTAATATTAACTATTAGTACGGAAATAATTAGCTTGATCGTGTACTTGTAAATATAATATCAAGGTGCAGAGAGTGATATATATTAAATTAAATGGAATAATACTTCTTGGATGTGCCTTATCTATGTATTACATCTCGGTCGACTTCTTTTTCTGCAATTAAAGTGAAGTGTTTATTTGCTCTCGTAACATCCTTGTTCAGTTAATTGAGAACTCTTCCGTGGACTAGTGGTAGCCGTGCATATGCGCATAAGGGGCAGGTCTCGGGTTCGAGTCCTCACTTCTACCTTAATGACAAAGCCGGGGTGGAGTCCCCCCCCGGTCTTGTTATTTTTTTGTTCAGTTAGTTGGCTCTTTGACTAATTGATTAAATCAAGTCAAAGGTACTTTTCTCGCGTGTGATATATTCGGTCATGTCTCTCAATTTAATTTGAATTCGCAGTTTATGGCTCTAGCTATTTTCTTGTGTCTGTCTCTTAATTATTATTCTCATTTTTTCCCAAAAGAAAAACTTGTATCCTTACGTTTCCTAGCAGATTTGCTTTGTGAACAAGAGTGATGCCGAGCGTGCATATGCATATGCAGGTTTCGTTGCCGTTCCTGATCGTGCACGGTGGGGACGACAAGGTGACGGACCCAGAGGTGAGCGACCTCCTCTACCGGTCGGCGGCGAGCCAAGACAAGAAGCTCAACCTCTACCCCGGCATGTGGCACGCCCTCACCTCCGGTGAGACCCCTGAAAACATCCAAATCGTGTACAAAGATATCATCGCATGGCTTGACCAAAGATCCTCCTCCACGAAATCATCATCATCTGCGGTCATGGACATGTCGTCGGAGATGGAGCAGAAGGCCAAGCACGATGAGCAGCATTTCGACAAACTATAGTATTACTACTGATTACAGTCAGCAACATGTATGCATGCATCATGCATGGTTAACTGGGAATTGTGACCAAATCAAAGCAAATCCATGGAAAATGGCTAACTGTACACAATGTGTGGTGGATTAATTAATTGTACTAATTGGCAAGCTAGTTCATCATTTTCTGTCTTCTTGTAATGGACCGATACCATGCAACTTTGATCTTACAATGATATATCATATATTATTCAGTAATCCAGAATATATTCATCATCACAATTAATAATGTAAATCAATAATGAAGGTATATTTTTTTGAGGGGAAAACATGGTCGCTTTATTTATCAATGACATGTGGTACAATATAATGAAGGTATATATGCTATGTGCATGTGAGCACATAAACCAGCCCAAATCAAAAGCCCCTGGCACAATACTACTAGTTTCGAAAACCCAATATAGCTTGATTACCTTGTTTCCCACCAATTGGCCTAGACAAAGCTTTCTATAAACGCTCCTTCTATAAAACCATTGGCCCATTCAGATTAAGGCCCAGTTCTTTTGCTGGCTTAAAATATAAGCTGACCTCTCCCAGCTTCTCTCATAAGCAGCCCAACTTATTGCTTGAGGCTTCTAAACTAGTTATCTCATAACTAATCTAGAAGCTGCAACTAATAAGCTGTCCGGCTTATGAATAAGCTGGGGGGGAGGGCAGCTTACGGAATAAGCCAGCAAAAGAACTGGGCTTAAGGAAATGCCGCCACATACTCCTCTTCTCAAATATCGCTCATGCATCCGCTAAAAAAAACGATGTCGCTTCTCGCAAGATGCATGCATGAATTGCTCAGCCACTTTGATTGCTTGCCCACAGTTCTTGCGGCCAAGAAGAACATAGAGATCATTGCTCACGACGTGGTGGCTCGTTTACTCACAAAATCAGTAGAAGCTTCATGTTAGAGCTTCTCTAGCAGGTTCCTTAAAAAGGGAAAACTTAAATCGGCACTAGCTCTACTGAAAGGTTTGGAATTCATCGAGCTGTTGGGCGAGATTCCGGTGACTATTGAATCCGATTCTCTTGAACTGATACACGCATGCAATGGTGTTATAGAAGTGTGGAGTCCATATTCAGCGATTATGGTTGACTGCTTTTTAAAAGCAAGCTCAATGCAGGACATTGGTTTTCTGCACTGTCCGCAGGGTGCAAACCAGGTGGCTCACCAGTTGACTAAGAAGGCGTATGTAACTCTTCTATCTAAGAAATAAAAGCCACCGGGCATCCTTTCAAAAAAAACTCTAGCAGGCCCCTTAAAAAGGGAAAACTTAAATTGCATATAAGGTACCCCTCAAAAACAGTTTGAGGAGTTGAAACTCTCCTGACAGAACATAAACCGTAAACAAAATTTTAAATTTGAAATAATTGCTTCGCGCAAAAATTCAAAGAAGCAACATTCCATCAGGTCATCGAAGTTCCGTACATAGGATTGGAAACAACTTAATTTACATAATTTCTTTAAACTACACGGGCTAGATCTAGCTAACCCTAACCCTTCTTCTACCCAAAAGGGGCTCCAGAACCTCCTCACCGGGCATGCATTTGCGGCGGGGCTGTCGAGCTCTCACTCTTCGTCAGAGGAGGAGGCGTTGATGAAATGGTGCTGGACGATGGCCTCCAGACGCCACTCGTGTTGGCGCAAGCTGTGCCCCCCATCCTGCCGGTGCCCGCGAAAGACTAGGTAAACGTTCCACGCCTCCAGTGCCTCGTTGTGGACGGGGCCCTTTCACACGCCGCTACTCCGAGCGGACCGACTTAGCGGCGATGACCCGCTCGAGCTTGGTCCTCTAGAGGTGTCATCGAGCTTGCTATCGTCGGACACAGGCAGCGCCGGCGACGAAGGAGCACGCGTGGCCACGCATGAAGAGCCAACGCGTGCATCACCGACTGTCGGACGCGGTTACGTCCTTGCTCCGATTGCGCCGCTCCTCCGCTGCCGGAGAGAGGGCAGCCGGAGCTGCATGACCACCCGACGCCGAGTTGTGCCGCCAGAGCTATTGACAGGCCACATGGTGGTGGGGAGGCTAGGTGTGGGGCTGAAGAAGGCTAGATCTGGCGCGGAGCTCGCCGGAGTGAGGCAATCGCGCGGCGGCGGCGAAAATCGTGGCGCCGATGGGAGGTGAGAAATGAGGGGAGCTCACCTCAAATCCCCTCCCGAAGCCTAAATATATGGATTTCGCCGGAGATTTACGGGCCACCATAAGAAATATTAAGGGCCGAGTCGTTATACGGGCCCTCTTAGGGCCAAAAAAAATGGCCAGATACCTTAATTAAATCGGCTAGACTTTTTTAGGTTTTTCGCGTTTTAACCGATCTGTTAGACATGCTCTTAACACCCCCAATTGATTCACTTTAGATCAACATAACACTCAATGAGTTATCGCACATAACGCACTCCCGCCCTTCTCGTCAAGCTGAACATCGCCAAAGCTTTTGACTCTGTGCCTTGGGATTACATGCTTGAACTCGTGCAACGCCGCGGTTTCCCGCCTCGTTGGCGCGCCTGGGAATCACTCATGTTTAGACATCCTCCTCGTGTGTGCTTCTCAATTGAATCCCTGGCAGGGAGATTCTTCATGGTTGTGGACTAAAGCAAGGTGTTCCGCTTTCCCCGCTTCTATACAATCTGGCAATTGATCCTTTGGCGCGAATTATTAAGCTTGCCACCAATTCGGGACTGTTGCAACCTCTGCCGGGCGGATTTCTCAAATCCCGCATCTCCCTGTACGCAAATGACACAGTTATTTTCTTGACTCCCACGGCTCAAGAAATCATCAAGATTTTTATCGACCAAAGATATAGCTTTACCTTTAAACCTGAGTTATCACAAATGAAGTGCTAGACCAACGAGATAGCTTTACCTTTCAACCTGAGTTATTAAAAATCGCAGACAATAGTGTGTTAAGCGAGGCTAGGTATAATCAACAAAATTTGAGACCCCTACAATTATTGGATCAAAACTAGACCCCAAAATGTCCACATGCTCACATTGTCGACGGCTTGCCCTCAACCCACCTCTTACTATCTATGGTTCGTATGCCGCTTCATAAGTTCATCTGTATGCCTACGAGGTATAAGGGCCTAAACCACTGAACACTAGCCCTGCGGCCGAAGAAATATGTTGGACGATTGAAGTGGGGAATTGAAACACATTTTTTTTATCACCACATTCTTTTATTTATTTTTACCACCAAGAGTGCGATCTCGATCTTCCATCTAATGAAACTTAGGAAAAAAAAATGAATTGGCTGATTTATCCGTAGAAATTGATAATAAAGGTTCTCAAAAAAACGAAATAACCTATTGACATGCATGAAACATGTGGCCAGGGATGCTCTGATCATCAAGTGGTCTAGCTAGGGCGGTCTAAATTAAAGAAGACCGAAGTAAATATTAGAAAATGGCACGAGCAGTATACACATTGTGAGCATGCTTGTAACGCAGTCAATGCAATTGGGAAAATATGGTGCCTGCGTGTTCAAAGGGCACTAGCTAGAAGAGAAGGAAGGCTGGCTTTAACCAACTTTGTTCTAGGTATGCTGGCCACTATGCCTTGCATTTCTGCTGATTTGGAGAGGAAGAAAATTAGGTACGAACATCAGGTGCCCCTTCCGTGAAACCCAAGGGCCAAAGCTAACTTAGATATTCTTCTTGGCTCAGCTACTGCTACGGGTGCAACTAGGGTCGGCTCCGTACGTGGCCGACTGCACGGCAAACCAGATATCTCTCTCTCTCTCTCTCTCTCTCTCTCTCTCTCTCTCTCTCTCTCTCTCTCTCTCCACACGCATACACACATTCTTTTTGAAACATTCTCTCACTCACGTTAGAAAACAGCAATATATGCACCACATAAAGCTAGCTAGGTCGTAGAGACCAAAGTGGAATTCTTACAGATCGTTGGCTTTGCTAAGCGAACCCACTTTTAACTCTCGATCCCTGCCATTTCAACCTTTCATGGCCTCCTGAGGCCAATCCGTCCTTGCTAAGTTCGGTCACTAGCAAGCTAGAATCATCTAGTCGCCACATCGCAGATCGATCATGCTCTCTCCAGCTTATTGGTTTGATACGTCAAACATTGCTGAAAAAATAGGATCCACTTATATATGTTCCCTCCATGTTGAGGTGGAACGCATTGATCGATTCCTGTCATCGACTAACTATAGTACGCACCCCTTCAGCCTTACCAAGCGAACAGGCTTGGATGTATGCATATGAACCACGCATTAATATCTAAACATGTATTCTACTCCTTTTGAATGTATGTACAGAACCTTCAGGACATTGATCTCCTTCTGAGCCACAAGATATTCAAGTTCTTCAGGACATTTACAATTATCGGTGTCTTTGAAAAAATACACATTTCTTCATATATAAAATATTATGAAAGTGTATTTGGTCATGGATTTATAGCAAATTAGTAATACAGAAATTTGATCACTTGTGGATCGGTTCTATAAAATTGCTACACTCCCACAAATTCACCTCCTATATTGGAATGAAAATTAATTTATAGTATCTTTTAACACATTTTAGTTTCATCAGTTAAAAATATTAAACTATAATCTGATATACCTTGGCATAAAAATTCAAAACAACGATGATTAATTCGTGACAGATGCTATAGCATATTGTGAAGAGATTATTTTGCAACTTCTGAAAGATCGTCCAATTGTAAAGAGGCGGAGCACAAATTTAGTAGGTATGTAATTAAGTATGTCCGCCAATAATAACAGAAGAGTGGAACGGCCAATATGTGTATGACTTACTCTATTAATTTGGTTACAATTATATGTGGCCCTGCTAATATTGAGATTCCACCACATAGCGGAGTTGAATGGCTGTGGTTGTAAAGTGAATGGCATCTCTATATGTTAAGCCAATGGTCCCCACGGCTGAATTAGTGCTAATTTCCTCTTCCTTCGTGAAGACACATCATCTCACTCTCTTTTTTCAACCTGTTTAGAGTTCTAGTCTACTATAGAGATCTAGTTTAGTAAACTTAAGAGTATGTTAGACCTGAACCATCTTTTTGTTATATATTGATTTTATATCAATTAAATATCAGTTTTCTTCAGTCTTTTACGGTTACTGCGGGGAGATCAGGATTCAATGTACACATATGTTTTCCATTAATTCTGTTTATATATCTATTAAACCGTCTGACTACGTACCCATAACAATATTGTTCTTTTTTAGCGATATACTGCAGCTATGTAATCCAAGTTAATTCATGCATGAATGTTAGTACATGTAAATATTGCTAACTAAGAATTCCCAATTGTTTTAGAAGGAACTTCTGTTGCAATTTGAAGGCATCTTATAGTACACATAGAATTAGGTTCTCCTGAATAAGGTGGCCTTTCGATCCAGCAATCGAGGGCTCCGTCGGTTCATAAGGTGGAAAGGCTTTTCTTGGTGACACTATACATCGTCTATTTGATTCTAAGCAATAGATCAAGGGAAAAGGGATACCAATATCCTTTGATCTCAGTTTAGATATTTTTCATCTTTGCTGGCACTAACCATCTATTTGATTCATAAGAATATGCATGGAGCCAAGGAAAAACGACATTTTTTATCTCAGTTTCACACGGAAGAAACATTCTACAATACACGTAGCCATTTCTTAGATTTCCAATGCAAGTGAATAACTTGGCAAAGGTCTTTAGTGGCATTGGTAACACCGTATTTTATTTTTTGCCATGATCTTATTTTTAATGACTATTCTTATCAGGAATCTTATGCTAATTTTCCCATTTCTGCTAATTAAACGCTTAAGTTTGCATGTATGTTTTGTATCAGCGATCCGTGTGAAATATTCACTTTCATTGTTTTTAAAATTCTACAAACCTAAGAGATTCTTAAGATGGAGGGGGATTGGATAAGTTAACAGAACGCAGACTCTCTCTGTGTATATAAACATATAAAAAACTGAAGCTGGGTGCAAACATTTTTTTGCTTGTATCGGCTTGATGCAACATTTGAGTTTCATAAGAACTCTCTTTATTGAAAAATATAAAAAGCTAATTAATATTCATACTTGAAATCACAATATCGTCCATGCATGCATCTCTATGTATACGTAGCTAGGAGCATGTCACATCCATGGCTGACGTCTCCATGCATACTGAAAAGCGGTGGTGCAACCAGAATGGCCACTACCACCAAGCACCCACTTTTCGAATTTTTGACAAAAGAGACCACCTGGGCCGAGTGATTTGTCAAAAAGACCACCTCCGAAATTTATTGTCAAAAAGGACCCCTGAACTGTGTGGCAGTGGCGGCTGGGGAGGCCGCTGCCGGCGGTGGCGGCATGTTACGTGCAACAGATTTTTCCGACGCGCGCACGGGAATCTGACTAGTATGCTGTGATTAGTAAAGAAGATTAAAAAAATTTCTTGTATTGGTTTTTGTCTTTGCCTCAATCAGGGCGCGCACGGGAATCTGACTAGTATGCTCTGATTAGTATGCTCTGACTAGTATTCTCTTCCACGCATGGAAACAAGCACTGCACGCAAGGCATCGCAATCAGCCAACCAGGACGTCGCCACGCGCGTGAGATTGATCAACGCTGTAGGCGAGCAGTGAAGGTGCCTGCCACCACGCACACATGCCGCCACGGCCCATGGCGGCTGGCGTTGTGAAAATCTGTTGCACGCAACGTGCCGCCATCGCCGCCGGCGGCCTTCCCCTTTTTGACAATAATTTTTGGAGGTTGGTCATTTTTAACAAATCACTCGGCGAGGTGGTCTATTTTGTCAAAAAATCCCCACTTTTCAGCCAATACACAATATATGACGATCGCATGCCCATCGTAGCTATAGCTATATAAGCACATGCATACATGTACTACACACCAAAGCTATATATCTCCATCATCTGTCGTCTTCTCACTTTCATGCGATCGATCGAACCGCAGCACAGTGCATGATCCAGAGCATGGGCATGTCTGCAAACGTCGTTAGCGCAATGGCACCGTCGACGATGCCGACTCCGACCAACACGAGTACCAGCACGAGCCGGCGCTGGCGTTCGTCCCTGGCGTCGGGCCTCCGCGCGGCGCTGGCGTGCACCATCGTCGGCGTCGTCTCCGTCTACGCCCCGCCCGCCCTGCAGCGGCACCTCACCTTCCCGGCCTTCTCCTACGTCGTGACCGTCATCATCGTCACGGACGCCACCGTGGGCACCACCCTGCGTGCAGCGGCCAGCGCGCTCCACGCCACCATCATGGGCGCCGTCCCTTCCGTGGTGGCGCTGTGGCTGGCGCACCGCACGGGAGCCGGCGAGTCGGTGCTGGCCACGTCGGCGGTGGTGGCGCTGAGCACCTTCGCCGTGGCGCTGCCGGAGTCCCCGGGGCCTGTGGCGAAGCGGATCGCGCTAGGGCAGATCATCATCATCTACGTGGCCAAGTTCAGGCGAGGGGAGCACACGAGCCACGAGCTGGTGCTGGTGCACCCCGCGAACGTGGTGCTGTGCACTGCGCTAGGAGTGGCGGCCGCCCTGCTGGCCGTGCTGCTCCCTTCCCACGGTTTGCCACGCGAGAGGTGGAGGACAAGAGCAGGGCTTACATGGAGACGGCGGCGCAGCGGGTGAGGGTGCTCGTGGACGCGTTCCTCCTCACCGCCAACAACAACGACGACACGGAAGAAGAAGGAGAAGCCGTAGCAGCATCTGGTAGACGGCGGCGATGGTGCATGGCAGCGTGCATGTCACAGGCCCACCGCTTGGCGTCAGCAAGCGCCGCGCTCCTCCGCCGGATAAGCTCCGTTAAGGTACGTAATTAGCTATAATTAATTAAGATCGTGCATCGATCCGGAGAATATAATCTTAATTAGTAAAGTAATCGTGCATGCGTATCTAGTTCCAAAATTCTGCTTGCGTAAGATGGAGGAGTAGCGGAGGCGCATGCGTGACCGAAAGAGCTACTCCGTAGTGCCAAAGTAGACTATACCACTGGGATTCAGTGCTAGTGCTGGAGTCCTCGTCGGAAACCATGCAGTTTATATAGGTCTGCAGGAATGCATGCATGCTTAATCACAATTAATTAACTTGTAGTTTGAATATAATATGCCATGTCAAGAAGACTGATTGGTAGACGTTGAAGGGCTGATGATTCATCTTTTTTCTTTTATCATCTGGAAATGAACTAAATTCGGCTGCCTGCATGCTTGTGTACAGGGTGATTTGCAGTGGGAGCGAGTACCTGAATTCCTGAGACGGTGGATGCCGCAGCCACCGGTGGCAGACCACGGCCGCATCGAGATGCCCATCAAAGGAATGGAGATTGCACTCACTAGTACGGCCACAATAAGCAGCAACCCTATGATCTGCAGCAGCAGCCGGTTGGAGCAGATGACAGACCAAATACGTCTCGCCCTGCTCACAACACATCACACCAACCAGTACAACGCCATGACCAAGAAGATGAACAAGTCACCATCAATGTTAAATACCAGGACGATGACGACGTTGTTGCCGGAGAGGCACGAGGAGCTGTCTCCTTTCCTCTTCCTCTTCTCCATGCATCTCCTCCATCGTGGCACCCTGCACTTGTCCTCCTCTCAGCCCGATCATATTCACATGATGACGACGACTACTACCAGCTGCAAGGTAACACCGGCAGCGGCATCAGCAGCCCAAGAATCAGATGACGACGACAACTACTTGTCCGAAGAAGAAGAACTAGAGGTGCAAGGCACCGGATCAGAATATGAAGAAGACGAGGAACCGAACAAGACTAGCAGCTTAGAGACGTCCAAGAAGCAGGGTGAGAAGAAGAAAAGTATCTTGTCTGTACTGACCCGGGGATGGGAATGGGAGAGGGTGATGACGGCGGCCAAGTGTGCCGTGTCGCTGGGGCTCGCGGTCCTTCTCGGCCTCCTCTTCAACAACGACCATGGCTTCTGGTCAGGTCTCATCGTCGCCACCACCATGACGGCCGGACGTGACTCCACCTGGGCCATGGCCATCGCCCGCGCGCACGGCACCGCCATCGGCTCCGTCTACGGCGTGATGGGCTGCCTCCTCTCGCAGCAGCCGCACCTGATGGAGCTACGCTTCCTGGCCCTCCTCCCCTGGATCGTCCTCTCCACCTTCCTCAAGCGCAGCCGCGCGTACGGCCCAGCGGGCGGCGTCGCGGCTGCTCTGTCGGGCATCATCATCGTGGGACGGAGGTACGACGAGGCGCCCATGGACTTCACCATCACCAGGCTGGTGGAGACCTTCATAGGCCTTTCGTGCACTGTCGCAGCGGACCTCGTGTTCCAGCGCAAGGCCAGGCCGACTGCCAGGGCCAGGGCACAGCTACACCGTTGCATCAAGGCACTCGGGGAGTGCGTCGATGGACTGGCACCGACGTCGTCACCGAAACAGCAACAGCAGCAACAGAAGATATTGCTGGAACAGGTCGCACTGCTGAAGAAGTACGCCGCGGAGGCCGCCAGTGAGCCGAATTTTCTGTGGCTGGCGTTGTTCCCGGCAAGCAGCTACGATAAGGTCCATGGCAGCCTGAGCAGGATGGCGCAGCTTATTGGACTCTACCTGCACGCACGAGCCATCGTAGTCGATATCACTGGCAGCAGCCGGGTGCTAGGCGCAGACATGAAGCGCTTCCACGGCCTCCTCTCCTCATCCCTCGAGGCACTGCTGGAGGAGGACGACATCGACCTAGAGGCCGGCAAAGGGATCTTCTGCGAGGACATGGTGGTGGTCAAGTCCTTCCTTGGCCATGCAAGGGAGGCACTATTACAGCAGCAACATGGGGAAGAAGAAGAGCAATTAGCTGTTGTTTGTCTTGGTTCGATTGGCTTTTGCATGGGAGAGATAATGAAGGCGGCACGGCAACTGGAGGGTAACATGCTGGACCTCAGCCTCCAACCTAGCCGCTGATAATGCCTTCGTTGCATGTTTATGTAAATCTTACTATCAATGCATTGCATTGTTCAAAGAAGGAAGAACATACTGATTTACTATCAACACGATACCTTGCAGCAAATCTAACACTTCCGATTGCAATTTATAAAATTTCATCTCAGTCCAATCCAACGTCGTCTAAACTGCTACAACTCAGGAACTAGAGCTACAAACACGTTTCATCTGTCTCCCTTACATAGCCCAACAGCCCAACACTTCGATGGATATATGCCTGTATTCCTCCAAAAACATGCTCACAAATCACATTCTAATACATGCCTGCATCTATCACTACACAACGCTATACTCACTAAGCAGAGCACGGGCACAGGAGTGCCAGAACAATCTAGCTGGTCTGCGTCGCCTGCGAGTGGTACTTGTCCAAATCAGCATCTAGATCATTGGCAGAAACTGGCTGACTGCTACGCCCTCCCCTACCTCGTCCACGCCCAACAGCACCGCGCCCTCGACCACGCTCGCCAAATCCACCTCCGCCCCGAGGCCATTCTCCAACACGACCACCCCCGCCAAATCCACCTCTGCCTCGAGGCCATCCTCGGCCACCAACATCTCTTACAGGTGCGCTGCAAATTGTCAGTATACTAGATTGTGTCACTTGCTCCAAATCTTCAAAATAATTAATTGAGCACATCAGAGTTGAAAACTCATATACGACAATGCAATTTGAACTAGCGATTAATAATAATCAAGTTTGTTTCGACTTATAACTGTCATACTCTCTAATAGCATGTGCATCTATGCGACAAACATGTTTGCTTCCTTTGGTAGCCCAAGCAATTGGCAAGGGTAGGTGATGGGTGGAGCTAAATAATCCTTGCTCATGGGCAAGGAAATGTTGCCAGACTGGTTCTCCCTGTGGGTAAGGTCTGCTTGTTCTCAATCAAGCCATGTTCTGATCCACTAAATCAATATCATACGGTTATTTTCGGCAGTACTTATGTTTTTAGAAACAAACACATACACACTCATTTTATGCTTCCAAGGCAACAGGATAGAACACGTGCTTGCGCTACCCTTGCTTCTTAAAGCTATTGCTCATGTTGGCTAGATTCGTTTGCCTCGCTTAGAAAGTTGAGCAAAGAATACTAACATGACGAACATCAAGACACAGCAGTACATTACCAACACTACAACATACAAATTCCAGATGATTTTACTACAAATGAGGCAAGCAAAGGCAATTCATGTGTTCCTTGAACTTTGAATGGTGAAGACAGCCAGATGCCACAGTCGATCCAATTAGTGACCTAAGACCTTTGTTTTCAAGTTGTCGCTTAGGCGACGCCTAAACGCCGACAAGGCGTCCAGTCGCGCTGGAGCCGACGACTGGGAGCGACGCCCAGGAATTTGGAGTTAGGCGTGGGCCCAGGTCAACTGACGGGAAATTTGGGGTGGAATCGGGAGGGAAACAGGGAAATTATGTTGCTAATTGACTAATTATGTTGCTAAATCTCCAAATTTGGGGTGGAATCGGGAGGGAATTTCTTATCTAATTGACTAATTATGTTGCTAATCAATTGACAATTATTTGTTGCTACTGCTAGTTGTTATTTATGTTCCTAAATCTCCAAATTTGCTGTCATATGATGCATAATTTCATTTTCCTGTCATATTATTTATTTATTTATTATTATTACGCCCAACGCCCAGTTGTCGCCTAAGCGGCGACATGTCGACATGTCGACTCAACTCTTCGAGCTCGACTCGACTCGACTTGACGACATGTAAACAGAGCCTAAGACATAAGTTAGTCACCAACTAAACAAAACAAACATTGTTGATGAATTTCTAACAGGCAGTGCCAGCTGCTGCCTGATTGTGCAAATGCTAATCAACCCAAAGGGTAAGAACTGTGCTTGACAGGCAATTTTAGCTTGATAGTAATTTTGACAAAGAAATGTTTTACAGGACAATTTTAGCTTTCTAGGAGTAAAACAATTCAGTAAATATGTTAACTGGTACTAACCTCCTGGACGGAAAATTGAAGTTTCCAATTGCTGGAGTATTCAAAGTAAAAATAGCAGGCGCTGGTGCCGCAATATTTGCTCCAATGAACTCAATTTTCATAGCTTTGCCATCAAGCTGCACATTGTTGTACCTCTTAAGTGCAGCTAGGGCATCCGATCTTCTTACGAATATAACCTCTGCAGTTCCCTGGCAGAATAGAGTTGAAGTAATGAGGTGATCTGTAATCACTTGAACAAGTGAAAGGTGTTGAAAGACATATACTGCAACGGAATTAAGAAGTGTTGGGGCTGGAAACCTTTGATCTTCCACTCTTGTCATAGTTAATGGAGTACCGCTCGAGATCGCCCACCTCAGTAAAGAGTTCCTGAGAGCAGTCAAAAGCACATTGTAGATATGAGGATTAGACAATAAATACAGAGAATTCACTGGTTGATTCAAAGGCGTGGACCTACATAATTCTGAGCCTTGTGTACGGTGTACCAATAATGGGGCATAGCAATAGAGTAGGACAGCATAAAAGAACAAGATAAAGAATGAAAATTTCGATCCCTAGAGTTGATCACGATGAAGCTGCGGATGACTTACAATGCTATCAACAACGTATAAGGTATGGCAACTTGGCAACACAAATGTAAATTCTTTTCGGGTATACCAGCATAGGGTAACTAGTATTCCTAGGGTTCTAGAGTAGAAGGGTCTAGTGGTTTATAACCTTGATGTCCTCGTTGGAGACGTTGTAGTCGAGGTTGGAGATGTAGAGCTTGCCCGTTTCGACCACGGACGCCGTCGCCGCCATGGGCATCGGCTGGGCCTGAGCAGCATACGCATAAGCCGGCGGCGCCTGCGCACCCCCACCAGGAAAAAAAGCAAGATTTAGTAAAATTGAGGATCCCTTTATCGACAGGAGCAGGAGGAGTTCACCATACCTGCTGGCGGAAGTTGAGTTGGTGGTACGGTGCGGCGGCAGCGCGAGTGGCGGCGCGGGCCTGGAAGCGGCGGCCCGTGGGTGCGGGCCCTCCGGATGCCGAGGCAGATGCTGGGTTGCGGCGGCCACGGCGGTTCTGAGTCTGAGAGGAAGACTTGTTCTTGGTGATGAGGTCGTCGAGGGACATGTCCAGGCGTCCGCCATCTCCCCCACTCTCGAGGTAAATTCGCCTCGCGGGGCGGCGGCGGCGGAGGAGGAGGATGGAAGATGGAGCCGTAGTGAGGGAGACGGCAGCAATAATGGCAAGAAAACAAGCAGGAGCCCAAGCTTGCATTTTTCTAACTGTGCCTGTCCATTGCCGGACTGAAATGGGCCGGGCTTGGCCTACCGACCTTCCGTGTCGTCGTCGTCTTCTTCCTCTTCCAGGGAAAGCAAGAGGAGGGATAACTTCACCGACTTCGCCATTGCCGACTGCCGACCCCCAACGGCAACAAGCGAAGCAAGCAGGCAAGCGATTCCGAGAGAAACTAGGCGGAGGAGGAGGAAGATGAAGTCTTTCAAGAAGGAATTCACCTTGGGTTAGTATCCTACCTAACTAGTCTCCCCCCTTCGTTTCCTCCGGAGATATTTCCGTCTCGTTTGGGGATGCTGAGTTTGCTGATGGATCGATGCAGAGGAGAGGGCGAACGAGTCGGCCGCCATGATCGCCAACTATCCAGGCAGGATCCCCGTAAGTATCCCCCTCTACTTCGCCGCTCCACAACTCGGCATATTTACAAATTAGGAATAGGGTTTCTCGCGAAATAACAATTGCCAATAGGGTTCCCTAGCATACCAGATTCGAACAATCTGAAGAAAAGTTCCCTCTTCGATTTGATTGGATTGTATTGAACTGAATCGTGCTAGCTCCTGTACTTAGTGGTGGTCCGGCCCAAATGAGTTTTACAAGAGGATAAAATGGAAATACTTTTACGAAAGTAGCTTTTACATATGAATTTTGTACTTCTTCCCAGTGGTGGAGCCAGGAACTTTTTTGGAGCCTGTGCAAACCGCAGGTTTAAGTGTTTAATTCTAGAATCAGAACCGAATATTTGGATACATATCACATAGTTAAACACAAAAGTGAGAACCGCATGATGGCACGACTGTGGATGTTCATAGGTCACAGTAAAGGTGGTAGGGCTCAGCTTAGGACATTGCTAGCGTCGTAGGTGTTTTGGCTTTTGATTTCCTCGTTACTATGGTTGGTTAAACAATTCTTTTGGCATTTCATTTTCCCATCATGAGCCAAGTATTTTCAGCTTTCATGCTGTTGGCATCATTGGAATAAATTTTTAGATGTTTGCATCGATGGATGTGGAGGCTGGGGTTGAACCTATTACCTTTGCATTTTTAAATTTACTGATTAAGATCAACAATCCCCGTGTATTAAACAAGTTGCTCAAACTAACTAATTACCCCTGAAATGCTCAAATCCATGATTGAGGTACCACCATAGAAAGAGCAACTCCCGAGCTAACAAGTGAAATATCATATCACTGGTCACCATACCTCAAAATGGATGAGATTTGTAGCTAGCGATGGCTTGTGGCCTGGTCTGTGGCCAGCATGGAATGCACGTTGCCCTGAAAAACTCCTGAAACGATTACCTTTTTCCCGGGCAAAGTGGACCGCGCAGGCCTATGTCTGGTTCAGAATATAATGACTGCACGATGCAGTACACCGGCATGCCAGGACAGCTGCCCGGTGCCGCCGGGTGGTGGATCCACCCCTGCTTGATCTGGTCGGGGTTGTCGCCAGATTTTGTAGTTGGGTGAACATACATGCGCTACTCTTCCATTTATGCACTTAAGTAAAAGATACCGCTGTGCTATAGAAGTAAACATAAAATTAGAACTGCAGTGATAGCTGAACAAATATACAGCTCCACAAATCTTTGTTCCCATAGCTATGCACTGTGTGTTTGTGCTGTTTCTTTATTTGTGTTCTTGTTGCCAGAAGAGTATTTGCATATTGAAATTTGATGTCAGGATGTGTTCTTTGTTGGTTGTTAGGACTTAGGGTGTTGGTCATGGTTTTAAGCCATTGTCACCTTGTGCGCTATACATTTTCGCTTTTGTCTACGTGATCGTGTCATTCGGCCTGTTCAACTCAAGTGTGTTTTTCTGAACACTGAATAGACTGACCTTGAAGAAATGAATCTCAAGAACTAAACAAAGTCGCGATTTGTGAACTGAACCACTGAGACATTCCAGAAATCTGCTCAAATCGACGAGATTTGAGGCTAGATTATCAACTTTTATACTCCATTTATGATTCTAAACAAATTCTACATTTCCCTCTCTCTCTCCTTTTTCTCAATAAACCAAATGTGTTGCTCATATTTGCATTTGCAGGTTGTTGTTGAAAGGTTCTCGAGGAGTAATCTTCCAGAAATGGAAAAGAGGAAGTAAGCATATCTCCAGACCTGATATATGTCCATGATGTTTGTTTTATGTGGCCGATGGATGATTGCTTGTTTGTGATTCCTGCAGGTACCTGGTTCCATGTGAGATGCCAGTTGGGCAGTTCATTTTTATACTGCGTTCCAGGTTGCATCTGTCTCCAGGAACGGCGCTTTTCGTGTTTGTGAACAACATTTTGCCCCAAACAGGTGAGCTGTTCGTTCATGTTGGTGTTGCACATGTATCCATCTGTTTAAACTTCAAGGAGGTTTTTCTTTTCTTTTCTGTGGGTTAATTTGTTAATTATTTTTGCAGCTAGCCTGATGGGGAGTGTGTATGATTCGTACAAAGATGAGAAGGATGGCTTCCTGTACATGTGCTACAGCAGCGAGAAGACATTTGGGTGACCCATCTACGATATGCAATGCAACACGTTTAGTACTAGTGTAGTCCCTCCAATGTACATATTGTGCTCCTAAATTATTTTAGTTGCATGTCTCGTATCTAAGCTGTTTAATTGTATCACCAAAAATAAACTTATCTCCTTGTGCATGGGTGCTGCTTGCAAAGTCCTTGCCAATGGTGTGGGCATATATATGAATAAAGTACAGATTGATGGTGACGTTCAGTAAACGCCTCCCCCTTCCCAGTTGACATTCTAAGTTCATGGGCATATACGTCAATACGTCATTGCTTAGCTAACCAGCCCTGTCTCATCGTCAAATTTACAAGTTGTCCATACGTTTTAAAATTATTTTGATTTTGGAATAGTGGTCTTGAAGGTGTTAGCTCGGAGACCGCGCCGATGTTTACAGCGGTCATTGCGTATATTGGGATCGTGCGGTGGAACAGGATGCCATATACGTGGACAGCCAGTATGCATGCTTGTGAGTTGTGACGAGGAGAGGGCAGAGACAAGCTGTGGGTGGTTTGGTGGCGGCGCGGAGGGTGGGGGATCCCCGCCTCCGGCCTGTACATACGGTAGGTTAGGGTGGAGCTTCTGCCGGCGGCGTCCTGGAGGTGGTGGGGCTGCCGGTGGGTGGTTTGGTGGCGGCGCGGTCTCCTCCGGCGGTGGATCTCTTCGGAGCTCGCCGTCGTCGTGCTCGTCTTGCAGGCGCTCGAGGCCCGGCGTGGTGCTCGGGGCCGTCTGCTTCCCGGCAGATCCGCGTAGGCGGCGGATCTGGTGGCCGGTTTCCAGAGATGCTCGTGTTCATCAGGCTCTCCAGCGACGGATCCGGAGGTGGCTGGGGTTTGGAGGCGTTGCTGAGCCAGGGGGACGTCCGCCTTGGCCGTTCATCGACAGGAGCTCCGCCGCGGCGCGGCGGGCAGTCTTCGCAGGCGTCTTTCAAGGGACTAATGATTCCCAGGCAGCGGCAAGACGGCGGATGCTGCGCTTCGTCTTCATCGCCGGAGATGCTGGTGATCCTCGAGCTGGTTCTGGCTCCTCTCCCTCGTATTTGTTCTTCGTTTGTTTCTTCTATGTACTGTGTACGTGGTTGTTCTTGGTGAATATATGAGGAAGTTGGTTGTGTGCAAAAAAAAAAAAAAAAAAAAAAAAAAGAGACAAGCTGTCCATGGAGTACACATCATCATCGATTTTTAAAATTAATTTGATTGGCGGCAAGCGCGCGGTTAGCTTTATTAGGTCGTGCCGTCGACATGATCGACATGCTTCTTTTTTTTTAAGCTCATACCTGGATTATATTAACTGGAAATCGAAAGTACAGGAACCATCCAGATACGGGGCAGCTGTCCCCAATTTACAGAAAAGACCCCAAACAATAGGGAAAAAACAACTAGACCCTAACCCTACTGTGGATCTTCTCTGCATCATCGAGCCTTCCGCCACCGCTCGCGTCCTCACCAACAAAGAACAGCAGCTAAGTCGCCGGCACGGACCTATAGAGGAGAAATCCTCGTTGAAGTCGCCGCATCTTCCACCTGGCGCAGACGCCAGGATCTTGCAATCCTGCGAGATGACACATCGGCAGGAGCCACGCTCCGATCCAGGCCGCCGGTCGGGTCGCCGGCGAAAACCAGCAAGCAGACCCGCAGAAATCCAGCTCTGGGAGCAGCGAAAGCAGCAGCACATGCCGCCACCAGCCCAACTCCTCCACCCCCCTTCTTCTACCACCACGGTAACAAGAAGAGACGACGAGAAGCAGCAAAAAACCGAACCTTGCGAACTTATTGGAAAAGTTGTCCTCGGCGCTGTGCCGCCGGCGCATCTCCCTCCTCGGAAGCTCCGCACCACACCGCACCGCCAAGATGCAGTCGCCGCCCGCCAGCAACCACATCAGACAACAAGAAGGGAGGACGGCTCTTATTGCAGAGATGCCTCGGCCGAGCTCCGCCCGCCATGCCCGCCGGAGCAAAGCAAGCCGGAGGAGATGGACGAGGGCGCACCAGATCCAGCCGATGAGATCTGATGTCCTACTCTGATACGCCACATAGGGCACAATCGCGATAAACGCGAAGCAGAACCTACATCTACTATGTACAGAAGGAGCACGACCTCCTACACCATCTCCTCGCCGGGCAGCAACGCCATCGGAGAGAAGGGAGGCGAGGGGCGGCGGCGGAGAACGAGAGTGGACTCTCAAAACGCGAGGGGAACGAGAGAGGGCTGTCGATCTCGATTTGTGAATTTCTTCGGAGGCGACTCTGACATGCTATTTCAGTCATGTGCTAGCCTAAGCTGCCTAGCTGCCCTTGCCTTGTGGTTGTGGACGAAGCATATTCGTGTGTTTATTTAAAACTAGGAGTCAACGGCACCATAATTTATCAAGCTAGTTGATTATAAAGAAGAAGGAAAAAGAATCAGATTGATTTGACCATTCATCAACAATGAATACAACAAGGTAGAGAAGGGAGGAGGCGAGGAAATGAAGCTAGATCATTAGATTGTGGGAGGTGACGATGAGCAAGGTGGAGATGGCTGATGAGGAACAGGAAGAGATAGTAGATCACGAAGCAGAGAAGAAGGAAGCGGCCTCAGCCGCGAGCAGGCTGCAACAGTCGTCGTCGTCGCTGAGGGAGGCGCTCTCCTCCACCTCCTCCCTGTCGAGGCTGTCCTTGTCCCTGTCCCTGAGAGAACAACACCACGACGAGGAAGTCGAGCTGCAATGGGCGGCTATCGAGCGTCTGCCCACCATGGACAGGCTCCACACCTCGCTGCCTCTCCACGCCAAGGCTAAGGCCAATGCCAATGCCGCCGACGGCGCCCGTCCGCTGGAGCCGGTGGACGTGCGGAGCCTGGGGGCGGCGGACCGGCGGGAGCTGGTGCAAACCCTCATCGCCGACATCCACAAGGACAACCTCCGCCTGCTCCGGTACCAGCGCCACCGGATGGACAGGGTGGGCGTGCGCCAGCCCACGGTGGAGGTGCGGTGGCGGAACGTGCGCGTCGAGGCCGAGTGCCAGGTCGTCGACGGCAAGCCGCTCCCCACGCTCCTCAACTCCGCCATCTCCACGCTCTCCGTAATTCGTTCATCCACCTGCCCACTCTTCTCTTACATTTACATACTGCCATTCGCCACTTGTTCGCTCAAATGCCACCACTGATATCTGCAGCTGCTCACCACCTTGCTGGGGTTCAAACGTAACCAAGAAAGGATCCACATCCTCAAAGATGTCACCGGCATCCTCAAACCTTCCAGGTAACCCACCTGCCTAGCCTCCTGCTGTTTATACATGTATCGTCATCAGCATCTGCCATTTCCTTGTCGTCGGTATGCAATAATATCAATCTGTATGTGCATGCAGGATGACCCTACTCCTTGGACCCCCAGGCTGCGGCAAAACCTCCCTCTTGCTAGCACTTGCGGGAAAGCTCAACAGAAATCTCAAGGTATCCCGGTCCCCATCTATTGCACATGAAAAATAAAATAGCACTGCGCACCACGATTTCACATACGTGTGTATGCATGCATAGGTAACAGGAGAAATCGACTACAATGGTGTCAAGCTGCAAGATTTTGTTCCGGAGAAGACAGCGGCTTACATTGGTCAATATGATCTTCATGTCCCTGAGATGACTGTCAGGGAAACGCTCGACTTCTCTGCAAGATTCCAGGGTGTTGGCAGCAGAGCAGGTAACTAATATTTTGGTTCTCAGGAGCAGGTAACTAGGAGTATTCTACACGGAAGCAATCGCGGAAAAGTCATAAGGACCTTGATTACAGGATACTATTAAATTGCCCCATTCCCTATACTAAACCAAGTGCTCTAAATTCCTTGTATACAAAATAGAAATCATGAAGGAAGTCATTAGAAGGGAAAAGGAGGCCGGGATCACCCCTGACCCTGACATAGATACATACATGAAGGTAAATACTAACTTTTTTGTATAATTTTGTAAAGTTTCTGAGTTTGTGAATCAGAACCCTTTTCTCTGATCACATTGAAACTATACTGAAATCACAATCCTCTCTGCCAATATTATGTCAGCTGACAGTTAAAAATGGTGCATGCTTTTTATAGGCAATATCTGTGGAAGGTTTAGAAAGAAGCATGCAAACAGACTACATTATGAAGGTGATTAGTTTTCAAAGAAGAATTCGTTGGATCGAGCGCATAATGTTTTTCATGTGCGTAATCCTTTTCTCGCCTCACAGATCATGGGACTTGACATATGCGCTGATGTACTGGTGGGAGATGCCATGAGAAGAGGTATTTCAGGGGGTGAGAAGAAAAGGCTAACCACAGGTGATTTTACGATATTTATATGACACTTTTAAGGATGGTTTTCAATTATAACTGTTCAATTCGTAGACCAGATTACTTAACTGCATATTGGAATGTATATGTGTTACATTTTTCCGTCTATGTTTCCAGTACATTGTTTTTGCATGAACTAAATGAAAACCTTGTCCTGACTAAGCTCGCAACAGGGGAAGGTAAACCTAAAATTTCCATTGTGATGAAAGCACGCAAGCCACCCTCATGGAGGAATAAAATTAGCATGATTTTCTTCATTTTTTATAGGATATAACTAGTAAATTGATATACCCAGTTTATGTAATCCCAAGCCTGATTTTGGTAAATAAAAAAAAATTGATGGTGGATGCTTATTTTTTTTCACTTGTAAAAAATGTCTTACAATCAGGAGAGATGATAGTAGGACCCTCAAAAGCGCTCTTCATGGATGAAATATCAACTGGTCTGGACAGTTCTACCACCTTCCAGATTGTTACTTGCCTCCAACAGCTAGCTCATATATCAGAGTCTACCATACTGGTCTCACTTCTTCAACCAGCACCAGAGACTTGCGACCTTTTTGATGATATTATCTTGATGGCTGAAGGACAAATCATATACCATGGCTCTAAAAGTTGCGTTATGAGTTTCTTTGAATCATGTGGATTTAAGTGCCCCGAAAGAAAAGGGAGTGCTGACTTTCTTCAAGAGGTATTCGATTAATACTGAGTTATAATTAGTTGGACTGATTACTGCATTGCTTATGTCAAAATAAACACCAATATCATGTAGGAGTAAATGCAAGGCATGGTGCTGTTGGCATGTGGTCTAATAAGCCATGGTACTTATTTCACAAGATTAAGGATAACAAATCTAATACACCAGTCACCTAAACATTGATACATGCCTAACCAGAAGTTCAAACTTGAGCCTCCCTAGTTCTTGTGAAATCGTGTCAGATATTTCTGTCCGTGCAGTCAGGCAGTATACCGATCTGGTATGTGCCATATGAATATCATTTGGTGAATACGTAATAACTCAACTGGACATTTTTATGTTTCTAGTGTTAGAGAGATATTTATATACTGTAGTTTCCCTATTAGATAGGGGGCTCCCTGCATATTTACACCTGTACATGTACTATATATTGTGGCCTTTGGCCCCGTGGAATACAAGTCGCTATTCCTCCAACATGGTATCAGAGCATTAGGTTTTTTTTTTCCGCCCGCGCGACTCGGGCTTTTCCCTCACGTCCAGATCGAAGCAGGTCTTCTCGTACAGACCATCGTCGATCGATTTCCCTGCTCTCCGGCCGCCCTCCGTCCCTGCTCTCCGGCCGCCCTCTGATTTCCGGCCGCCCTCCGTCCCTGCTCGGCCCGCCCGTCCCTGCCGCGGCCCGCCCCGGACCGCTTCTGTCTCGGGCTGCCGCAGCTGCCTCGGGTCGTCTTGGTCCGCGCCGTCATCCGCCGCGGGCTGCCGCAGCTGCCTCGAGTCGGTGCCGTCCTCCGCCGCTGCAGTCGGGTCGCCGTGGTCCGCGCAGTCGCCTTGGGTCGTCTTGGTCCGCGCCGCCGTCCGCCTCGGGCTGCCGCAGCTGCCTCGGGTCGGCGCCGTCCTCCGCTGCTGCAGTCGGGTCGCCGTGGTCCGCGCAGTCGTCCGTCGTCGGGTGCCCCAATCTTCTCTGCTTCCCGTCGAGGCGTGACCTGTAGATCGATCTACGACGTACGGGCTGCGTTGACTCCAGATTTGTGTAAAAAAAATCTAAAAAAAAAAAGATGTCTGCATCGTCGGGCTATGTCGCGATTCCTCGCTGCTCGGTGATCTTTGATGGCACGAACTACCCTGATTTCGCTGCCTTTATGCGCATTCATATGCGTGGTCTTCGTCTCTGGGGTGTGCTTTCCGGCGAGGTCTCGTGTCCGCCGTGCCCCATTGCTCCTACTGCTCCTATTCCGCCGACGCCACCAGTTCTTGCTGCCGATGCTACTCAGGCTGCAAAGGATGCAGCTAAGAGTGCGGATGATGTTGCCATTGCTGCGTATGACCGGCAGGTCAAGGAGCATTCTGACGCCCTTGAGACCTACCGGTTGGATCTGACTGCTTACACCCAGTGGATTGATGATGATGCTCGTGCTGCGGCTGTTCTCACCGCCAGTGTTCTACCGCAGTTTGCCTCTGAGTTTATGGGCCTCAGTACTGTCGCTGACATGTGGGCTCACCTTCGTCAGCGTCATCAGCCGTCCGGGGATGCTCTATATCTGTCTGTGGTTCGTCAGGAGCATGATCTTCAGCAGGGTGACTCTACCATTGATCAGTTCTACACGCAGAGCTGCTATCTGGCGTCAGCTCGACTCTCTTCGCACTGCAGTGTGTGGTGCCTGCCCGTGTTGTCAGACTGTGCGTTCCGACTTGGAGTTTCAGCGCGTATATGAGTTCTTGTCTCGGCTCCGCAAGGAGTTCGAGCCCCGACGTGCTCAGCTGCTTGCTCGTGGTCGTGTCCCTATCTCGGAGGTGCTGTCTGAGCTTCGTGCTGAGGAGACTCGTCTACGTGGCGTTGGGTTGCTTGAGGTTCCTTCTGTGCTTGCTGCCCATGGTCCTCCTTCGTCGCCTGCTTCATCGACTCCTTCGCGGTCCACTGCTCCGCCACTTTTACCCACTCCTCAGGGTCAGGGCCTGGGTCGTGGCCAGGGTCGTGGCGCTCGTCCACGCCTCACTGCACCTACTGTGATCTGCCTGGCCACACCGAGTCTCGTTGCTACACGAGGGAGCGTGATCTGCGTAAGCAGAAGGCGTCTGCTTCTCCCGGGACTCGTGCTCCTTCTGGCTCGTCAGGGTCTTCTCCAGCCGGCTTCACCGACCAGGACATTATGCGGCTCAAGCGGATGCTCGCCGCTTCAGGTTCTTCTTCGACGGGTACTGCTGGCTCTGTGACTGATTCTTCTGGCACTGCGCGACCACCATCTTCTACACAGTCAGGTACATCCTCGTGGGTTCTGGATTCTGGAGCTTCTTTTCATATGACTTCTGATTCTTCCACTCTGTCCTCTCTTCGACCTCTTGATTCTCCTCTTAGTGTTCTTACTGCTGATGGTACTTCTCTCTCTGTTTCTAGTCGAGGCACTCTTTCTACTTCTTCCTTTTTTGTCCCTGATATTTCTCATGTTCCTCGTCTTACCATGAACTTGTTTTCTGCCGGTCAGCTTACTGATTCTGGTTGTCGCGTCATTCTTGACGCCGATTCTTGTTCTGTTCAGGATCGTCACACGCAGGTTTTGGTTGGAGCTGGCCCTCGCCGCCGTGATTCTCAGGGGCTTTGGGATATAGACTGGCTTCGTGTTCCTTCCGCTGCTACCTCGCCTGCCAGTTCTCCTGCTATCGTCGCCTCTGTCACCGGCTCTTTTCAACAGTGGCATCATCGTCTTGGTCATCTTTGTGGTTCTCGTCTGTCGTCATTAGTTCATCGTGGTCTTCTGGGGCCTGTCTCAGGAGATGTTTCTTTACAGTGTCAGGGTTGTAGGCTAGGAAAACAGATTCAGTTACCCTATCCTACTAGTGCGTCTGTATCTCAGCGTCCTTTCGACTTAGTTCACTCTGATGTTTGGGGTCCGGCTCCTTTCGCTTCGAAAGGGGGCCATCGATATTATATCATATTTATAGATGATTTTTCTCGTTACACTTGGCTGTATTTTATGTCTTCTCGTAGTGAGGTTCTCTCCATATATAAGCGTTTTGCCGCCATGGTTCTTACTCAGTTCTCTACGCCTATTCGTGTGTTTCGTGCTGACTCTGCTGGTGAGTATATCTCCAAGCATTTGCGTGGTGTTCTTGCTGAGCAGGGCACTCTCGCTCAGTTCTCCTGTCCCGGTGCGCATGCTCAAAATGGCGTGGCTGAGCGTAAGCATCGCCATCTTCTTGAGACTGCTCGTGCGATGATGATCGCCTCTTCTCTTCCGCCCATTTCTGGGCTGAGGCCGTTTCTACCTCGGCCTATCTGATTAATATCCAGCCTTCTGCCGCCCTTCAGGGTGCCATTCCTCTCGAGAGACTCTACGATCGTTCTCCTGACTATTCTATGCTTCGTTTGTTTGGTTGCGTTTGCTATGTTCTTCTTGCTCCTCGTGAACGCACCAAACTAACCGCTCAGTCTGTTGAGTGTGTTTTTCTCGGATATAGTGATGAGCATAAGGGCTACCGTTGTTGGGATCCTGTGGCTCGCCGGATGCGTATTTCCCGGGATGTGACGTTTGATGAGTCTCGGCCTTTCTATCCGCGTTCGACCTCCCCGACCTCTACTGTGGAGGATCTCTCTTTTCTTACTTTTCCTGATTCTCCTCCCGATATCCCTCATATTTCTCCTCCCTCTGATCCGGTGCCATCTACTCCGATGCCTTCTTCTCCTCCTTCGTCGCCGCCTTCTTCACCCTCCCCGTCTCCGCCTCCGTCTTCTCCTGTTGCTCCTTCTCATCCTACTTTTCCTTTCTATTATACTCGCCGTCCACGTGTTGTGACCGAGTCATCTGATGCACCCTCTACTTCCGGTGCACCGTCTCAGCCGACTTATTCTCTTCGTTCTCGGCCTTGTCCTTCACCTGATTTCTATAATCCCGCTACCTACAGTGTTTCGGTTGTCCGGAGCCGACTACGTATCGTGAGGCTGTTGTTCATCCTGAATGGCAGCTTGCCATGGCTGAGGAGATTGCTGCGCTTGAGCGCACTGGTACGTGGGAGATCGTCCCTCTTCCTCCTCGTGTTCGTCCTATCACCTGTAAGTGGGTCTATAAGGTTAAGACCCGCTCTGATGGGACTCTTGAGCGTTACAAAGCTCGTCTGGTCGCTCGTGGCTTTCAGCAGGAGCATGGCCGTGATTATGATGAGACTTTTGCTCCAGTGGCTCACATGACCACTGTTCGGACTCTTCTTGCCGTGGCATCTGTTCGCCATTGGTCTGTGTCTCAGCTTGATGTTAAGAATGCCTTTCTTAATGGTGAGTTGCGTGAGGAGGTTTATATGCAACCACCACCTGGGTATTCTGTTACAGATGGCATGGTCTGCCGTCTTCGTCGCTCTCTCTATGGCCTTAAGCAAGCCCCTCGTGCATGGTTTGAGCGCTTTGCTTCTGTGGTCACAGCTGCTGGTTTCTCTCCCAGTGCTCATGATCCTGCGTTGTTTGTTCACTGTTCTCCTCGTGGTCGCACTCTTCTTCTTCTTTATGTTGATGACATGATCATCACTGGTGACGACCCAGAGTATATTGCCTTTGTCAAGGCACGTCTGAGTGAGCAGTTTCTTATGTCGGATCTTGGTCCGCTTCGTTACTTTCTTGGGATTGAGGTTTCGTCCACCGCTGATGGTTTCTTTATATCCCAAGAACGGTATATTCATGATCTTCTTTCTCGTGCCGCTCTTACTGATGAGCGTACTGTTGAGACTCCCATGGAGCTCAATATTTCTCTCCGTGCGTCTGATGGCGATCCTCTCTGATCCGACTCGTTATCGACATCTTGTCGGGAGTCTCGTCTATCTGGCTGTTACTCGCCCTGATATTTCTTATCCTGTCCATATTCTGAGTCAGTTTGTTTCTGCTCCCACTTCGGTTCACTATAGTCACCTTCTTCGTGTTCTACGCTATCTTCGTGGAACGATCTCGCTTTGTCTCTTCTTTCCTCGTTCTAGCTCGTTACAGCTTCAGTCCTACTCCGATGCTACTTGGGCTAGTGATCCTTTGGATCGCCGTTCACTTTCTGCTTACTGTGTTTTCCTTGGTGGTTCTCTCATTGCCTGGAAGACGAAGAAGCAGACCGCAGTTTCCCGTTCGAGTGCAGAAGCTGAGTTGCGAGCTATGGCTCTTTTGACTGCTGAGGTGACTTGGTTACGGTGGTTACTTGCAGATTTTGGTGTCTCTGTTACGACACCCACGACTCTTTTGTCAGACAGTACAGGTGCTATTAGCATTGCACGTGACCCAGTGAAGCATGAGCTTACTAAGCATATTGGCGTTGATGCTTCTTTTGTCCGTGCTAGTGTGCAGGATCAGATTATTGCGCTCCAGTATGTGCCTTCAGAGTTACAGTTGGCGGATTTTTTCACGAAGGCCCAGACTAGAGCACAGCATAGCTTTTTCCTCTCCAAACTCAGTGTTGTGGATCCACCATGAGTTTGAGGGGGGGTGTTAGAGAGATATTTGTATATTGTAGTTTCCCTATTAGATAGGGGGCTCCCTGCATATTTACACCTGTACATGTACTATATATTGTGGCCTTTGGCCCCGTGGAATACAAGTCGCTATTCCTCCAACATCTAGAGCAGTGCAAAATACAGTTCTCTTGTAGAGATATGTTTGTTTTGACAATTGTGCAAAGAATGAGTTACACCTATAATTTTGATGTACATTCATTAAAATTTGTTCATATTTGCTAAACACGGACTTGCTCGTATGAAGTATTTGGGTATAGATTATGATAACCAGAGCTTGTCTTGCTTACCATCATAAATTACTCCACTCTTCAAACCCTGTATATATATATAGGTATTGTCAAAAAAGGATCAACATCAATACTGGAGCTCCGAAGAAATATATCATTTTGTTACAGTTGACCAATTCTGTGATAAGTTCAAAGCATCTCAAAGTGGTCAGAATCTTTCCGAGGAGCTTTCAAAGCCATGTGACGAATCAAAAGGACACAAGAATGCCCTGTCCTTCAGTATCTACTCATTATCTAAGTGGGATCTCCTCAAGGCATGTTTTGCACGGGAGCTCCTTCTTATGAAAAGGAATGCCTTCCTCTATATAACGAAAGCCGTTCAGGTAACCAAGTAGAAGCTATCATTTGGAGAAAAAGGTGGTTGATGTATGCATATGTTTTGTCTAGTTTTACAGTGCTATACCACATGTCACAGGCTAGGTGTTTACTGTTTACAAGTGTAATTTGAGTTCTAGTCCACATGCACAATCTTCAAATTACATGCATTATACTGGGTATTCATTTCAGATAGAAATAAAGTAAAATCTAGAAGCAGTGTGGTGTACTAGATTGGTTTACCATGGAGGTCACAATAAAGACTTTGCACTAAAAATTGAGATCTTTAAAGTTGTATCATCGTATGCTATATTTACATCTGCATTTAAGTCACTTTCAACTTTGAAGTGAACTGCAGCATAACATATTACATCAAAGGGACATGTTGATGTAGTGTTTTAGCTTTAGTGTACTCAAATTCGAAATATTGTAGGGAATAGGGAATATATGTACTTAACATTCTAGAGATGGATTTGTAGCCATTTTGCAGTAGTTTCTTTCCTCCTCGGTGCAAAATTTGAGGACTTCAATGTTTGTGTGCTTATCTCATTACTTGTGCTTGTCTACAGTGCCACAGCTTTAGCGTTTTTGGTTAAAGTATTTATTACAGTTTTCATTATAAGATTGATTGAGTTTACAGTGATGTTGCATTTTTCTCAACATGACCATGCAAGTTAACATACTACATATTTTCGCTGCAGCTTGGACTACTTGCTGTTATTAGTGGGACAGTCTTTCTGCGCACACGTATGGGTGTTGACAGAGTTCATGCTAACTATTACATGGGTTCAATCTTTTATGCGCTCCTGCTTCTTATGGTGAATGGATTTCCTGAGCTGGCCATGGCACTTGGCAGACTCCCGGTCTTCTACAAACAGCGAGACTACTACTTCTATCCTGCATGGGCTTATGCAATACCAGCTTTTATCCTAAAGATTCCAGTCTCTTTAGTCGAGTCAGTAGCTTGGACATCAATATCCTACTACCTGATTGGCTATACTCCGGAAGCATCCAGGTAAAATTACAATTATTTACAAACTAACTGCTACCTCCGGTTCTAAAAAAAGTGTCGTGACTTCTACGTATAAGTTGTACGTGAACTGATAGTTTCCAGCGACACTAATTCCGGATCGGAGGGAGTAGCTAGTAGGAAGTACAAACTCAACTGCAGAAATATATTCTGTTGTCATTCAGGAGTTGACAGCTTAACAGCTATTCATTCAGAGTACAATCACTCGAGTGAAAATATATATTCCTTCAAAAGAAAAGATTACAAAAGTAAAAAATATATATACTGGTTTTGCGGTGATCTGGTAGTAAAACAAAAAATTCCCTTATCTCACACTTTATTTACTTCTCTTTTGGAATATCTTTCAGCAGAATCTAGTCTTTTCAGATGCAATGCTTTGTGTTAACATGCACGATTCTTGTGTTTAGATTCTTCTGCCAGCTCCTCATCCTCTTCCTTATCCACACCACATCATTATCAATGTTTCGATGCGTCGCCTCGTACTGTCAAACAATGGTGGCTGGTTCAGTCGGTGGCACAATGGCATTTCTGGTCCTCCTTCTTTTCGGGGGTTTCGTAATTCCTCGCCGTAAGAGATTCCCTTATTTTCATAAATTTCATGTTGGTAGCCAGATATGAGTTCTAATTTCTTGCAAAAATATATTGTTCTCACTATAAAACAAGCATCACTAACGTTTTCAGTTTCTTATTGCTACAGCATTTCTTCCTAATTGGCTAAAATGGGGATTTTGGCTCTCTCCATTGTCATATGCTGAGATAGGCTTAACTGGAAATGAGTTTTTCGCACCAAGATGGTTAGAGGTACATTGTGGCATGCCAAGTCTGAATTAATTGTGGTACTGTTGCACACTCAAAGTATACTAAAATTTCTATGTTGATAGATCATGGTATCTGGTGTAACACTTGGAAGGAGGATACTAATGGATAAAGGTCTAGACTTCTCCAGCTACTTCTACTGGATATCAGTTGGAGCATTGATTGGGTTTATTTTGTTGTTCAATGCGGGCTTTGCTATTGGCTTGACTATTAAGAACCGTAAGTGTGTGTCGCTGAAATTTCATTAAACTAAAAACCTTAAATTCTTTTACTAACTTCAATCAAGCATATGCTGGAGAAATATCATTGGAGGTGGAGCAAAATTCTTCCGTTCAGAAGAACGTGCTGTTTGCTCTGGTTAGACCTGCCATCTGTTCTAACCTCATATGAGCCTCTCAGCTCCAGGAACTTCTCTAGCTATTATCTCTCGCAATAAGCCCAACACATTTGACGGAAGAGACCAAGATATCTCCAAGGATACGAAAAATGGGATGCCTAAGTTACAAGCAGAACCTGCTTTGACACCTAACAATACTGGTTAGATTCTACATGATGCAACTGAACACAATTCGTACGGTCAATGGAATTGGAATATAATAAGAGTTGACTAACTAGTAATTTGTCTCGTGCAGGTAGGATGGTATTGCCTTTCACACCCCTTATAATATCATTCCAGGATGTCAACTACTACGTAGACACCCCTGCGGTAATTATCGTGTAGCTTGAACATCGATGAACACATGACGAGAGAGCTTAGTACCGTACCAAGGGATATTCAAGAAATGAGGGAGCATGGTTACATGGAAAGGAAACTACAACTACTCCACAATATCACAGGAGCATTCCGGCCAGGTGTTCTCTCGGCGCTCATGGGGGTAACTGGAGCTGGAAAAACAACACTCCTTGATGTTCTTGCTGGAAGGAAAACAGGCGGTGTTATTGAAGGGGACATAAGAATAGGAGGTTATCCTAAAATTCAGCAAACTTTTGCTAGGATATCAGGCTACTGTGAACAGACTGATGTTCATTCCCCCCAAATCACAGTCGGCGAGTCAGTAGCATATTCAGCCTGGTTGCGCCTTCCACCAGAAATTGATTCAAAAACAAGAAATGTGAGCTATGTGTTACTCTAATGAGATAAAAAGTGGATCTATGCAAAAGAATAAAAGTGTATCATACAGGGTTTGTATACTTGTATCGTAGGTGCTTGGAACAGTTGAGATGAAAGTGTGAGCTCACCGTATTTCTTTTCTTTGCAGGAATTTGTCAATGAAGTTCTTGAAACGATTGAGATGGACGAAATTAGAGATTCTTTGGTTGGAGTACCCGGGGTAAATGGACTATCAACGGAGCAACGGAAACGTCTCACTATCGCAGTCGAGCTCGTGTCTAATCCTTCAATTATATTCATGGATGAGCCAACATCAGGACTGGATGCTAGGGCAGCTGCTATTGTCATGCGTGCAGTGAAGAACGTTGCAGACACAGGTCGAACAGTTGTGTGCACCATTCACCAACCCAGTATCGAGATATTTGAGGCATTTGATGAGGTAACTACTTTCCATATATACCCTTCTCCAAGATTCTCTGTGCAGGCACCAAGACATCAGTTTATTATGATGGTTAGCGTAAAAAATATTGTGTACTTTCATCATATATATAGTGTTATAAGCCGATTATTTGGAGAAAGATATCAAAAGTCAGATTTTATTGAATCATACACGAAGTAAGCTGACTTTTGTGAAAGAATGACATATGATTTGGGTTGTATTGGTAAAAGTGTAAAACAATGTTAAAATGATCTGACACCTTCATTCATGGGTATTTTTATGCCAAGATTAATTGGATAAAAGAGAAAAATATCTAATACTCTTATCTTGGTAGGGTTTAAACGATAATAGTGATGAATAATTAAATGTATATGAGAAGAGCTTCATACATTTTCATTTATAGGTATTAAAGTTCTATAACAAAAGCAACTCTACTTTTACTTATACATCTGCGTATTTTCTAATGTATAACTGTCCAATCGTGTGGGCAGTTCAGCTAAAAAAGATAGTTCCATATAATTTAGTGTACTTACTGACCATAAACTGCATAACCAAAAAAATTCATATAGAAGTGAAGTACCATATTCACTGATTAGCTTACAATATACATGTAGTTGATGCTGATGAAAAGGGGTGGACAGTTGATCTATGCTGGGCCACTTGGACACCTTTCGTGTGAGGTCATACGCTATTTTCAGGTAATAGTAATACTAACTCTTTCTTACACAAAAGTTCTAAGTAAATGCACCTACATTTCTATCATCCATTTATATGTGATATAAGTCAGCTTAAACCTACCATTTGCAAATAAAAAAACCTAACTAGACTTTGTTTGCATCCTTTATGTATTTTAAAGTTATGTATTCTTCGAAATCTGTTTTCTGGTCTCATGATTTGCAATGTACATATCATGTCAAGGGGAAAGAAATAATAGTCATAGATGCACGCAGTGGCGGAGCCAGGATTTTACCACGCCCCGGGCCAACGTTAAGCAAGACCGCGACAATGTCGAGCGTGGCATGCAAAAACAGTACGGTTGGAAACCATGGTATACGATTTTTTTTTACTACAGTAGCCTTATTTTTTTCACATGCAAAGAAGGTAAATGAACTACGTAACTTTACTCAGCCGGTTTAACTCGGAGCAATTTTTTACTACCCTAGCCGCACCATAAACAGAGGGAGCGAAGGTGATGCATAGAGCTGCTGCAGACATAGCGACATAAGCTGGGAGCACGCAAGTACGCAACGTTTCCATGTTTCTGTGTGTAGGGCGACAAAAAGCCATGTACGGATTTGTTTTTCAGGGTCATATTCAATGGGCCGATGGACTGCCGTGCTGCCTTGTGCTTTAAATTGATCGCTCCGTGCGAGATAGCGTTCATGTCTCCAATGGGCTGCAAAGAGGCAGAGGAATAGCTGGACTGGAATTGCTAAACCACGGGCCAGGCCAAATAAGTAGGTAGGAAAATTTCCCACGACCCGGGCCATGGCCCCTGCTGCCCGGGGCCAGCTCCGCCCCTGGATGCACGCACTCTGTTTTAATTAGAGAAGGCTATACTCAGTTCACCACCACCTGACATTTCTCCCCAGTTGATATGTTAGACATTAGAGCTGTATATACCTTCCATTTATTGTAGGAAATAGCTTATAGGTAGATGTATATTGGTGGCGGCCCCAGAAATTGCCACGCCATTAATATTAGTAGTAGTGTGCTGAATTTGCGTACGCTACCAGTAAGGGCATACTGGTAGTGCGCCACTAGTAAGTGGGACCCAGCGTACCCCTCCGGCGGACCATATTAGCAGCGTGTCTCTCCGGGGGCACGCTTCAAATAGTTTAGTACCGGCAGCGTGCCCTTCTGGCACCCACTCCACCACCACTTTGCCCGAGACTCGCAGGTGGGCCCCACTTACTAGCGGCAAACGCACTGCTGGCCATGCCATCACTAGGTAATGCCCGGTAGCCGCATGCTACCAATAAGTCGCAGATCTAGTTTACTTTTCTCGCCCTTCTCCCCATGGCCCTCTCCTGCACGCCACCATCTCCTCTTCATTCTATCTAATTAATTAAATCAAGTTATTAGCTACGTACCTCCACTCACTAGATCTACTTAATTACACACCCTCCACTCACTCTCTCTAGCTCCTTCATTAATGTATATTATCCACGTTACAACAAATGTACAAATGTAGATATATATATCATCTTATGGCCTCATGGAAATACATGTTGCATGTTTCTTTACATGGTATCAGATCCCAAGGTATTTGTTCACTGCACGTGCAACTCTTACTCCCGATTGTTTCTGGGCTCCCGGTTGATTTCTAGTTTCTCTTACCATGCTCATGCCACTCCATACCATCTCTTACCATGCTATCGACGCATTGATGTTGCTCCCGACTAGATTTCGTTGACTTTTGTTGAGTCTCGTCCCTTCTATATGTCAATCATCTCCTTTGGTTTCCTTATGTGGGTCTATTTCCTTCCTGATGTTTCTTGACACACCTATCACTATGTTGCCCCCTCGTCCCACGTATCCTCGCCACCACGCTCTGTCGCTTGTTGACACTGCCCGCACCATGGCGGCCGCCACCGCATCCACCATCCACTGCTTCTCCAAGTACTCCTATTGAATACTACCCTTTGTTGTCACCACCTCTTTCGTCTGCTGAGGCTCCTTGGGTGGTTCGTCTTGGCATTGTTCCCTCTTATCTTCACCACTGCACTTGTCCGCGAGTTGCAAATTCTTGTTCTATGTCTTCCTTTGATGGGCCATCTTAGTCAGGATATCTTGTTCGTGCAGCTCCTAGTCAGGATATTTCGTAGTCATTTCGCACCGAGTTAGTTTGTCTCTACTCCCATTCAGGTTCAGTAAGGTCACCTACTTCAGGTTCAACGGTACCTTCGCTGAACTATCTTTCGCCATTTTTTTCTTTCCGAGCTCTAGTTTTTTACAGCTACGTATGGGCATATTTGTATGCTACTTGGGCTAGCGATTCTTCGGATTGTCAGTCGCTTTCTATTTCTTGTGGTTCTCTCAATTGTGGAAGACGAAGAAACATACTACAGTTTCCCATTCGAGTGCAAAGGTTTCCATGCTCCAATTCGTTATAGCTACGGGAATATTTGTATGCTACTTGGGCTAGTGATCATTTGGATCATCAGTCGCTTCTACTTACAGCATTTTTTTGGGTTCTCTCATTGTTTGTAAGACGAAGAAACAAACAACAGTTTCCTGCTCGACTGCAAAGGTTGAGTTAAGAGCTATGGCTCTTTTGATAGCATTGCCTGAATTAGCTACCTACAGTGGTTGCTTGAGGATATTAGTGTTTCTATCACTACACGGAATTAGCTACGGTGGTTGCTTGTCAGACAATGTAGGTGTTGTAAGTATTGTGTGTGCCCCTGTGAAGCATGAGCACGCCAAGAAGAATGATGTCGATGATTCCTTCATGCACTCCACCTGTGCTGGATCAGACGGTTGCTCTACAATATGTGCCTTCCAAGTTACATTAGCAAAT
Organism: Poa pratensis; assembly: GCA_947311845.1. Classification (NCBI taxonomy): domain Eukaryota; kingdom Viridiplantae; phylum Streptophyta; class Magnoliopsida; order Poales; family Poaceae; genus Poa; species Poa pratensis. Next base: position 35,221,980 of record CAMZMU010000083.1, on the reverse strand, counting down.
TTCTTCATGTCGGCCTAAACTAGAGCACAACATAGTTTCAACCTCTCTCGGCCTTGTCTTGTTGATCCACCACGAGTTTGAGGAGGGTTGTTAGAGTTATATGTGTCCCGTCAATGGGCAGCACATCCGGAACGGTGAAAACAGCTGAAAACGTGGGTACGGTGGCCGAAAAAGTGGACGGAAATGCGAAAACGTGAAACCGGGAACGTGTAGGAAATCCTGCCACGGCAGAGCCTTTTTCCTGCCATGGCAACAGTGTACCCCTCCTTCACAGGCTGAAGGGCAGGGGTCTGGGAGCGGGTGAGTTTCCCAGGTATATATACTTGCAAAGCATTATCCTTGTTGTACAACGGGTTTTCTGCATCTTTACCACATATGTATGTGTATATAACAGCCTATGAGCTCACGGACATATAAGTTCATATTTGCTCACGACATGAACTGGTGATATAATTTTCTCTGATTTTTTAGGCAATACCTGGGGTACCCGGGATCAAGGACAACTACAACCCATCAACATGGATGCTAGAAGTTACTTCTACATCTATGGAAGTTCAACTGGGAGTAGATTTTGCACAGATATACAGAGACTCATCAATGTGCAAGTAAGTTTCGAATAACCAGCTCACTTAGCTCTAGTACCTTAACAATCTTAATTATATGAATATTGTTGAAGTGTATATGTGGATTGTCCAGCCATTTCCATCAGTTCGGACTTTTGATTGCATTGGTTAGTGCATGAAATTTAACATGGTATCAGAGTCATAGGTCTCGATTTTGAATCTTGTCTTTCACAATTTATCCAACAATTGTTGTTGCCCCCTCCATGTCCACGTATAGGTCTTTTGAGCCATACATCTGAGATTTCTATGCACGTGTGAGAGGGGGTGTTGAAATGTATATGTGAATTGCGGAAAGAGAAGTTGCGTGTGAGACAGAATGTAATGCTTCCAGACTTCCACAATTATTAAAAAAAAACAGGCATGCGAGTCTCAAAAGTAAGTTTTGATCAGAATAGAATTTAAGCATGGGTCACCATACCATAACGGTTCTCCCATTTAGTCTTTAAATTAAACAATTAAACTTATCAGAATATTCGTGCTAATGAGTATGTAAACTTGGTGATGAAAGGGACAAGGACACACTGGTAAAGCGTTTGAGCATACCAGCTCCAGGTTCAAGTGATCTCCATTTCCCAACACGGTTTCCACAGAAGTTTCGGGAGCAATTCAAAGCTTGCCTCTGGAAGCAGAGTTTATCGTATTGGAGAACCCCTTCCTACAACCTGGTGCGAATGGTGTTCATAACAGTCGCGTGCATTTTCTTTGGTGCAATATTCTGGCAGCAAGGCAATATCAATCACATGTGTGTAAGCCATCTCTTAATTCTGTATCTTAACTGATGCATCTGTGGTGGCAGCATATGATTGAATTCGCTTGTTTTGTTTGAGGGTAGAAACGACCAGCAAGGTCTGTTCACCATATTGGGGTGCTTGTATGGAATCACTCTGTTCACTGGCATCAACAACTGCCAATCAGTGATGCCATTTGTCTCCATTGAGCGCTCCGTCGTGTACAGGGAGAGGTTTGCAGGGATGTACTCTCCTTGGGCCTACTCCTTCGCGCAGGTCCTATTAATCACATGAATAATATCTGTTTCAGACAAATTATATTGTTGCTATGTGCAGATATTGAGTTATCTTTTTGCGAGATAGGTTGCCATGGAGATACCTTATGTGCTGGTACAGGTAGTACTGGTCATGTTGATAGCATACCGATGATAGGGTATGCATGGACAGCAGAGAAGTTCTTTTGGTTCATGTATACCATGATGTGCACGCTGCTCTACTTCCTCTACCTTGGAATGATGATGGTGTCACTCACCCCAACATCCAAATTGCGTCCATACTTTGCTCCATGTTCTACACCCTACAAAACCTCATGTCTGGCTTCATCGTGCCTGCTCCAGTAAGTCTATTATATGTATCATTACCTTTAGTGATCAAAAGGATGGTGCTTAAAAAGAACTCATAAACATATGGCAGCAAATACCGAGATGGTGGATATGGCTCTACTACATCTCCCCAATGCCGTGGACGCTCAATGTCTTCTTCACCACACAATTTGGGGACGAAAATGACAGGATGGTGAATGTATTTGGAGAGACCAAATCCGTCGCAGCGTTCTTTTTTTTTTTTTTTTTTTGCGAAATGGTCCTGCTTACATCACCGCGGTTCTTACAGAACAGTCCAGAAAACAAGAGAAATTACAAGTAGGTCCTTCTGGACCCCGAAGCCGGAGACGAGAACGAGGACGTTGCGCCGGCGCGCCGCCGCACCACCTCCCCAAAGCCTTGGAAACGGGAGGCACCCCTGCACGGTCGGGAAGTCGACGCCACTCAGCCCCGAAGAGCCTCCGCCCTGCATCATCTCCATCCTCGACGCGGTCAACGCGAGCAGCACCATCTTCAAATTCGAGCTCCAGATCTGCCGCCACCGCAGATCTGGCCGGGGAACCTTGGCACGGCACGGATCCACCGATCCGCGGGTGCGAAGGAGGCAGGCGCGCCACCACGGAGCTCCACGAGCGCCGTCGCCGGAGAGGACGCACACCTGCACAAAACAAATCCGTCGCAGCGTTCATGAAGGACTACTTTGGTTTTCGGCGTGATCTGCTGCCACTGGCAGCCATAGCTCTGGCGGCATTCCCCATCCTCTTTGCCGTCCTCTTCGGTTACAACATCTCAAAACTCAATTTTCAAAGGCGATAGCGACACAGATGTTCAAAGTAGTGAAGTAATACTAGTAGCATAGTCAAATAGATATTGTAAACATGCATATCTCTGTGTACTAAAAAATTAAAGTCTGTTTGCTTCCCAACACCAAAAGGACAGAGTATTTTTGTGTATGTGTGATATATAGTACAATGGAATTCCTGTAGGAGCTAGTATTTGAGAAGCCGTGTGATATTGTTGTTAATAGAGGCTCTAGGCTCCTTCATAGCTTGTCTCATTTTTGTATTATTGTATATTTGTAAACAAGTTCGGTACTAACGCAAAAAATGCAACCCGACGGTTTTCAACAGCAGGATAGAACTGGTATCAGCTGCTCAACAAAGATTTTTCTTAAATATATTATCACTAAATATTTTTTGCTTTGATCCGTCCAATATTTGTGTTAAAAAAATTCAATTATAAACTTCTTAAACTAGCCTACATATGTATGGCTTGCAGCCTAACTCTACTGGCGATGTATTTGAATTTGAATGATGGGGATGAAATTATGGTAACAGGCCGGCATTTGAAGGTGCACGGCTGACGGTCATTTATTTTCTTTGTTGCTTCTCTCAGGTATTTATTGAGATACCATTTGTACTCCTCCAAGTAGCATTATTCATGTTCATGGGATACCCAGCTATTCGTTTTTTCATGTTCTTGGTTCTGGTTCTTTCACAATTTATTCTTCCGGACACTGCACATACAATCATTATATCGCAGTAAACATGTTTTGGGAGAGACACGCATTGGTTGTTTATTTATGGAATGCTCTATGTTCTTCACTTATATGATTATGTTACTGTCGTAGGCGCTTATTGATCTACCGAGGAACAAGCAATCACAGCACTGATGACGGCATCGAGATTTGGTAACGCAGTTCGGCGAACTCGCCTACATCTGCGGGGCATGACTACGGACGCTCCTCCCCACTGATACCGCAACCCTGGCCGCCCTAAGCGCCGGCACAAGCCGCCGGCTCCCCCTGCGTACCTGTTGCTATCAAGTCGTCATGGATTACACGGGTGGTGCTCCCCTCATTATATGGGAGGCCCAGGTTACAAGAGTTCGACTCGAACACTACTCGTACCTATCCACACCTAATACAACTACAAGTCCAAACCTAACCCAACACGTACACAATATTTGACACAAACACAACAAACTCCACCTTGGCGAATATTGTCCACCACCTTGAATTCGTCAATGCGTCAAACCTCCATGTACTCCGGACTTGAGTTGTCTACCATGAGTTTCGCTGCTACTCCCAGACTCCACGTGACTCCACCTGCAACTGTAGTCCCTTCTTCCCGTTCAACACCATCACACACCAACCAGTGGTCTGCGTAAAAAATGCTTTCAACTTGAAGAAACTTCGCCGTCGCCTTTTAGTCACCCTGAGTCAAATTCACAGTCGTCTCATCCTGGATAGTCTTCTACATGTCCCACAGCTATAGCACTCTGCCTTCTTCTGTATCTAGTCATCCGCACTTTCTCAGAATATACGGCCATGTACTCTCCACGCTTCCGACATTTCAGACTCTCCAACACTTTCTCAGATTCCCCATGGCTGACTCATGTCTATCACCTGACGTCAATCTCCATAGACCCAGTCACCAACTTGAATCCGATACTCGCCAACACTGTTTCAGCACCCCTGCACACCCATCTGACCACAGGTCTGACCGCCTGTGCCCTGGTCTGTCGCCGTGTCCCGTGCTTACCGCACGCCTCGCCGCTACTACCGCGTCGAGCATCTGCAATCTTGTCCAAGATCTACCGGGTCGCTAACTCATACCACCTCAGGCCCCACTGCAAACAACCATCAGTCATACCCGACCGATGCCGAGTTCCACATATCTCTCGAACCCTGACGTCCAGTCCGACCAACGTGCTTCTCGCCTTCCCGCTGAATAGGCTTCGACTTTCCGTGCACTTACGCCGTAGCCCCTCCATCAGCCGAGTGAAATCTTCGCCAGAGACTCCAGCTCCACCTTCAACATGACTCCTTGGTAGATGATCAATCCACCCCGCGCCCCGCCTACCTCAAGATCCCATAAGCGCTCCATCTTGAATCGGCCCCGCGCCACCGCATGTCGAAGCACACATAACCATGCGCCACGTGTTTCCACGCCACAGAATTCGGACACCATCAGCCCTCACGCTCCTACGTCGTTGTCGCCGATCTTCACCGTCTTCTGTCCGACCGACCTCCCGTCGATCTGTCAGACTGTCCAGTCCGACCCAGCCGAATGTATCCGACTGCACCCATGCTCCACCCTGTGCCCAGTCTACCTTCCGCGCATTGTCCGGCACCCTGTGTATGCATGATCCTCACGACGCACTCCAGCACGTCACCAATCTGCCAACTCTCTCGTAGAAACCCGCACAAACTGAGCAACAAAACTAAAAGAAATTGCTTCCTGGTAGCTTCTTGGGTGCATGTACCATGTCCCACTACTCCCAATGCTCCTTTTCTTTTCTTCCATATTGCTTTCCATGCACGGTATCCACACCACATGTTGCAGATTCCACACTTTTTTTTTTCAACCAAACAAATCTCATCTGCTGCTTCCTCCGGCTCCGTACGCGTCGGCTTGGCTCCTGGAAGGCCCATGCATGCAGCTGGCACAGCAGGCCACGCTTCTGGTCGCGACTCCCCTGCACTCCATGCAGCTCTGGCCCACCATCACACGCGTTGCACACGGCCGCGAAACCTAGGCTGCCTGTTGCTGCCTCACGCGTTTCGCCGCCGCCGCCGCTTGCACGCGTTAGATCTTATCGATCTGCCGATCTAAACTTTGCCGATTCCGATTGCTATCACGGAATAATTCACGCCTCCTCGATCGATCTTGCCTCCGTCGCCAGCGTCCACGGTCTCTATCCGACGGATCCGAGACAGCCCACCGCCAGCAACTTCTAGGAATCATCCGGCGAAAATTCCGCTTCCTCTAGATCAACAATCTGCAGCCTTCAACCTTGCTCTGATACCAATTGTTACTGTCGTAGGCGCTTATTGATCTACCGAGGAACAAGCAATCACAGCACTGATGACGACACCGAGATTTGGTAACTGATGCATGTAAAATGCATACATGAACTTTGCACTATATCACACATATTCCAATCATAAAGTTATATTACTGTTATTTAATGATTTTAGGAAATAAATCAATTGTTTCCTATTTTTATGGAATTAACCCTGCGCAGGCAGAAAACCCTATTTCTTTCCTTTTATGTTTCAGGGACCCAAACGTCGTCCAAAAATTATGGAAAAATACAAGCGTCAGTATTTTGGAAGGAGAAGACCTCGGAGCGAAGGAAGCAAGCAAACGGAGGCCAGAAGGCCAAAAGGGGGTGGCCCACGCGGCCAGGTACTGTGGCCGCGTGGGGCCCACTCGTTTGGCCTCGTGGCTCCGCTGCCATCGATCTTTCGTCCACCGACTCGTCTTGACCTAAAAACGCCTATAAAAAAGGTCCCCTGGCGTTTCGCGAAGGGAGCGCCGCACAAACACAGAAACACCGAAACGGAGATCAGGAGCTGCAGATTGGAGGGGGAAAACTCCGGCGGGGCGCTGCCGGTGTGGTCTCCATCCTCTCCATCGACTTCTCCACCGTCTCCATGATGAAGAGGGAGTAGTCCACCTCTGGACTATGGGTTTGTGGAAGTAACTTATGTATCTCTCCTCTCTTGAGCTTCACTAATTAGTACCGTATGAGCTGCTGAACATGATTACGGTCATATTTGTAATACCTATGTGGTGGATCTTTCTATGAGTTAATATATGTTTGAGATTGCAATGTTTGTTTCAGTTATGAGTATAGATGCATATTATGTACCCCGTTCTTGTCTACTTGTTATGATCAAGCATGTTTATGAGAGCGTGTGTGGGGGAACGTGTGCATTAGTTGGAGTAACGGGGAGTGGTGAGTGCGGTAAGCTGACAACTTAATATCGCGATCCACTTGGGTGTTTACCTTACTTTGTTACCTCACTAGGGATAAACAAAAATACCATGCTGCAAGGGTTGAGGGTGACCAAGCTTCTTCCTGTGACTAGATCCAGCATGTTCTTATTTTCACTTCATGTCATGAAACTTATTGCTATACTCTGAGTCATCTTAATTACTGAGGTGTTATGATTTGGTTCGCATCTTGGTGGAGTATAAGAGAGACTAATAACCAAAAGGTCTCTATGTTAGGACGTGATGCCCATATATCTAAGTAACTTGTTATCAAACTTTGTGTTGCAATCTCATATGTTAACTCTGTGTGTGTTCCATTGTCTGCCACTTTATAAAAGAGAGTGCATTTGTGAAACCATGAACCCCGGTCCATTTTTAATCATAAGAAACACCTTTCCAACACCATATACCACTTTTCTATTTTCAGCCATCATTAAATCCGAAAATACAAAAATACTTTTCATCTTGCATACATCATTAAAAAACCCAAAAATATCATTTACCATTGCATCACCACCTTGCACCACCATTGCATATTTATTTCCTGTTTGCATTGCATAACTATCTTGATATCATTCTTACACCTTGTGCTTGACAACCACAGGTGAGGTTGAGGACCAAAACATTTAACTTTGTTTTGTAGGTAACCAAAAGAAGGATAAGAAGATATATCTTCACTACTGATTCCCCGAGAGTTCGATATTAAACCCTCGAGTCACCCTCGTGGGGAAAACAGTCTTCCACTACTACACACTCTGCACTTGGAGTCTCAACCTAACCCATTTACTTTTGACGCAGGTAACCACGCGAAGGCAGCAAGTGTTTTCTGCGCGTGTAACTACTTCAAGGGCCATCAAGACTGTTTTCTGGCGCCGTTGCCGGGGAATCATAGCTGAGAGATTTATCCAAGGGTGTGCATCATCGCATTCATCTCACAACGAAGTCAACTTCACCAACTTGTGCTAACACCTAAGCTTGGGGAGGTTGCACCTACGTGAGCACCATCTTATCCATCTTTACTTACAAAGCAATTTATTTGTTTTGTTAGTGTCATTGCATATCATATTCCGCTTGCATATTTATTTTCAGTTTTGCATAAAAAATAAAAAAATACAAAAAAACTTGCTAAAATGGGAGAAAGAACTAAATTGTGTGACTACACAAACACTCCAAATGATCAATTTATTGCTAGAGCTATTGCCACACCTAAGATAAATGCTGAGAGTTATGAAGTAAGTCCTAGTTTGTTGAACTTGATAACTAGGGAACAATTTGGTGGTAGTGCTATGGAGGATGCCTCTATGCATCTTCATGACTTTGTTGAAATATGTGACATGCAAAAGTTTAAAAATGTGGAAAGTGATATCCTAAAACTGAAGTTATTTCCTTTCTCACTTAGAGGAAAAGCTAAAGAGTGGTTGCATTCATTACCTATTGATAGCATTAAAACTTGGGATGATCTAAAAGAAGCTTTCATTAAGAAATATTATCCCCCTGTTAAAATTTTGCAAAATAGAAACAACATTCTTTCTTTTAGGCAAAATGAAAATGAACATGTTGCTATGGCTTGGGATAGGATAAAACTTATGCTTAGAACTTGTCCCTCACATGGAGTTAATGAATGGACCATATTACACTCTTTCTACAATGGTTAAACTACATGTCTAGAAATATACTTGATTCTGCTGCTGGAGGTGCTTTTATGAGTAAGACTATAGTAGAAGCTAAAAACATATTGGAAAGCATTTTGCAAAACTATAGTCAATGGCATACTGATAGGGCACCCAACCCTTCTAAGAAAGTGAATTCTATTGAGGAAACTAATGATTTGTCATCTAAAATGGATACTATTCTTGCTTTGCTTAATAAACCTAGTGTTGAAAATGTTCCTTTGCAAGAACTAGTTGGTAACAATTCTGAAAATATTGATGTCAACTTCATTAGGAACTATGGTAATAATGGGTATGGTAACAACAATTATAACTCCTACAATAAACCCCCATATGTGCCAAATAAATATGCTTCTAGTGGTAATGTTTCTAGTGACTTGGAAAACACCATTAGATCTTTTATATCTACTCAAAAGGAGCTTAATAAGGAATTTATCTCTAAGTTTGAAAAACAAGACTCCTTGTTTGAAAGGGTAGATCAGCTTACTAAGGAAGTCTCATCATTAAAGAGCATCATTACAGCCCAAAAACATGAGGAAACAATTAAATATTGCCAAGAGGTTATCAATAAGTCTTGGGAACACATTCATGAGCAAGAGAGAATTGCTAAAGAATCTATTGGGGTAATGAAAGAGGTAGAAGTTGAGGAAGTTAAAATGCTTAGTGAAGTCAAGGATCCTTTGCTTGACTTAGAAAATTGTAGCTTGCATGAATTAATATCTATCTTACAAAAATTTGCAAGTGATCCTTCCATCAACACTAATCAAGCTGGCTTTGGTTCTTATATTGCTAATCATGTCTTGAAAGAAAAGATTGCTAGGTACAACCAAGAGGCTATGATACCACCTAAGCTTGGGGATATGTGGATTCCTAAGGTACTAGTAACTATTGGAAAAGAGACACACCATGCTATACTTGATCTAGGATCTAGTGTCTCTGTTTTATCTAAAGAACTATATGAAGTGCTTGAATTGAAAAATCTTGAAAAATGCTCCATTGAACTTGCACTTGCTGATGACTCTATTAAACATGCTTTAGGAAAAGTAAGTGATGTTATGGTGGAGTTACATATGACTTTTGTGCCTGTGGATTTTCTAATCATGGATATGGGGAATAAAACCTCTAGTCCTATTATTCTTGGAAGACCTTTTCTTCGTACCACAGGTGCCATCATTGATTCAAAGGAAGGGAATGTGAAGTTTCAGTTCCACACAAGAAGTGCATGGAACACTTCCCAAGGAAGAGGGAACCACCAAAGTTCAAGCTCCCTCATGAGCTTCGTCCACAATAAACAACAAGTAAGAAGCCTAGCTATATGGCTATAAAGAAAGCGCTTTGCGGGAGGCAACCCGGTTATTTTTTGTGTGATTTTCTTTGTGTCCTCTTGCTGTAACAAGAGACTTTGTGTCTAGTTTAGGTTCTGGAATTTTCAATAAAGTGCCAAGTTTTACCCTTTTTGGTTTGAAAAAGTTGCTTATAGCGTTCGGAGATTTTATTCCTGCACGAATCAGTGCACGGTATGATTTTTAATTCTTATTCTGTAACTCCGAATGAGCTCATATTTGAACTGTAGTTGCAACTTTTCATCCTCTGTATGCATGAATTTTTTGGAATTTTTCGAGAAAGTTTGGTAGGGTAGAAAAATACGTTTTGCTGCTGCTGTTTTTCTGGACAGATTCTGTCCCATTTTGTTTGATGCATGCTTTGAGCTTTTAAGTTGAATCTTTTTGATCCAATTGAGTTTATGAGTAGGCATACAACATTATACACTTTCTGGACATCTCATATGAATTTTTGTTCAAGGATTATATGCAGCAAGAAACATATTTGTTTATCACTATTAATGCACCCCACAGAAAAGAAATGGGAGAAACGGTGTTTTGAAGTTTTTTCACAGGGATTGGAGGAGATGCACCAAGAGTTATCCAAGGATGGTGAAGACCATAAGCTTGGGGATGTGAAGACAACCCCGCTGGACCTACACACTCTCGGTTTGCGCACGTCCAACTTCTGTTTTTCGATCGAAACACTTTATCGCATAAACTTGGAGCGTCTTTTGTTTTGTTTTGGTTTGATTTGTTTTGAGAGACCACCACACTATCATTTATATATGGAGAGCTACTGGAAATATGGGTTGAAATATGTTGGATGCTTTTATAAGATTGGGAAAAGGGATGTTTGAGTTGATTTTTAATGATACATATAGTTGCATGATTCATGAGCTTGTTTATGAGTAATAGTTTGCAAATCCTTTTTGAAGAGCTATCACTTATTCATGTTTTGGTGCTGATTGTTATTTTACTTGGTTTAACATGGATTAGTTAGTTCTATGGACACTCATGCATGCATCTAGATGGTCAACTTTCTCCCTTTTGCTAGCCCAAACATTCCAACAAGTCAAAACTTGTTTCCAACACCTTCAACCAAAGTTATTCCAGTGAGTCCACCATATCTACCTACTAGCTATATGCTATTCCGAGTATGTTCATCATGATATTTGTGTTATCTATACCTCTGAATGAAAATGATTATGTTATTGATTGCCATGGGAAAAGTTGGTTATATAGCTCTCACGAACTTGATGCACATTTTTACTATCATTGCATAAATAAAACATGACCCATTGTGATTAAGATTATGATGCTAGTGGCTTGATAAATGTTCGAGGTTGGGAGTTAGCCCATATGTGCTGTCACATGCAAAGCTTTCAACATGCTCTTCATCTCATTTAGTTGATATCATGTGCTTTTGTTATGGATGCCTATCATGGTGAAATAAGTGGAAATGAAGAGTTTAAATGAGTTTGTATAAATGGTTAGAGAGACGCCTGGGCCGCTAATCTAAGCCATGCATTATTCATGGTGGAAATTTACTTACATGCTATGGTGAATTATCTATGACACCTTACAATAAAAAGCTATTCCAATGGTAAATAAAAAGGGTGTTGAGGTTTTCATCTTGTTTGTTTGTCTTGTCATTTTGATATGGGCTTGTTCCATATCCTGGGACAAGAGGTACCCCAGTTGACGCTCTTGATGATACTATTATTACTTACAATGATAGATAACTTGAACTTGCTTTGTTTCCCAAGTTGAGTAATCATGGTGTAGGTACTTGTATTCAAGGGGCATGAGACATCCAACCTTTACTTTGTCAAGCACACTACTCATATTTGCTCTCACATTAAACTATAATCATTCAAGATGCTATGATAGGGGAATGAGAGCTTGACACCAAGTATTACCACATTGCAATCATTAACTTAAGTAGGAGAGTTTGGAGGTTAGATGAAACTTATGCATGCTTTACCTCTACTCACTTATTCATCTTTCCAAAGTGTCCACCAAACATATTCAGATTTTCATCATCACTCTATGGACCACATGTATGCAAAATAAGAATGTCCATATTACTTGCTACTATGTTACACTTTGTGAACTATCATGAACATCCTTGCATTGAATACTTGATATCACTTCATAAACTGTTTTGCATATTGCTACTCCTTTGAAGAATGAATCATTTGACTCTATGTAGCAGTAGCAATCATCTTTGATATCCATTGTTAGTGCTATATTGCAAAGCCCATGTTAGTTTTATCACCTTCATACTCGAGGACGAGTATGGTTAAGCTTGGGGATGTTGATGCATGTAAAATGCATACATGAACTTTGCACTATATCACACATATTCCAATCATATTTGCATCATATAAGGGTTATTACTGTTATTTAATGATTTTAGGAAATAAATCAATTGTTTCCTATTTTTATGGAATTAACCCTGCGCAGGCAGAAAACCCTATTTCTTTCCTTTTATGTTTCAGGGACCCAAACGTCGTCAAAAATTATGGAAAAATACAGGCGTCAGTATTTTGGAAGGAGGAAGACCTCGGAGCGAAGGAAGCAAGCAAACGGAGGCCGAGGCAAAAGGGGGTGGCCCACGCGGCCAGGTACTGTGGCCGCGTGGGGCCCACTCGTTTGGCCTCGTGGCTCCGCTGCCGTCGATCTTTCGTCCACCGACTCGTCTTGACCTAAAAACGCCTATAAAAAAGGTCCCCTGGCGTTTCGCGAAGGAGCGCCGCACAAACACAGAAACACCGAAACGGAGATCAGGAGCTGCAGATTGGAGGGGGAAAACTCCGGCGGGGCGCTGCCGGTGTGGTCTCCATCTCTCCATCGACTTCTCCACCGTCTCCATGATGAAGAGGGAGTAGTCCACCTCTGGACTATGGGTTTGTGGAAGTAACTTATGTATCTCTCCTCTCTTGAGCTTCACTAATTAGTACCGTATGAGCTGCTGAACATGATTACGGTCATATTTGTAATACCTATGTGGTGGATCTTTCTATGAGTTAATATATGTTTGAGATTGCAATGTTTGTTTCAGTTATGAGTATAGATGCATATTATGTACCCCGTTCTTGTCTACTTGTTATGATCAAGCATGTTTATGAGAGCGTGTGTGGGGGAACGTGTGCATTAGTTGGAGTAACGGGGGTGGTGAGTGCGGTAAGTGACAACTAATATCGCGATCCACTTGGGTGTTTACCTTACTTTGTTACCTCACTAGGGATAAACAAAAATACCATGCTGCAAGGGTTGAGGGTGACCAAGCTTCTTCCTGTGACTAGATCCAGCATGTTCTTATTTTCACTTCATGTCATGAAACTTATTGCTATACTCTGAGTCATCTTAATTACTGAGGTGTTATGATTTGGTTCGCATCTTGGTGGAGTATAAGAGAGACTAATAACCAAAAGGTCTCTATGTTAGGACGTGATGCCCATATATCTAAGTAACTTGTTATCAAACTTTGTGTTGCAATCTCATATGTTAACTGTGTGTGTTCCATTGTCTGCCACTTTATAAAGAGAGAGTGCATTTGTGAAACCATGAACCCCGGTCCATTTTTAATCATAAGAAACACCTTTCCAACACCATATACCACTTTTCTATTTTCAGCCATCATTAAATCCGAAAATACAAAAATACTTTTCATCTTGCATACATCATTAAAAAACCCAAAAATATCATTTATCATTGCTCCACCATTGCATTTCCACCATTGCATATTTATTTCTTTTTGCATTGCATAACTATCTTGATATCATTCTTACACCTTGTGCTTGACAACCACAGGTGAGGTTGAGGACCAAAACATTTAACTTTGTTTTGTAGGTAACCAAAAGAAGGATAAGAAGATATATCTTCACTACTGATTCCCCGAGAGTTCGATATTAAACCCTCGAGTCACCCCTCGTGGGGAAAACAAGTCTTCCACTACTACACACTCTGCACTTGGAGTCTCAACCTAACCCATTTACTTTTCACGCAGGTAACCACGCGAAGGGCTAGCAAGTATTTTCTGGCGCCATTGTGGGGTAGCTACGTGAAGGGCCATCAGTAACGCAGTTCGGCGAACTCGCCTACATCTGCGGGGCATGACTACGGGCGCTCCTCCCCACTGATACCGCAACCCTGGACGCCCTAGGCGTCGGCACAAGCCGCCGGCTCCCCCTGCGTGCCTGTTGCTATCAAGTCGTCATGGATTACACGTGTGGTGCTCCCCTCATTATATGGGAGGCCCAGGTTACAAGAGTTCGACTCGAACACTACTCGTACCTATCCACACCTAATACAACTACAAGTCCAAACCTAACCCAACACGTACACAATATTTGACACAAACACAACAGATTATATTTGTTGATTTCGTTTTGCTCTATAGAATTGCTTTTTTGCTTCACTTATAGATGTTAGATGTATCAACCCTGAATTTTACTAAGCAAAATTCATTTTGCAAAATTCAAAGTTTGTTTCCTTTCTTTTTCCTTGCTCTGTCCCTCCTGCAGCCCACTTCGCTCTCTTTAGAGCAACACTAGTAGTACCCTCAAATCTTCAAATTCTTATAAATAACCGCTTTTTTACAGTTTGCGAGAAAATAAACACGTAGACTAGAACCTCTTAACCCTCAAACCCTCAAAAAATTTAGAGGCCCAACCTGCAAACCCCCTGCGGACCTGTAGAAGTGGGGGTTGGGGAGCGAAAAAATCCCCAACCCGCACTCGTCGCCGACGTCGCGCGGGAGGGAAATTTCCCCCTCCCCAACCTCCCGCCCGCGCCCGCCGCCATTCCCCCGCCCCCGCCTCCCGCCGGATCCCAGCCGCGGCGAATGCGTCGTAGTTTGTTTGTGAAGATTGTCACAGATTGTGAGGCCGCCTCCGATTACTTCAAGCGCCGTAGATCCGCCGCCGGTATCATGGGGTTTAGTGGATACCAAAAGATATCGGCGGCAATGCGGGTACTCGCCTATGGCATACCCGCGGACTATTATTGTGTGCTTGAAAGTACTATTCGGTGGTGTAATAATAACTAGAATGATTATTGTTTTCTGCAAACTGTTATTGAGATGATGAAATTTGTGATATGTCAAATGACAGTTTTAAAGGTTGGGGTTGAGACAAAGACTAGAACCCTCAAACCCAACCCCTATTCAATCCGTAAAAGTGCCAAAAAATGCCAATTCTCAACCCTTAAACTGCTACGAGGGTTTGAGGGTACTAGCATGCTCTTAGGCTTCCTTTGCCTCACTCTCCTGTAGCCCAGCAACCCAGTAAGCAAGTCAACCAATCTATTTCCCCATCGACATATCCAGCTGCTCCTGAACCAGTGCTCCGCCGCCGTCGCCGCACACCTCGGAGGCCGCGACGCCGACCTCCAAAAGAGAGCAACAGAGTCCACGTGTCGCTGCAGCTGTGGGCAGGCCTGCACACTCGCACGAACCGCCTTGCCTTTCACTCTCAGCGCCGCAGTGCACAAACACGCGCAGGCACGTGCGCCTGGTCGCCGAGACGCCCGACGATGCCGTGCTGGAGGAGATGCATCAGGAGGCTCATCCGCCGTCTGCTGGAACCGCCTCATTCATCGGCCGTCCGCTGGAACCGCCTCATGGAACTGACGTCCGGCTCAACCGACCTCTAACAGTACCGCCTTCTACACTCTATAAATTCTTGCATCAGAGCAATTCTTGCTCGGTTTTGTTGATCTCAAACCTCTCTGATGTCCCAGGTTTCCTAATGTCGTTGCCTCTTGTTGATCTGCAGCTAAAGTTCAACATCTTCCTGTATCAGGTAGGATTCAGAGCACTCCAATGACACTGCCCTGGTCGACATTATCACCTGTAGCATATGTTGCTTTTGTTCACAAAAATGGAACCATCATGCTCTCCTGATCGCGTTCATACCCCTCAGTTACTGCTGGCGAGTCTCGCTGGCGTTGCAATCGTCAATTTCATGACCAACAGATACCCCTGTTTCTTACTGAACCTGAACAGAAGGTTCTGTTCGTTGAATGATACTGAAAGTTCAGTGTTAAACCACATTCAGCTAGCCCAGCTAGCATTTTCCTTTCTCCTTGAGCCCAATCCAATGAAACTCCACTTGACAATCAAATTCTAGCCTTTTGAATCTGTAGCCTTCTGCCAGTTCAGCCCAACACCATAAAAGCTTTACTTCCACTTCATTAGTATCAAAACCTGAATCCTATTTATTCTTTAGTTCTAGTTCCAAAATTAATTGTATTTTATTCCTAGCTTGCATTTTGTGAGCTGGAACTTATTTGTGTCTGGTTCTTGTTTTGGTATAGGACACGCTAGCGATGGGTATGTTTACGAGGAGGGAGTACAAGGTGAAATCGACCCTCAACCGGAAGACAAGAGCGAGTGCAGCATAGTAGGCAAGTCACTGTTATTGATCATGTTCAACCCACATGCCACATATGATAAATATTTACTATCTTAGTTATTTATTTTCTTGCATGATATTTAAATAACATCTTATTTTTGAATGACATGCAATTTAGTTATTGCCTAACACCAAAAAGCCCGATTGCTTCTATTGACCATGTTACCTTGAAACTTAGGAATAATATCATTTGCGAGTGGTTTATGGTAATGAGGGCTGTATTATAAGTATTGTTGCTAGATTAAATCTTGGAGCATGAAGTTTTAAAAATAAATAATTGCCGACGGTTTGGGGACAGAGATAACGGGCCTTTCATGTATTGATCGTGCAGCCATACCCCAATCCGTAGAGTAAGGGTAATGTTGGATTGCCTTACTCGTGGCAACATAGGGCTAAGAACCTCATGCTAAGTGAGAAACACAGAATCCGCTCAACCACATGTTTGATTCATCAGACCTGGCCTAGTAGTCTGCTCTATCCGATGGACAACTAAAGATGGCTTGCCGTTCCTGTTCTCTGGGAGGCCCGCAGAAGCAATTAAGTGAAAGGCCTCATTATGAGGAGTCACAACAGGAATACACTCAAATCCCGGATCGCGAAGATGACACTTGGCCAGTCGGCTCCCGGGAGAGCGAGTGATCTCGAGTTCCTGGGTGGGGACTTCAAAAGATAGAGCAGATAAAAAACCTTGTTATCCCACCTCTGTCGGCACACCAATTGGCGTGTGTTATACCGCGGTAACAAAAAGAGGCGTGGGTATCGTGTGGGTAAAGCTGAGCAACTCTGCAGAGTCAAATCAAATGGTATTCGGATACGCCGTGCTTCCGGTTAATGAAGCTGTGTTTTAAGGGTGATTCCTAATACAAGGCATGAGTAGAATTTTGATAAAGCTAGTTAAATTGTGGCGATGACCTGAAAGGGTTATTAATACAACTCTTTCATCGGAGAAAATATTTGAACAAATGTTTTAATGAGAAAATTGGAGATTTTGACCTTGCATCCACCATATATTATAAACCCTATGCCCCTCCACTGAAATCCAAGCATGTAGCTAAGTAGACATCTCCTTTTGTGACTTGCTGAGTACTTCTTGTACTCATTGCTGCAACAACCCTCTCAGATCAACCCGAAGGAGAAGCACAAGTATTTGATGGCGAGTACCTCGGTGGCTCTGACTTTGAGTTCTAGGTCTCATCCACGCCCAAGGATGCCTGTGGCGTGTAGTTTCGTCAGTTGTAATGTAAACTTTGGGCTCAGACGCCCTAGTGTTGTAAAACATATTTTTGTTGTTCTATAATGAAGTCTGGAGTTGTACGTTTGGTTGGCAATGTAATCACTTTGTGTTCGCAATTGAGAAACTCCTGGAAATTGCAAGCATTTCATCACATCTCTGAAAATTGGGGTGTGACATTAGAGCTCTGCGATGTTGCTTTATAGAAAGGATCAGGAATCTCTTACTTCACTTATATCTAATCGAGAGGTTAATAGTAATTGGTTGTTTGCTTTGTATAACAATGTTGGGATTGAAAATGGTGGGTATGTAAAAGTGGTATAACTAATTAAAAACTTGCATGAACTTGTAGATCATTGAACTTTGATCATTTGATTCTTTGCAATTGTTTTGAAACATTAAGAAAAGTTATGGTTAAACATGTTAGTAATGAGTTTGCGCTGATTAGTGAAAATATGTTACAAAAGTATGGGATCGTACTCTTCTGCACTAAAATAACTATGTTAAGAACGTTTTCAGTATATTGATAGATATGTGGTTGAAAACTATAGTAAGTTATTGGTCACATGAGTTAGGCCGAGGGCGCACAACAGCCTTGTTCTGCCAACCTTCCTCGTAGCAGTGTGATGATTGTACTTGCAATGAATAAATTGCTATATGTTCACAATAAGCGTTTGAGTTCTTTTGGACTATTTTTTTAAAAGCAACCACATATTTCATTAATTGAAAATCAAGTTACATGAAGTAACATACATGGAAACTAAAAGACATACCGGGATAAACTGATTATCCTGAATTTGCAGATAAAATCCTAAAAGATCGAGAAATACAAAACAATCCCTAAGGTTTCCTGCGACCACTGTGGCCAGCGGCCGCCGCCCAACTCCAGCGCCGCGGAGACAGATGCGGGAAGAGACGCCGAGCCTCCACCATTGCAAGGTCCAAAAAAGCACCGTCGCCAACCAGGCTTTGTGAGTCGATGAGCAGGCCTGCTACACTCAGCAAGGCACTTGTCGTTGCGGCACGTCGACCAGGGGACGTCCCCGTGATGTCTTGGACCAAGATCCGCCGCCTCCCATCGATGAAGTCGGGGAAGAATCACATATCCACCACCTCCGGACCAACATCCTCGCTCCCGAAGAATCACCTCGCCTCGGCCGCCAGCACCGTCACGGATAACGACGAACACCAGCGACACACCGAGAAACAGATCTCACCAGATCTAAAGAACGGCGAGGAGACCAAGCTGCCGATCTGAAGGACTGGTCAGCACACATTCACTACAAGAAATATGCTATCCTATGACCCTCAATATTGGTCACTGAATGGTCATATATTTTAATTTGTGACCTTTTTGTGACCAAAAACACTTGGTCACGTTATGAGCGTCACTAATGATCCAATCTGACTTTTTTGTGCATTGGTCATAGACATCTATGACCAAAAGAAAAGGTCACAGATTTTATGACCAAATTTTTGGTCATTGGCAATCTGGTCACGCCACGTCAAATCCTACGTGGCAAAGCTGACGTGGCAATTTTGTGACCAAATAGAATGGTCGTTGGCCCAGTCCAGTTCAGCCGTTTAGATGGGCCGAGCCCAATAATTCAGCCCATTTTATATTTTTTCCTGTCTATTTCGAACGGCTACATGGGCCAGGCCCAACAATTCGGCCCTTTTACTTTCTTGGATGTGGCCTGCTATTTTGGGGCTGATCCCACATGTCAGATTGGTCCCACTTGTCACTGGTCCCACAAGTCAGAATTCCGAATTTTGTTTATTATTTCTTAAGTGGGTCCCACTGGTCTTTTACGTATTTCCAAAACACATACAGAATCAATATTCCAAATATTTCATCAAATATTTCATACAATGTTTCAAATATTTCATACAGAACAGGAAAACACATGAAATTCGTCCAAAATAACACAAAATTACAAGCTATAAAAATACTAGCTACTATTTGCTAATTGGGCTTCGAGTTTCTTCAAAATTCTTCAGGCAGGAGCTCCTGAAAAGAGGGGAGCACCACTTCAGTCCTTGTAATACCTGCCAGCAACAAAACAGAACAGTGAGAAAAAACATAGCTGGGACAAAATTACACCTTTGCTTTGACAAAAGGTGCAAGCAGAAGAATTTGTCAATTATTTAGCTCAAAATGTGTATAGTCTTGACTATCAGTACATATAAACTACAACAGGGTACAGCAAATCATCAACAAATCACAAGAACAATAAGCACTCTTTAACATTAACACTACCAATTACCCATCCTAGATCACAGATGCCGCTAACAGACAATGCAGCCAGTACACCATCTCAATTAGATACTGAACTTCCAAAACTTTGGCGATACAGGGAAACAGAGAGAGGACGCACAGTTGGGTCAGACAAGGCGCAGAGGACGGAGTTACAGCTGGGTCAGCCGTGCTCATAGACGCTCGATGCGCAGACATGCAGGATCACCATTAGCATATCACCTAGCAGTATCAGGATTTAGCAGATTAGAACAATTTGAGATAACACTACTAGAGAAAAGAATGCAGTTCTGATTTCGGACAAAACACTGATAAGTCTTTATTTAAATAGTTTATGCATGTTTCCTAGGAACTCTAGAATGCAATATTAATAGCAAACAATGAATTGGCCAATAGATAAATAATACAAAACATGATGCCAAGATTAAATTAACATGATGCAGTCCTATGATGCAAGAGTTCCAGTAGTTGCATTTAAAGAACTGATGGAACTACTGGAACTGCTTCATTGTAGAGAGCTAGAAACTCGGTATTAACATGTAAATTGTTTAGAAACTCGGTACCTGCCTCATTGTACAGAGCAACCACTAATCAGTATTAACCCTAGTTGATCAAAGTTGAGCATTTAAGTTGGCACATGACAAAATAAACATTCAGTGAACATTGAATATCCATGAGTTCAAGCTTTAGAATCTAGTGAACAAAGGCATCTTTCACAAACACAATAGTTTCAAAAGTATGATAATCCAAAGCTACAAATAATTGTAAGCAATGCAAGAGTGACAAGCCATAGTATATAAATTCTAATATGCAATTGCGGTAGAACAATTTAGGTCATTGCTCAACATATTTGAGACCTACTTCCTTCACACATAGCCCTATAACATGCTCTTATATGCAGGAAGGACAATAGTGCAGAAACAACCATCAATATTCAGGTGCTAAAACTGCTTTTAGAAACCAGGAAACCGTACCTCGTGTGTACTTCTTCAGAGGAACCGTGAAGGCACGGCTAAGCCCAAGGTCGACGATCTTGAGCGCCATGGTCTTGCCGTCCGCGAGCAAGTTGTGTGGCTTGAGGTCACGGTGCAGGACGCCGCGTCCGTGGCAGAAAGCAACGCCCTGCAGAGCTGGTACATCAGGATCTGCACACATAATACCACCAAGTTCACCAACCAACGAATCAGTCAATCAAACATTGTCTGTGCATTCAAACAAACATCTCGCGTGCGAGATCTGGGAAACAAACGACAAACGACCGCGATGGGCAGCAGAATAGAGGGTATACCTTGACGGTGTGTGCGGGGATATTCTCGTGGTTCTGGCAGTGGCCGCGGATGAACTTCTTGAGGGCGGTGTCTATGCTTACAGGTCAGAGACAGCGGACCCGTGCAGAGCTCCACCTCTCGTCAATTCCATCCAGGGGTGCCTGCAGGTTGAGGTAGCGCATTAGAGGAGGTTGAGCATGAGGTGATGGGGACTCAGGGGAAGATGGAGAGATGAATGCCATCGTCGGTTGACCGGAAGCGCCTGCTGCTCTGGACGACGAGCTCCGGTGAGACGGATGTGGGGCGGCTGCTGATTTGGACGCCGCGCACCGGAGACCGGCCACTGCGCGGACCGCGAGCATGGATCCTCCTCTCCATGGATCGATGGCCCGACAAGGAAGGTTGTGGGGTGATGGGGACGGGGCTAGTCAGGATGGGTAGGCGCAGTGGCTGTGGTGGCCACTGCTGCCGGTGGAGAAGTGGTGGGACAGGGAGGCCGAGGAGACCGGAGAAGCGCTGCAAGATCAGAGGGGCGGGAAGCCGGAGACTGCTAGATCGGTGGAGGCATGCGGTGGCGGTGGCGGCGATCGCGAGGGAGACTGGGGAAGAGTGGATAGGGTTCCAGAAGGGGAGCGATGCGGCTAGGGTTATTTCGAAGTCTGGAATAATTCACGAAATTACCCCTGCGTCATGCACAGGCATGGCTCGGTTTTCTGGGGTTGATTCGGTTATTTCAGGTATGGAAAATGGATAAAAAATAATAAACTTGGAATACGGCAAATTTCTTGAAAAAGTGTTCTAAAAAAAGGAGCTATCGTCTACGAAGATTCATGACTTTCAAGCCAAATGACGAATGTTATCGCCACATTCATGGCATAATTTGTTAAAATGTGCCCATATTGGGCACAAACGTGCGTCTTGGAGCCATCAACAATGTTGCCGAAGAAAGTTTTCATTTTCCTGGCACAAAAAAGTCATTTTTCATTTTTCGAGTGCGAAAAATGCATTTTTTTGTGAAGCACATACCAAAAATATGTTGCAAAAATGGAGCACTACATTTAAAAAAAATACTAGACCACATTCCATGTTCAAATAACCAAAGTTTTGCATGTCAAACTGTTTCTTCGGCAATGAGCTATCATCTACGAAGATTCATAGCTTTGAGGCCAAATGACGAATGTTATTGCCACATTCAAGGCATAGTTTGTTCAAATGTGCCCATATTGGGCACAAACGTGCATCTTGGAACTATGAACAATGTTGTCGAAGAAAGTTTTCATTTTTCTTTCACAAAAAAAAATCATTTTTCATTTTTCGAATGCGAAAAATGGGGTTTTTTGTGAAGCACCTACCAAAATTGTGTTGCAAAATTGGAGCAATACATTTAAAAAAAATACTAGACCACATTTTGTCTACAAATATCCAAATTTTGTGTTTCAAAGGGTTTCCATACACCTCTCGTCAAAAAGACAAATTTATGTCGATGAAGTAGGAAGCGGGTCAAATTTGAACTACAGCTGCCTCGTAGTTTGCTCATGATTTTTTGAAAAAATTATATTTACGTACAAAAGTATCTATTTCATCAGAGATATAACAATAGTTACGCAATACTCAACTCCTAGCTACGAACGGTCATGACCGCCGTTTTGACTATATTTTGAAATCGGCATACGAAATTAAAAAAAATCAAATAAATGGAAAACCTTCGCGTTGTGTCTTCATATGTGTCCTAGTATCCATACAAAATAATAAACATGGAATACGATATATTTTTTTGAAAATTGTTCTCAGAAATGAGCTATCATCTACGAAGATTCTTAGCTTCGAGACCAAATGACGAATGTTATTGCCACATTCATGATATAGTTTGTTCAAATGTGTCCATATTGGGCACAAACGTGCATCATGGAACTATGAACAATGCTGCCGAAGAAAGTTTTCATTTTCCTTTCACAAAAAAATCATTTTTCATTTTCCGAATGCGAAAAATGGGGTTTTTGGGAAGAACCTACCAAAATTATGTTGCAAAATTGGAGCAATACCTTTTCTAAAACTACTAGACCACATTTTATCTACAAATATCCAAATGTTGTGTTTCAAAGGGTTTCATCCACCTCTCGTCAAAAAGACAAATATCTGTCGATGCAGCAGGAAGCGGGTCAAATTTGAACTACAACTACCTCGTAGTTTGCTCATGATTTTTTGAAAAAAGTATCTATTTGATCATATATACATCAAGAGTTTCAAGATTCAACCCTGAAGTAGGAACGGTCATCCCGTTTTTAACCGTATTTTGAAATCGACATAGAAAATGCAAAACAAATCTTGGCATAATTCTAATACCCAAATTTTATATTTGGATGTTTGCATTTCCTCACGGCATAATTTTAAAACCTTGCATTTGTTTTATCTTGTATTTGAATTTAAAAGAATAATCCAAAAAAAATATTTCAAATTCCTCAAAACCCTATGTAGAGCAATATATAAGGTTAGTGCTATTTTGTTAAATTTCAATTTGACTAAGAACAATACCTAATAGTGTATAATTACAGAGTACATCTTTACAAATTTTTCAAATTTTATTTGGTTGAAACTGGAGTTCAAAATCAAAACTAAGAAAAGATAATAAAAAAAGAACCAGCCGACCTGGCCCATTAACTTACCGCACCGGCCCAGGCCTGGTTCTGAACCCAGCTAAACACACACTTTATATAGGCTAGTTTCTGTCTAGTATCAGCAACTATTCAATAGCCTAGCGGTACAGAATGATGCTAGCGAGGGGAAGGACTTGGGTTCGAGTTCCCAGAGCACATTTTTGCCAAATATATGCACCGGGCGTTGGGCGGGACCTAATGTCAAGTAGGTGGTGGTCGGTCTCGCATGTCATGAGAGGGCACGGGACCCACATGTCAGGTAGGGTGGTGGTGGGTCCCATATGTCAGGAGCGAGCACGCAACCCACATATCATGCAGTGTTGTGGTGGGTTCCATATGACAGGAGCGGGCGTGGGACCCACATGTCAGATATGGTTGCGGTGGGTCCCACATGTCAGGTAGGGGTGCAGTGTGCCACATGTCAAATGGGGTTGTGGTGGGTCCCATATGTCAGGACAAGCGTGGGACCCACATGTAAGGTAGGGTTCCGGTGGGTCCCACAAGTCTGGGGCGGAACCCACATGTCATGTAGTGGTTGGGCGGGTACCACATGTCAGGTGGGGTGGGCAGGTCCCACATGGTCCCACCGTTCATATCGATCAACAAGTCAATATGTGCTTCTCATGTCAACGAGTCCCACCTGTCTGTGAGATCAAACCAATGGCGGAGTAGTGACACGTAAGCGAAACTGCCACCTAAGCACTGACACGTAGGCGAGACTGCTGAGTTGGCTGTCCACCAATGCGAATGACCATTCAAATTGGTCGTACTCGGCTAGAAAAAAGGCCATATGCCAGCGCTGTCTAGATTATGACCAATTCATGTAAGTAGAATATGACCTTTCTGAGAAGATTGGTCGTTATATTTTCGGCTTTAAACCCTCCAAACTAGTGTATGGCCAAATGATTCAAATTGGTCATAGATCTATGACCAATTTTTTCGAGGTCACTAGTTAGCATATTTCTTGTAGTGGTTGCCATCAACTCTGAGGCGCCGCCTTGAAGGTCGTCGTCGGTGTGGGAGTAAAGTTGAGGAAGATTTATTTGCACGTGCGCCTCTCCCACCACCCCAACGGCACACCATAGGAAACAAAACCTAACCCTAACTACTAGGCTAGAACGGAGGAAGGAGGTCCCCACCCCCTCCCTCCTGCTGCTGCCGGAGTGGCAAGTGGAGGGAGAGGGGACGAGGACCAATGTCCTGGCCGGTGGAGATCGGGAGGAGCTAGGCCGCCGCCGCCTTTTCTCGCGAGAGGAGGAGAGACGCGGACGAGAGACGCCCATCAGAATTCGAATGGTTCCTTTTGGACTACTATTGAGTTCCTTGGTCGGATCAGTTCCACCATCCATATTTGATGGTTTTTCGGTGTTGTGCATTTCCCACTCCCACCTTGAGACTCCGTGCATATTTCGCCAGACATCCAAAACCATGGGAGAACTTTCTGTTGTTCGGCCACACATAAGCCAATTATCTTTCTCAAAATAGTCATCGTACCTATCTATCATGGTATTTTCATAGCCGTTCCGAAATATGTTGCCATGCAACACCCATCTATACATTACATGACTTGGTGTCATCTCATCATTTATTTTGCTTTGCATGATCATATAGAGCCGACATGATGTTTTATGCGGCATGGCCACGTTATCATTTATTTCCATGTTGCGCTATCACTGCATATTCTCATACACTATTAGAGGCATTCATTTGTATTCATTATGTTAATAATTCTAGTTGAGTTATGAGTAATAAAAAGTGTGATATTTCTATGGTCTTGCTCCAACCTCTGAGGAATATAAAAACCGTGGAGACCAAAATAAAATGAAAGGCCATGGTGGCCGAATAAAAAAAAGAGCCATGGAGGCCAAAATAAAATAAAAAGACAGAGGGGGCAGACTACTATCTTTTATACACATGTGTGCTTCAATTTAGCACATTGTGTTTCATTTAGAGAGTTTTCAAATGTTTTATATTTACACTAGTGGAGATCCTTACATTATAGAACTTGGTTTGTATATCCAAGTGATGAGCTTTATCAAATGCTCTAACTCTTCATGAGCAAACAAGTTGGATGCACAACCCCGCATTGGAGAGCTCAATTTTATACATTCATAACTCTAGTGCATCGACCATAAGATTTTCTCTTGTCTAATGGTCACCTTCAACTAGCTATGTGAGCCTTTTTTCTATTGATTTTCCAAACCTATATTAATGTTCTATTCGCCAAAACATTATGGTGCTTAGAGACTTGCGTTTATGTCGAAATAGTTGACACTGGATAGAGTATGATAAGATCACCTGGTTCGCTCCTGGTTTTGTCACAATAAGATTTGTCTGATAGCAGGTATAAGGATTCTACTATTAATTGCATTATTTAAAAGAACTTGACAATCTTATTCTAAACCTTATGTAGGCAAACATATCTCCAACATATTGATTCATGAAAGGCAATGACTTGTTCATTCATATTGTTTCTCTGGTATCTGTTTGATGCCAACTATAGAAAATTTCCATGAATCACTTTATTGTCACTTATATGAATTACATCATTTGTTCAAGATCATGTTTGGTAACATGCACAATCAAAAATTATTTGTTTTTTCATCCACCTACTCAAGGGCGAGTAGGGATTAAGTTTTGAGATGTTGATACCTCCCAAACATATCTATAATGTTTTACTGATCCATGCTATTATTATATCATTGTTAAATGTTTTTGCTATGATTTCACATCATTTTACATTATTTTCTTGGACTAACCTATTAACTCAGAGCGGGTTGTTGTTTTCTACTTGTTTTTGCTTCGAAGGAAATCATTGTTTACGGAGTCAAAAAATTACAGGAAAAATACCTAAATGCTAATTGTTAGGGGAGAATCCAGAGGAAACCGGAGGGGACAGGGGGCTTCACGGGGCACTCGCGGGTGCCAGCGGTGGGCCCTTAGCCACGAGTCCCCCTTGGGACTCTGTTCCACCACCATTCGACGCCTATATATTTGTTTTGACCTTAAATGATTCGAGAAATAGACTATTTTCTAAGAGCAGATACATAAGCCGTTGTTCCGCGACTATCCAATATGGAGAGAAAAGTTGTGCGCGTGGTTATTCTATCGACCGGTCTCACTGGGCCTCGGCGCGTGATCGCTGGTGGCGCGGAGAAGCAGACGACGCAGGCAGAAACATACCAACGTACCAACCAGCCATCACAACTGCAGACTCTCATTTAATCTAGACTAATATAAAAAGACCCAGAGGGCGGAGATTCAGAGCATCACGTCCCTTCATATAGCCCATCCAACTGTGTACGTGACTCCAATGTTGAGCGTACTAAACTCGTGTTTGACACTAACCGTCATCTCCGCTATCAGGAAGGAAAAAACGTCCACCCCTCAACCCACACGGTCGAACCGCCGCGAAGGAGTCGCTGTGCGCGCGGCCGGACTGCCGTTCTCCGGTGCCTTTGCTGCAGCTCACCTGCTCATCGGCAGCGCAGGACGGGCGTTTCTCCCACCTCCAATAGAAAGACACTAGGCAAGATGGCGCGGCGACACGCCGCGCCTGTGTGTACAAGAGTGTATTTTGTGTTTTTAATAGTGTTAAGTAGTTAGTCTTTTTGTTCAAAGAGTAAAATGGATCTGCTGAAGCGAAAGATTGTATGTATTAAGAGAAGTGTTTGTAGTTAGACGTGTGAGTTCAATTTGTATTGACAGGTACCGTGGGTTTATTAAATCATTGTATAATTTTGTGATCACCAATTGTAATATTTTAAAGATAAACTGGGATGAATCTGTATGAATGTAAAATATAGAGGCAAATATATAACTGGGCAGAAAACAACATAGTAAATAAAGGAAGGATTGGTACATAAGGGGTGCTACATTACAATGCGATTACTGCGCTGGGATACATGTGCGAGCGGTCTTTCTCTACTAAACTCTTGAGCTTATTCACCAGGCGATGATTTCTTGAGCTTATTCATCTATGTCGTCAGTGTCGCCGTTGCTTGTAAGAATCACAGCCGGTGTAGTGGCAGGTGGTAGCGGCAGGTAGATAACTGGCGGTAGGCTTGTAGCTGGGAGTGGCGCAGTTAGTGATGGCATCATAGCTAGAGGAATTGGCTCATCGTCGAAGATCTCTGTCACGGTATAGAAAACTTTTCCATCGATGTACGTGGAAATGGCATGATATTGGTAGCTCATGGTGTATACTGGAGGTCAGCGGGAAGGAAGAGAAGCAGTATGGTGGATGTACAGTGGACGAATGTATTCTTCGGTAGCACTGTTATTTGGGCGGCGTTGCAGCGCAGTTAGTTAAAAATAGCCGGATGTACAGTGGACGAATATATGAAGAGAAGCAGAATGTCGGACGAAAATTTGGGCGGCGTTGCAGCGCAATTAGTTAATATATGAAGAGAAGCAGAATGTCGGACGAAAATTTGTGTCACAAATTATCATTCTATAGGCTAAAAAGAATGAATGAGAAAAAGAGGAAAAAATATTTAGTTGTTTTTTGTAAGAAATACGGTCGAAAAGTCTAAACTTGTTTCAGAGGTATATGTATGTATGTAAATGTGGTTGGTAAGTTATACACAAAAAGAAAGGCCAAAAATTACTATCGAAAAGTCCACAAAAAGGTTTAAAAAACTGTAAAAAAGCTAAAGAAAAATACCGTCAAAAAGTTTAAACTCATTTAGGTCGAAAAGTTTAAACTTGTTCGAGAGGTATATGTGTGTAAATTCGGTTTGTATTTTTTAGACAAAAAAACACCAAAAATCACAATAGAAAAGTCCGAAGAAGGTTTAAAAAACTGTAAAAAGCTAAAGAAAAATACCGTCAAAAAGTCTAAACTCGTTTAGAAGGTAGACCTATGTAAACACGCTTGGAAATTTTTTAGCCAGAAAATATACGCCGAAAACTACTGCCAAAAAGAAAAATCTATGTTTAAAAAGAAACTAAGAAAAAAAGCTAAAAAAGGTTGACTGCCTGTTCACCGGATGATACACCGGTCATTGCACAGCTATTCACCGGTGTGATCGGCTTGTTTACCGGGTGGAGCACTATTCATATGGAATAGCTACGTTTTCCTTCAGTGTAGAGGATAGTAACCATGGATAAGCCGATGGATTTAGATGAAATCTTTGAGTTTTACCACCCGCATATATTTCAGCCCCTAAAGTATAACGAATTTGAAGATTAGAGAGAAATATGTATATATCGTCAAAATAAAAATGTTAAAACATGAAAGTTGTTTGGAAGGGTGATATCCATCTACTCGTGGAAGGAAAATTCAAACGGATGGCTGAGTGCGACGAATTTGACAAAATTCGTCAAATGGTTTTGCGAATCTGGATCCAAAATTAAGTAGTAAGAGTCGACCAAACTCGAAACCGATCACGGGAATGGAACCTACTCGTCGACGCGCATATTTTTCATGTAGGGAAACTGGTCGACCGGTACTGTTCACACGAGGTACTGTTCACGCGGGAGACCGGAAAGGACCGTTACTGTTCATACGCTTATACTGCTCACGGGGAAATATGACCGGCACTGTTCGTCGCACTGTTCATCGCGATATACCGTTCAGGATGGGAAGGATCGTGAACCATCGATTCGCGATCGGACGACCAGAAATCATCCTGCTAGATGAACAGTGTCAGAGGGCCTGAGAGGCCGTGGTTCTGTCCGTGCTTTATATATAGAAAGACAAGTGCGAAGTTGAATAAGATTGATGATCATTCTTATGCTTGTGACCTGCATGTGCGATACAAGCCACAAAGAAATAATTCAGACCATGAAAATGTCTTCTTCAAGAAATTGGACTCACTTTTTTTCAAGTTTTGGACGTTGTCTTCCTTTACCTATGTGATATGCATGTGTAGTTCCATTTGAAATGCAAAAATATTGCATTCCCGTAGCCTTCTGATTGAGTACTAGCTTGCTAGATATCCCCTTCCTCGATTAAAGGAGTTGTTTTCGTCATGGCTAGCATATAGACTTTCTATTTTCTCCCATCTTTGGTAACTGAAAAGAGATGATAGCTCTCCCTTCCACGTTGTTTAATTATCATACAGATTTGCTAAATCATATATAGCTATGGGAATAATTGAGCCTATGCATTTCTTATGCCTGAAATATGTTTATGTCGTGTTTGCCTTATTTGTCTGTTATCGTCGGAGTAAAAAAATTTAGAAGACCAAGGCGACACAAATTATGTCACAAGATTATATGTGCGTGGCACATGCACTCTAGATTTTTTTTTTTTGCGAAACACAGTACAACGTAGGCGTTCATATACACGCACACATCCTACTCCTATGAGAGAGACCGAGTCGGCACCAAGTTTTAGCACCAAACATTGGTCATGCCCTAGAAGAAATCAACTAAAAAGCGGGCCTTTCTCACCGCACGGCGTGTTCGTGCCCACGATCGTTCCCACCGTCTCTCGGCAGTCTTGCCACTTTCCTCCGTCTCGCTCGAGTCGACGGTTCGCCTTCCTCCGCCCGAACCAGCAAATCGGTCGCCATGGAGAAGCAGCAGTCGGAGAGGAAGCTCCTCCAGGCCGCCTTCGACGGCAACCTCCCCCTCCTCAAAAGTAACCCAACCAAGCTCGTCTCCGCTCTTAATCTTAATTAGGGTTTCTTGATCCTTCCTAGGCGCGTAAATCAAGTGATTAGTACTTCACTCCGCTAAATGTTTCCCGTCGCGTGTGCCCAGAGATGGCGGGGAAGCTGGACTCGGGGCAAGGCGCGGCGGCCGTCGTGGCGGCGGCGGTTGATGGCAGCTCCGGGAACGGCGCGCTGCACCTGGCGGCCATGGAGGGAAAGGTGGACGTCTGCAGGTACCTTGTGGAGGACCTCCACCTTGACGTCAACCAATCCAACGACAGAGGTTAGGTTTCGCTTCGCATCTATTGTCCGGGTTGGATTTTTCTGTCTTCTATTTTTTTTCTCCTTGTAAGTGGAAAAGACAAGAATGAGGAATTTATCTCGAATCCAATGTCCACGTGCCGACGTAACCTAACTTAGTCCTTGGCCAACCCAATTACCGTAGATGGCAACTTTTCCTTTTCTGTTTCTTTCAGTGGGTTTCAAATTTCAGTTTAGGAAATACTGGGACACAAATGAAGTCACTGAAATTTCCGAAATTGGTTATCAGTTCACCCACAATGACCTTTTCCACTCTAAATTGACTGAAATCCAACCGATGCTCGTGGAATTTTGACTAAATTTTGAATCTGGCTTGACCAAATGGTAACTATTTCGGTAGCTGCTGACATGACTGAAATTTCTGAATGTTTTGTGAGATTTCAATGAAAGTGAGAAGTGTTCTAACATTTCAAACTTAGGCTTGATATCATACACTCTATGCATTTATATTTAAGCTCCATGTTGAGTTAAAACATTATATATTCATGGGACATGTTATTCAGCATGTCCTGATTTCTTTATTCTATCTTAGCTGTCTCCTATCATTATATGTGCCTTGTATGCCATATCATTTTATTTTTCTCGAACACTGTCATCTCATTTTGAACACTAAACATAGGAGAGTCACTGGACACTGGGTACTGAATCAGGTAGACCAGTGAAGTTCCGGTTGCACATTTAGCTCTTTTAACAATAACTTGTACGTGCCTTATGCATGAAGAACACTTGTCTTGTTGAAGGAAGGTTTGAATTTGTCGAGTTCCTGATCTTAGTTTTCTTTCAGGTGAAACTCCACTGTTCTTTCTGCATATTTTGGGAGAGCTGGGGCTGTAAGATATCTTCTTGCTCATGGTGCTGATCAGAGTTAGGTGGTAACACAGGGTCGCCTCTCCATGCTGCTGCAGTGAAAGGTTTCTCTCTCTCTCTCTCTCTTGTGCCCACGTGCACAAGCCCACAAATATATATAATTTGGAACAATATTTCAGTTCATATGAAATCTCTTCGGTTTTGTTAGCAATCCATGTCAATACAAACTGCAGGAGACTCTGGAATACGATTGAGAGATCTAGAGGGTTTGAGAGGAAAACGATCAGTAGGTTCAGGAGATGCTGTTGATATCTTCGATGCTTTCACCTTGGGCTTGCTTGGGCAACCCTATAGTACTTTCTCTTCCTTGGGCTTGCTTTGGCCACTACTCAGGCCAGTGGCCAGTCAGTCCAATCTCGTGGATATGACAGCCGTTAAGTTACTATCCGTAGTTTTCTTTTGAATCGCTGGATAGCTGTCCTGAGCATGGCACTAGCTCTTTGCACTGTTTCTGCCAAAATTTGAACTGTTATTTGAATCTAAAATGGTATAGCTGGAAATTCTTGTAAAGCATATGTTGATATATGTTTAGGCATCATGTGCGGAAGACAATTTAAATGTTGGAAATTTATTGTCTTACTGTTTTCCTAATAATATCTTTACCAGGACAACACGAAATAGTAGAATTGCTGCTTTCAAGGGGCACTGACGTGGATCTACCTTCCCCATTAGGGGCCCCGTTGCATGTGGCTGCTACTCATGGTCAATATGTTACGATGAAGATTTTGTTGGAGCACCATGCAGATGTAAGACGTCATTTTCTCTGTACACACTGTTGTATGTTCAAAAGAAATACTGGGTTTGTTAAGGCTCTTATCAATGCGTCTCCCATTTCAACCTCTGGTAAATGACGAGTTTACTCTGGTTCAAATCAACACATAAATATATTCAACGTTTGATGATAATTAGTTATTTTGAAGTAAAACACGCTCGCTTCCCAAGTACAGTGAATATTACGTCTAATTTATATACGAACATAGCCAGTACGTACTTTATATCTAACACGGGATGAAGTGGTTTTACTTTTCTATTTTTCTTTTTTCAAGTATAATAAATTGATTCATTCACTTTCTGCAGCCAAATAAGGTATATAATCTTGATAATACCCCTTTGAGTATGGCCATACTGCCCATGCCAACTGCACCACCAAAAAGCAAATGTGTGAAGTTACTTATTAAGGTTAGTAACCTTCCTTCATGGATCTTTCTTAGGTGTATTGCGCATGTCAATTTCATTTTTATTGTGTGTTCGTTTTCTTTGGATGACATCTCAAGACTAACACAGATGATCAATTTATAATTAATTTTCTCAGGCTGGTGCTGATGTGAATTTCATTGACTCGAATGGTGCTAGTTACGTGATGTTGGCAGCGCAATGTGGCTTAGCGGACACCATGAACGTTTTACTAGAAGCTGGTGCTAATCCGAATATTCCAGATGGAGTGAGTTCTACTGTATTCCGGTTTACTGCTGTCACGTACTTTTCATGCAAACATTCCATCGGTCGTGTTAGATTGTAGACTATTGAGATATTATAATAAGTTGATAATCCTCACTTGTTCTTTTGAGAAAGATAAAAGAGGATATTTTTTTTCTTGGGAATTGAGGGGAGTATCCAACCTAGCAAACTTTATGCCGGGACCTAGGCTTCATGGTTCTTTTCTTACCTTGTAAACATTTAGCTATTTTGTTCTGTTTTTCTGTTACATGCCTAGGGCTACATCGGCAGCCCTCCTACCCATTAGTGTCAGAGAGTGTACGCTGCCCAGAATCAGTAATCATGTGATACATGGTCTAGATTCTAGAAATAACATGAAGTAAATATGCTGGCCACTACATACCCAAGATCTATGAACCACTTCATGTTTGACTAGCCAATTAGATAACCAACCATGTTGCATTGTCTTGATCTCTCCCCCTCTATATAAATATTTCACATTTTGAATGGAAGTTTGAAAAATTGCTGTTCCTTTCTGTGCACAAAGAGGCCTTCCTAATTCACAAATTTGTGTAGGAAGATACTGTAATTTTGAATTTGACAAAAGTTAACGAGATATGTCTAAAGCAGATGATGATTGATGGAGCAATTCTTGCTTGTAAGGTTCAGTATGAGTACTGTGCAGAACATAAAGCTTGTGACTGAAGCTGTGGTTAATAAAAGCTTCCATTCTTTAAAAATCGATAACCGTCTCTGGATCAGTATAGATTTTTTGCTACTGCAGTTCTTCCAGCTGTTAGAACAATACAAATGTATGCCTGTTTTCGCTCTTTGTTTCTAAGGGAAAATCTTAGTAATTATCACTTATAGCCATTATGGGTTTCAATCCCACCTGAGTTAACAAAACCAAGAGCATTTTCTATTTTAATTTATTAATTTTTGTGTTATTTTAAAAATAATGCAATATAAGAAACATACTGTTTCTATGATTTTGGTTATTTGCTATAGATCTTTTTTCAACCGGACTATTAGTAACTAGAGAAATCAACCTAAAATTTCTTTGGCTCTCTGGGAAGTCCATCTAGTTATATGTTTGAAATGTCTTAAAATTTATATAATGATGGT
This sequence comes from Poa pratensis, assembly GCA_947311845.1. Classification (NCBI taxonomy): domain Eukaryota; kingdom Viridiplantae; phylum Streptophyta; class Magnoliopsida; order Poales; family Poaceae; genus Poa; species Poa pratensis. The sequence continues at coordinate 35,188,067 of CAMZMU010000083.1, read as the reverse complement.
TAACTGTGGAATCAACATTTTATTGTACTCATACAGTTTGGTATAACTCCAATTGAAGTTGCGGCTTCTCAAGGCAGTAGGGAAATTGTTGAAATGTTATTTCCTGTAACTTCTCATATTCCAACTCTGCCCGACTGGAGCGTTGATGGAATCATTTCTCATGTGAGAACTTTCGGTTTGAAGAAGGTATGTGTTTCCTTCTGTGCTCACTGTCGCTACATTTGTCACTAGCCCACCATGCAGCATGCATACGAAATCAGACACCACCTAAATCTAAGAAATACTTATGAGCAATGATCACGCATGCCCTTACTAAATGACTTACAACTTACAATTGTGGACTGAGACTGGTATGTGCAAGTACTCCCAGACTTAAGGATATGATGGAATTGATGCGTCATTGTTAGTGTCTAAATGCAGGTTCGTGTCGGTGTTAGTCGGAAATATTTGTTTTGACCTGAATTTGTTTGTAATCAGGATAAGCAACTGTGTCAGCAGAAAAGAGCTGTACTGAAAGTACAAGCTGCCGAGGCTTTTAAGAGAAAGGAATATATGACAGCTGGAGAGCTGTACACTACTGTAAGTCACTGTCGAATCTAGATTTCTTCAAGGCTGTTTTGAATTTTAAACTTAAAAAATCTTCCAACTGCTCAACTTGCTTGAAGGCTGTTTGAGTTTAAAAAAGAAAATTATGAGCAATTCAACATTATAGCTCTGTTGACACCTCACAGAGTTGATTTCAATGTTGCTTATTATTGGTAAAAAGTTCATGTTACTCAAATAACTGAATGGTAAGATATGACAAAGGTGCCTTAAGTTATCCTATAGAAATATCATATGTATGACACTCTTATTTATTTATTGAAGGAAAGAGCCGTGGCTCTCAATTTTCAGTGCCTGAATGAAAACTGATAATACATGTCCCAGGTTTCTCCGAACGACATCCACGTTCGAAACAGAATAAACATCGCCGCGTGCAACCCGCACATACAGCAGCTGATTTTTAAAAGCTAGCTATGATTTTTTTTCTTTTTTAAAAATGTGTCCTCCGGCATTTTTACCAAACTTATGAAAATTCGAATTAGAAGATTGTAGGATTCAAGGTTACTCCAATGATTATGGTATTTTATGAATGTGTCGCTTAACATTTGCTTACAAGAACCGGTTTGTAAGAAGATTGCCCACACAGCCTATGATGTCATGGCTAGTCTAAGAGGGGCTACTTGGACTAGAGGGGCTAAGCACTCGGTTTATCTTCTTCGAATTTGTTTCCTTTGAATCAGTGTTTCCTTTTGTAATTCTAGATTTCCTCCAAGTCATACTATGGGCTATATAACGCCCATCACGTGAAATGAATAAAGCTAGCAAGAAAGCCGATCTATCTTCCCCCATTTCTTGTTCCATGCACCTACAACAAAGCTCTCAGGAGCCTTGGACTCCTATGGGGCACTCCTACTATCCGCGTTAAGGATCTGGGAAGCTTAGCATAAGCGCTAGTTTTTTACATCTTTAGAAAAATGTTCACAAACACTTCAAAATGTCATATCCTTAAGTCATTTAAGTCTGTTTAAGTCTTGTGTTCTGGCGCGACCTATAGGAATCTTCAAAATGTCATCAACATCTCCATCATCAAACACTTCTCTGAGCTTCTCCACAGATATCACCTTGACATCCTTGTGGGGACCCTGGTTCCAACCCATAAATCTTTGACTGCTTCCATTAACCAACCCAAATGTCTTGCATACACAACCTAGCCACCATCCTGCCCTCCTAGAGCATATATAATGCAGGTGCTTTGGCTTCGATAAGTGTTTACGTGAAAAGGACTGGGTTTGGCCACATCGGCTGCAGGTGCTTGCAAAGTCTTGAAGTGTTTCACTTTTGCTTGTTAGTAGGTAGCATGAACAATTCTAGCGCGTGTATAGCTTGGCTACCATCTGGGGTGAGGTGATAATTTTATAAAGGTGCTTAATGAGATGGCAACACTCTTTAATGGTGGTACCACTGCTCCTTAGTAGTTATGAGTTATTTCAGCAATTCGTGTTCTAAGTGACCTGACGCACCAATGATATACGCCAGTTTTTATTCTGAAATGTATCCGCTTGTCCAATTATCTTTCCTGGTTCTATGTGGATGAAGATCTTCTTGTGAATCATTTATTTAATCTGTCTGACAGTTATCTGTTTGACATAGTTTCTCCGTCCAGGAATATTGTGTTTTAGCAATTGTTTTTGTAGTTGTTGTGGGAACTCTACATAGTATTGGTAAAAGTGGCATCTGATTGTTGTACTGCAGGCAATTGATCTTGACCCTAGTTCAGATGATAATGCAACCCTGCTAGCCAATAGGAGTCTCTGCATGTTGCGCATGGGAAGTGGGAATCTGGCTCTCAAGGATGCTAGTGTGTGCAGAATGTTGCGACCTAATTGGCCAAAAGCCTGCTATCGACAAGGCGCTGCTTTTATGTGCCTGAAGGTAAAAAAATAACATGGTAAATTGCATGCAATCTCGTATGATCATGGCGTTTATCATGTGCTCTATAATTACAAAAAAAAAAAAAAGGGCAGCCCCGGTGCAGTAGCTCCCGCTTGCGCAGGGTCCGGGGAAGGGTCCGACCACTTTGGGTCTTTAGTACGCAGCCTTTCCCTGCATTTCTGCAAGAGGCTGTTTCCAGGACTTGAACCCGTGACCTCATGGTCACAAGGCAGCAGCTTTTACCGCTGCGTTTATCATGTGCTCTATAATTACAGGACTACGAAAATGCATGTGACGCTTTTTCAGATGCCCTAAAGCTGGACCCTAAAAGTGTTGAAATTGAAAAGGCTTTAAGGTAAAGTTTTCATGTTCTAGTAGTGGAAAAAGTCTCACAATCCCCTGCTTGATTGGTCCAGTGAAAGAATAAATTATTTTCTTTATAAGGAAGTGTTAATAAAATGAAGTTCTTCTGGAGTGCATGTGGTTTTTATGCTGTCTCTTGCATTTGATTGTACATGAAGATCTAAACTGTAGATGAATATCGCGTGGCTTAGGCGGTGTATGGCATGTTGAGATTTTAGTCAGTGCTAGCTCGTTCCTTAATAAATTTATGGGGAAATCAAAAGATGAACATATTGTCTTGGTGACATGGTGCAAGACTGTTATGATTATCTTTTTGGAAAAAATAAATTGCAAATAAATTTCTCCTTATGCTTACCTTGATTTTTTTTTGTCACAGGCAAGCCTCTGAGGCGATGAAGGTTTCTCGTTGCGCTGAAAAGCAACCTTGACATAACCTAGACGTGCTCAACATACCTGGAGTAGTTTTGGCTCTCTTTTGTTGCTAGGTCCAAGATATCCCAGTTGCTCTCTAGTATTAATTAAGCTGCCGCATGAATGCCAATCTTTTGTGCCTTTTTAGACTTGTATGGTTGCACCCATGTAAAGATTGCTGAATGCTAAAATAGTACTCCAGTTTCAGTTAAATGCTAAAAGCTGTTTTTGATTGAGTTCTTGTCTGTCATATAAATTGTTCTTGCTTTCTTCAGTATTATTAGCTTCTGTTATTTTAGCATGTTCTCTGTCGTAACTTGGGGGATTTTTTGGAATCACTCACTTTCACGCGCACCCACGGGTACTTGTGCACTAGAATGGGCCTATGGGCCTAACACATACATACAAACCCAACACTCCGTCTCAAGATGGGGAAAAATTCTTTACTGCATAATCCTTTTTATCAGACAAATTCGTTCTTCGGAGGTTACTTGGCTTAACTTCAAGGTGTCTTCGTTGAGAAGCTCTTTGATGAAGAATTATCTATTTCTTCATGGTTTGTTCAGTCATGCTGAACTAGATTTTTTTACATTAGCTTGCTGCGTTTATATTAAAAACCAGTCACAATGTTTACAATGCATTCTGGTGGAGACTCCAGCCATACCCTACACGATTTATTATCCCAGCTTGATGCACAACCTCATTGGATGCATGTCGCACATATCTGATCCAGTGATCAGCAAACTCCTTCAAAAGTGGCTTCACATTTTCAACTAAAGGAGTAAAGGACCATGGCAGGATCGGTCCAACTCTGGGCACTTCAATTTTGCCACAGCTCCGAGGCTATCGGTTTCCAATATCACCCTGGAAAGTGGAAACACCTAAACACCCACATTCCTGGTCCCGAAGCACCACACCACCTCATCCATGACCAAGCTCCGAGTTGAAAGCTCCGTATGCATTCACCTTGTGCCAGCCCGGATCAGGGCATAACCAACGCTCCACCTCTCCAGCTGGGGCCTGAGAGGGGTTTTGAGTCCGCTCCACTCTTCTAGCAGGAAGATCGGCTTCCTAGTTGTATCCTTCGGATCTTGAATAGTCACGCGCGTCATTTTTGGCCTGCCACATATCAAAATCGCCATCAAGGCAGTAGCAATCTCATTTGCATTCATGCTCCCAAACAAGTCTAATATCCAGCCATGCAGATCACCGTGACCACGCTCGGGCAGGCGGTGGCCTCTGTTTCGCATGTGTTTGTTCTCTGATCAGTTCCTAGGCTCTCACCGAATGAGGACACCTCCAGAACCAGTGCAACAACGACTCCTCCTGATTGCAGACCACACACCAAACACACTCCTTAATCTTCCTTCTCTAACCTCCAGGCATGAACTTTGACTTCGTTTGGAACTTCAACAGCCCACGGTGCTCGTCGGAGAGCTGAGAGGAGCTAGCTCGGCTTGCATTGGATAGCTTGAGTTGTATCTTCTGATGGTAAGCTGACTTGACGCTAAAGATCCTGTTTTTGGTGCAATTCCATGCAACATAATCTTCTGTTCCGGCGCGACCTAAAGGAATCTTCAAAATGTCATCAACATCTCCATCATCAAACACTTCTCTGAGCTTCTTCACATCCCATCCTTCTCCACAGATATCACCTTGACATCCGGTTTGTGCCCCAGTCTGCATTTGAGACCAGGCCTATGTATCCAATTCTCCGTCCACACCTTAGCGGCCTCTCCATTTATAATTCTCCGGATCAATCCCTCCTTCAGCGACTCCATAGATTGCTTACATGGTGTCGCACCAAAGGTTCAATGACCCCCTACGTAGTAGCTTAATTTTTCATAGAAGGCCTCTTACCCATAATATCTCACTTAAACACAAACATTGATTTATATTCCGCTTTTGCGGTTGATCGAGAGGCCACCGACTACTTCTTGGTCCTCAGACACTAAGTTTCCTGCTACAAAGCAAAAACACATGATGTTAACTTTCTGCCATCGAGGGCCCTTTAAATTCAAGTGTGGCCTTGAACCATAGACTTGTCCCTCCCTTTAGATAGCATGAAAATTTGATATGCTACCTCTAAGGGCTAATTTATTGGATCATGCATGTAGCTACTGACCAAACTCACTGCATTGGATATGCCAGATCTCATATCGCATAAATAGATGAGTAGACCTACAATTCGCGTGTAGCTTTCTTTATCAACTAGGATCTTCAGATTGCGCACATAACTGGCTGCTCGATAGGAGTCGAAGCGTAGATCATGTTGGAGGTATGCCCTAGAGATAATAATATTTAGTTATTATTTACCTCCAAAGTTTATTATTAATGTTTATATCTTTATGCTACAACTGCATTGGCAATTGAATAGTGAGTCTTCAAAGGAAAACCTCCAATGCACGTGTAGAGATTTAGACAATACCAAAGTGTTCCTAATCTTGCCTCTGAGAGTAGCTTATCTTGTTGTTAGATGATCATGTTTTCCTGATCATAGACTTTGTATAAGTCACACAACTATAAGAGTTTATTGTCGATATGACAATAGTACTGAACTGACCATTTGTATGATCTTGCTAAGAGACAGATAGTCACAGATGAAGTTAGCAATTGATTATATAGAGTTTTCGTTTAGCTGTATTCCTATACCATGAGAATATCTAGTGACCGCGTATTTAAAACTTACACTTTGATCATCATCAAACGTCCGGCCTTAATTGGGGATCATAACCATGGGCGGACGCAGCGGGTGGGCAGGGTGGGCCGTGGCCCATCCAGAATTCTGTAAAAAAAATTATATACCCCTAATCACAATTCAGTAATTGGCCCATTTTGGAATTTGTCCCATCGTTTTGGGTTCCCTGTCCTGTGCGTGAGAAGGCGACGGAGCGACCTGGGCGCGTTGCCTCGAGTCATCCCGATAACTGAAGCCAGAAAGGGGAAAAGCAAGCCCTAGCTCCGGCGGCTCCCTTCTCCGGCGGTCAAGCGGTCAGGCTTCTACTCCCTCCCGCCCCAAATCAACTTCGTCGGCACGCCCCATCGCCGGCTGCCCGGCTCACCCCCTCCCCGGATCTCCCCGCGGGCCCATCGCTGCATCTTCTCTCCCGGCCTCCCGACCTCCCGCTCTGCTCCGGTGCTCTGCTTGATTTCTCGCTGGCTAGGAACAGCTCCAACGGGCGCACATCAGGAGCAGCCGAGCAGCAGACCTGGAGGCAGCACGAGCAGGAATAGGAAGGTATGCTCCTATACTGTCTTGTACGGCTGTAGTGTAGTCTGTTTATGCCCTCTAGGCCTCTACCGAACATAAATACAGAGTTTGTATACTACTTAGATGTGATCTGTGAGCCAACTATAGTAGTCTAGCTGTCTAGGTAAATGCCAATTTCTAGATGGCAGCTGAATGATTATTTCAGTCTAGTAAATGCCATTTTCTTATATATGTTGCTTATATGATTTTATTGTAATTGTAGATTTGGTTATGAAGAGGAAAGAGGATAGCCATATCGCGTCACTTTTCGTATCCGTAGTGGAATCATACACATTTGAAACATATGTATTGAACTAGTTGTGTGTAATGTTGTGAATCGATTGGCTACTCCTATTATTTGTTTGTTTGGAAAAAAATTATCGCACAAAGGTTTGTGCAAAAAAAAAATTGAGGTGTGCCCACCCTCGACTTTTTTCCTGCGTCCGCCACTGCTCATAACAGTGGCCTTTTGGGTGTGAACTAGAATACGTAATGGAACGGAGATCGTTCAAGATTCGTACCTACTCCTCAAGGCGATGGAGAGATACATACTCTAGGCCATCTCAGTATTACCGATGTCACTCAATCGTCTGGCTAGACATAGTGTGATTTATCATAGGACATCGGGAATACGGAATGAGAAAACAGAATGATATCAGAATGAGTTTATGTATGTGTTATGATCGAATGGTTTGATCACACTAGAGCACATTGTCTCATCTCATTATATCATTGGTATCATGTACGTAAGGAAATTAGTGTAATGAGAAACACAATAGGTTCTGTTCACTCGTGAATACATAGAATCCAATACGGCCGTCTAGGTCCCAATGCTGGTTATTGTCTGGTAAGCACTCCGGGCATCCCTATGTGTTGCTGAACCTTCCGTGTCACACAATTAAGCTGTGAGCTAATCTTTTATTGAGAGAATAAAGTTGTAGTTATAGTGGTTATGAGAAGTGGTTGGTGTCACTCCGATGTCAGAGGAACAACTCCGGTGAGAATCGGAGGTGTTTCGGTGAAGCTATCATGAGAGGCATATAATGCCGGAATTGGGCTGAGAGGTCCAGTGAGATAAAACGGGCGAACATGAGATGTTCCGGGATGTCGGGTAGTGTTTATGACATCAGTGGATAGAGTCAATCATTTTATCTAAAGAGTATAAATGGTTCCGGAAGAGTTTCGGGGAAAAACCAGGAAGAGGGGAGTGTCGGGAGGGGCACTATGTGCTCTAGGGCTGCGCCACATGTGTGGTGCAGCCGCATGGGCCCTAGGGCCCATCATGGCCGGCGCACCACCTCCCCCATGTTTCCTTTATTTGATTAAATGATTTTTGGAAAGTCTATTTAATTAAAGAGATAAAAGGAAAAAGATTTAAAGGGAGGTTTTGGGGGGAGGAGTCCTTGTCCAACAACGACTCTCCCAAACCGACTTGGGAGGGATCCGGCCAGCCCTAGGCCGGCGCACCATGGGGGAGGGGTTTCCCGTTCCCCAAGCACCCCTCCCCCTCCTCCTTAGTATATATACTCCCACCCCCAAGGATTTTGAACACACAATTGCCTCTGTGGCTTTTCTCTCTCTCTAATTAGATCTCATGTGTTCAATTTTTTTTTGTGCAACACAGTACAACGCAGATGCTCACATACACGTGCACACACTCACCCCTATGAACGCACGCACACACACCCTACCCTATGAGCACCTCCGAAAGACTGAGCCGGCGGTCGGGTCTTGAGATTGACGAAGTCACCACAGGTGCCTCGCTGTCGACGGGAACATCGCCTCCCACTGAACAATATTTCGCCTAAATGAGAAACACCAGTGTCAAACCTGTGGTTTGAACTCTGGTGGGTTGGGGGTACAACCACCCTCATAACCATCTTACCATGGGCAAGTTCTCAAAAATAATGTTCAAAATTAGATATCTCTAGTCTCATATAGATCTAATCTTGATTAGATCTACCACTTAAACTACGCTGAAAGGCTGTCTCTTTTCGTCGGCGCCGGATGCTCTAGACGGCGGAGCGCTGACGGATTGGCGCGGTGTACGTGTGGATACTAAAAGAGCGGGTTACGCAAGTAATTACTCGAAGATGGAATCGACAACAATCTCACCTCCCGGCGTGGACATGAGATTATTCATCAGGCTTCACCAACATCTATTTCGACAAACATAAGATCTTCCGCAATGGTGTTTGTAAGTATTCTAGATCTAGCATTATGGGACGCATCATATCTTTATAGAATAGATCTTGACGGTTATGTTATGGGAAATTTTAAAATCCTACACGTAACCCGACAGATCATCACCATAATGCATCACTTAGAAGTTGCAAGACATACTTACGTTTCTTTGGGGACTTTGCAATCTCAATTCCTATAAAATACCTCAGCTGGCCAAGGTCCTTAACCTTAACTCTTTGTTCAGCTTCTACTTTAGCTAGTAATAAATATGTCATCCACATATAATGCAAAAAATCGCGATGGGCTGCTCGGAGTGGTGGTAGAACAAAGTGTGATCCCCATTTCCATGTGTGTATCCCATACCATACATAGCACAAGGAAATCGATCAAACCATGCCCGTGGAGATTGTTTACGTCCACATAATGACTTTCTCAACCTAAGGACCTTTCCATGAGTTTGAGATGAACGAAATCCATGTGTGGAATATCCATGTACACTTCCTCATGAAAATCACCATGCAAGAATGACATCGAGCCGATATAATAACCAATCAATATTTGATGCACATGACATCAAATTTCTCACGGTACTAATCTTTGCACACACGTGAAAAAGTCTCATCCTAAACAATTCCATAGGTCTAGACATAACCCTTTGCAACAAGTCTGGTCGTGTACCAATCGATCTTATCATTTGAGTATCACTTCACAGTTTAGACCTATTATTAGTTAATTGGCGTCTTCCCTTTTGAACGTGATATAACCTCCCGTGTCGGTCTCTATACCACCTCCTCCAACATTGCTTCATGCCACTAGGGTATTGCTTTGCGGCCCTTCCAGTCAGTTGGGATTGCCACCGATTGTAGTGTAGCAATGGAGATAGTTTGCAATATCATGTTAACAAATGTTTTCTGCTCTAGCATTTCAAGTTTTCAACACTTGTAGATTTTTTTACAGGTGAGTACGCAATGAAGATGCAGTTCACAACAGGAGGATCCAATTTCCCAGTGAAGGTTAGTGGTACCTAACAAAGCATTGGCGGTATTGAAGAAATAGGCTTTCGCCCCGCTATATTAATATAGCAACCACCCGATACAACTTTGAGACCACAGCTGGGGCAAACAGCACAATCCTGCTCAAAAGAAAAGAAAGAGAAAGAGGAAGAGAAAACAACGCAAACATCGGTGGATCAACGAAAACGAAAGTGACTCTCAACCGCTACGTCCTCTCCGGCAAAGTCCCACCACAAGCCTAGCGCTCAGAATCGCCGCGTACCAAGCAACACCTCCAAGAAGGAAAGCGACGACGCCGACGCTGCTGCCCGGACAGGTCCTAGGGTTTCCCCCGGTACGCTCCGAGGAGTGGGGAAGGGGCACCCCCGACGCCCTTCAAGAAGGAGGGGCGACACTCTCAAGCGTCACCGTGTCGGTGCCAAAACGACAGAGATTTCTCCCGACCCCCAAAAAACCACCTCCCGGACAAGCTGAAGCGCTCCACCAAAACCTGCCGCCCACCACCAGACGCCACCTCGGTCTTGAGTCACGAACGTCGTCTCACCATGGCAAACACTGCGAGGCCAGACTGAGAAGAGACAACCGCAGACAATGGATGGCGGTACCACAACCACGCGGGAGGGAACAACCTCCACCGCCAAAGGCAGTAGCCGACCAGACACATCAGCAAGAGCACACCAGACCATTGGAGCCGGAGAGTGGCAGCAGCACGGCCACCTGGAGGACTTCCTCCACCGCCACTGCTGCGGCTTCCGACCGGACGCGGTAGCAAGGACACACCAGGCCGGGCAGGCCCGGCCGGGTCCCAAGAGGACCCGTAAAGTCCCCGCCACCACGCTGCTGCACGTAGGCCACGCCGCCGCTGCCCTCAAGATCGAAACCATAGGTCCAGCCGGACCCAGAAGGGCCTGTGAAGCTCTCACCATCGTGCTGCAGTAGGGGCGGTTGTCGTGCCACGCCGTCCACGTCACGGAGAGCTCGAAATCAGGCTGGAGGTAGGCTGGTCGCGCCCGACCCGCCCTGACCCAGATCAGGCCCGAAGGGCCTAGATCTGGGCCTGCAGGGCTGTGGGTGAGCCCATCCAGTCACCACCGCCGCCAACGACGGCGCCACCGCCGCATACGCCACCCGCGCGCCGTCAGGTCGCCCCGCCGCCGCATACCGGACCTCCGTCGCCTGGGGACACCACCCGGAGAGGCACACACCAGCGCGAGCGCTCCATCGAGAGGGAAGAAGCAGGGGGGCCGCCGCCGCCGGCGCCGCCCGGGCCCAGCCCCGGCGACGGCGGACGGGAAGGGAAGAGGGAGGGGGCTAGAGGAGAGAACGCCGGCGGCGCGGCCCGGCCGCCCGCGTGGGGGGCGGCGGGTCGCGAGAGGAAGGGGGTTGGTGGGGGGCCCACCTCTAACTACGATTCTGCTCAAGAAGAATGCGGGTCGTCAATCTAATAGTTCGATCATATGGTATCTGCCTAACCAAATTCGTTGGGAATTTGGGATCCAAATTCAGGGCGCGCCAAGCACGCCCCGCCAAAACCTGGCTTCCCGGGCAAAATATACGATTTGCGCCGCCAAAACTGCGCCTATCTATTATCCCCGCCCTGGCCATTCCCCTCACCTCCATGCTCACTGCTTAGGGTTTCCCCTCCGGCCACAAGCCCCCGCTCCATCCTCAACCACGTCCCGGCCAGGCTCAACTTCTGCGGAGGACGCGGTAAGTGCTTCTCGATCTGTGGATGCTTAATCCTTGTGCAATTTTTTCTTGTTTCTGGTGTTCGGATCGGGAATATGGTTTATGTTTCCTCCTTGTGCTCTGTTTCAATTCTGGTTCTTCGATTGAGAATCTGGCATGCTTCAGTTCGATTGAGTACTTATTAGTAGTAGACTAGTACTGATATAATTTGATATGAGGCAGGAACGCAGATGGCTTCTTCAGGCAGCGCCGCCGGGCGAACGCAGGAGGCGATGGATGAGTTCACGACCTCATCTCTTCGCACGCAGGACCAGGTGGACGCTCTCTGCCGTTGGCACGGCGTCGGGAAGGACATCAGAGTCAGCCCGGCCGAGGAAGACGTGAGCGCGCCACCGCCGGCCGGGGCCGTGTGTGTGCACGTGTACGCGCTGGACGCCGGTTTTTGCTGCAAACCGCGCCAACAAATCTACAACGAGGTGCTGAGCCACTTCGGGATCGCGCCGAGCCAGCTCGCCCCCAACTCGTGGCGGACCATGGCGGGCTTTGTTGGGTTTGGCCATCACCTTGGCGTAAAGCCGTCAGTGACGGTTTTCAGGTGTTTCTTCACCCTATCGCCGGTAAATCACACTAGCAAGTCGTATTTTTGTTTCCGCAGCAGGTTCAACGGCCGCCGTTTCTTCTGTCCACAAGAATCAACAACCTATGCTCTCAATAAAAAACCATCAACAACCTGGAAGAAGGACTTTTTCTTGGTATGGTCGCCGGAGCCGTGGGCTTGCCCCATGGTGTGGGGCAAACCGTCTGTGAGCTCTCTTGCAGAGCCTACGCAGCTCACCATGGGTGAGAGGTCTGCGAAGCAAAAGCTGTAAGCGGCTCTGGGTCGCGGCTGGTTAGATATCACCAAATTTTGCAATCTTTATGACCGCAACAACGATGACTCTGCCATGACACCACCACTGCCTTCTCCTCGTGCTAATGCTAGCTCCGCTCAACGTAAATGCCCAACTATTCAATTTCTAAGTTGATTTCCGCAGATGGTTTAACTTGCATTGATCTATCTGTTCTGTGACAGGGACGGATCCTACCGCCAATGCAATGGTGAGCACTGCCCAGGCGGAGAAGGGGACAGCGATTGTGCAGGCCTCGACAACGGACCGCTCACCTGGGATTTCAACGCTGTTGGGGAAGAAAAGGAACAGTGAGGAGGCCCATGCAGAGGGTCCATTGCGGCTAGATCTCCGACGTGTGTCCCCGCCGGGCTTCTCCGAGCACAACACACCTGACGTGAACATGGACGATACGACACTGCTGGACCAATCGTCGATCCTGGTTTGTTCAATAACTATTTGGAAATGCATTATGTCTGGCCGATGAAATGGGGAATCCTTGATTTAATAGGTGTATCTCTTCACGTTATTTGTAGCTGGAGGAGAAGGTGAAGGCGCTGCTGCCTGAGCTGCTTGACGCTGCCAAGAAAGCCGACGCTCTCCGGGAGGAGGAGATGAAGAACATGAAGACCCAGCTAAGCGAGGCCAATGAGGAAGCGAAGCGGGAGAAGAAGAACGCTGATGCTCTCAGGGAGGAGCTGAAGAAGATGAAGGCCCAGCTAAGTGAAGCCAATAAGGCAGCGGACCTGGAGAAGGAGAAGGCTGACGCTCTGAGGGAGGAGCTGAAGAAGATGAAGGTCCAGGCCAAGGTGGCGCTGAAGGATGCGATGAAGGAGATAATGGACAAGTGCAGCGAGATGACAGATAGCTCGGATCTTTGATAGATATAATCGCAATTTCGCTGTTCCTAATGTGCTCGTACTGGCAGGTCGCAAACTTAACACCAAATAGGCGTACTGCCCCTTTTGTTATTTCCATTGTCGCAGCTGAAATTATGCCTATGCAATAATTCCACTGGCCAACGGGCTGGGCAGGGTTGAATTGGATCAGTTACACTCCATATTTGATTTAGATTAGTTTGTCAGTTGAGATAGTCAGATCTGTGTAACAATTGACACTTGCTGGTTAATTAAATTATGACAATCATGCACATCTTTCTGAACTATGTAAGCATATTTTCTTGATGGTTGCCAAATTGCTTTCTTCTTAATAAGGATTGAAAAGTAAAGATAAAAGGGGAAAAAATCAAAGAGGTTGGCTAGATTTGGAGACGACCAAAGATATATGTACAATACTGCAGTTGTGTTATACTGAAACACTCATAATCAAGATAGAACAGAGATATGATAGCACATTCACGCACAATTATGCCTCGCTAAACTTTTCTCTGCTAGATCACTCTATTTAAATTCTCTTCTGTCTGTACTAGCAACTTCATAGGTTTTGGCAAATTTTATGACAATATCTTCTGATGAAGATCAATGATTATTTTGGCCATTCTTGTCTTCTCCAAGCAGGGAAAGTTCTGTAGTCAGTAGCTACTGGTATATGATGAAAAGCTTTTTTCCACCGTACTGAGGAGCAGTTCGGTACTAACAACAAATTCTCAAGTTAGGTTGGAAACATGTAGTGGTTCTTGCTACTATATACTCCTGTCTGATACAATTTAGAGTGTCTCGTAATTGTTTCTCATAAATTGTCATCTTCTCCAATATGCGTTCTTCAGATAATAGAGTTCCATGTATCTTAGTAACCTGATATGATCTAGATTACCATTATTGATCTGTGTATCAATGATCTAAGTATGATGCTACAATGCACAACTGGTCTATTGCTTATCTACCTGATATGTATACGTGCAATTTCCTGGTTTTGCTAATGTATGTACTCAATTTTTTAGGAGGATGAAACTTGCATGGTCTACATCTGATTTAGTAGTACTGCGGGTACTGCTACTGAGATGCTTATGAGCAGAGCTCATTTTGTGAACTGAATTTTCAGATTTTTATAAGCAGAGCAATGCTCATTTAGATGAAGACAGGCCTTCTAATTTAAATCATAAGAGAAGGATAGTTTGTGTAGAATTATGAGATTGACGGAATTGGTGGATATATTATTGAGCCTCATGGGCGAGTATATATAGGCGTACAAGGGACCGACTTGAAGTACAAGACAAGAAACAAATCCTATCACTACCATATCTTTCCGTAACACAAATATACTCTAACATCCCCCCGCAGTCGTAGCGGTAGCGTCGTGAACAACTGGAACGTCGCGGACGGTCAGACTGGAGAGAAACCGAAGTTGATCCAGTGGGCTGACATCCCCCGCAGTCCGAGCGGGAGTGTCGTGGACGGTGTCGCGGCGCGAAGCTTGGACTGTAGAGGACGCTGATGATGCTCAAGCGAGGTGGTAGCCCTTGTGTCGATGTCGAGGGAGCCGAGAGCGTTGGGCGGTGCCGTGGTCGGGGTAGCCGCGCGAGGGGTCGCCGTGGTCGATGTCGTGGCCGGTGTCGAGGAAGCCGCACATGAAGCCGCATGCGCATAGTGCGCGAGGAGGATGACGGAGACGCGTCAAGGCAGTCGTCGAAGAGGAAGTCGATGCCGAAGAAGTTGTAGAAGCCGATGTAGACGAGGTGCCGACCCGGGCTTGCCAAACCCGGGGACACGTCGGGGACGAAGGCACGCACCGGTGTTGCCAGTACCGTGCATGCGGGGGTAGGGACCACCGTGAACCATACGCTAGCGTCGGAGGGCCAGCAGAGGAGGACTCGACGACGATTGCGGCGCCAATCAGCGGGGGGTAGAAGGTGCCGATGTCGTCCGCGGTTGTCGGAGTAGACGTAGTCGGGGACGAGGATGATGACGCTGGCGACGTGGTCGTGGTGGACGAAGATGTATAAGGCGGCGAAGGCAGCGGCGGCCGGGGGTGGCCATGCTGGACGCCTGGACCAGGGGTGGTCGGCGGGACCTGCGACGGCCTGAGGTGGCCATGCAGGTTACCTGTAGATGGCGGCGGCGTTACTCGAAGTAGGCGAGGAAGAACCCGGCGGCTTGACGAAGACCATGCGCGGACGGTGGCGTTCCCACGCCGAGGGAGTCAGCGCGGCGCATACCACGTAGAAGTCGACGCGCAGGGACGGCGAAGAGGACCGCGTGCCGCGGCGCTACAGCCCGAAGGGCGACGCAGCAGCAGTGCGCGGGTCGGGGCGACGGCGGGTGTCGCCAGCGGCATACACGCCTGGGAAGGCGCATTGGCTGCCAGCAACATGGACCAATGGCGGCGGCGCAGTGGCCCGAAGGGGCGACGCGACAGCAGCCTGTAGCTCGATCGGTGGTAGGCGCGTGCTCGGGACGTGCTTGGCGGTGCAGGCGCGCGATCGGTTGATCAGACCGACGCAGCGCGGAACTCGCCATGGCGGCGACGACGACGCGCAGATCGGAGTCGATGGCGAAGTTGTCGATGAAGTCCCGGTCGATGACGGCGAAGACGAACCGGCGATGGAGACCTTGCAAGCGAGAGAAGCCGGCGGCGACGCGTCCGGCCTTGTTGCGCGGTCGGTGAAGACGAGCCGGTCGGTGCGGAGTCTGCGTCGGCGTGTCGTCCGCGATAGTCGGCTTGGAGGAGCCGAACGGTGCGAAGTCGGCGCCGGCGAGTCAGCCGCGATAGCCGGTTGTCGAGGACGGGGCCGGTGCAGGTCGATGCCGTTGTCGGAGTAAAGGCGCGAGAAGACGACGGCGGTGGGCGACGCAATCCGATCTATGATCGGCAAACCAAAAAAGAAAACGCCGGTCGAGCGACCGGCGGAGAAAAAAAAACCGATCTAAAGATCGAAAAAAAGGACTCTAGGGCAGCCGATCAACCGACCGGCGGACGAACCCTAGGTACGGGCGGCGCGGCCCCCGAGAGAGATCATGGAGATCGATCTCCCCGGGGGCGGCACGGTGCGGAAGCGCGGCGGCGGCGGCTAGGTCAGATCGTGCCGCTCTGATACCATGTAGAATTATGAGATTGGCGGAATTGGTGGATGTATTATTGAGCCTCATGGGCGAGTATATATAGGCGTACAAGGGACCGACTTGAAGTACAAAACAAGAAACAAATCCTATCTCTACCATATCTTTCCGTAACACAAATATACTCTAACAGTTTGGTTCATGAATCAATCAACCAACGCCTTCCTTTAGTGTCCGTGTGTGAGGTCTTGTTGCCATCAGAGTGTGCTCGCTTTTAGACATAGAAATCATAAAGATTCTATTAATAGAATGACACTTTTATTCTAATCTTTAATAGGATAGATATAGGATATAACAAATATGCTTATGTCAAAGGGTTCAACTTCTCTGCAACAAAAGTATCCGTTGCAACGCACGGGCATTTAGCTAAATATATGCTCGTGTACTGATATTCGTTTTTTCAGATTCGCTGAAACGAGCTACGGAATCGAAGAGGGCGCAGGCTGTAGCGCGATTGGACCTGCTGCTTCGATGACAGGGCGAGTTTCAGGTACCATGTTTTGAGAGAAACGAATCTATCTTCTCCGGATCCTTGATCGATCTATCTTCTCTCTTCCCGAGAAAGAAGCAGCAGTAGATATCGCCCACTGGGGCGGCTTGGACGAGGCAGACGAACGCGATGCAGCAGCAGATTTCGCCCGCTGGGACGTCTTGTGAGGAAATGGCGGAAGAGATGCGAGATGCACTCTGCTGCCCCGCCCTCAAGAAACGGTTAGTAGCGAAAAGAATGATTATAGGATCCATTTTCTGTATGCTAATTTCTCTGCACACGAAATCGTTTGCTAAATAAAAACTGATATTGAATTCATGGTAGCTTCCGTGCTGTACTACTGTTTTTGTTCATGAAAAAACAGTTCACAAATGATAACTATATTCATATTTAGAACAACAATATCCGTGATCATCATGTACACGCACGATTTCAACAAACTTGTTTTCATTTTGTGTTCGTATGGACAAGTTCAATCACGCATAGCATATTCAGGGAGAGAATGATGAGTTTTTGAATGTAAACATTTGTCGGAGCCCTGGTATATATAATATATGAGGGAAAGGGGGTCGTGGTGAGTGGGAGATCAGGAGATCGTGTTTTTTTCTTGGAGCTCAGCAGATTGTGTGAGCTCAAGGAGTAGGCGAGATCATCAATGAGGGGATAAGTGTTGAGTCTCTTTTTTACTGTATACTGAAGATAACAGCAGGCAGCACTCACAGACTCCTGCATTTCAGCCGCTGTTGTGCTCGGATGCCAGAACAAATGAGCTTAATTAGGCTAGAAGTTTCGTGTGCTGTTGAGCAGGATTTCATAGTCAATTTTTTTCCCAGATCGAAGATTGGTTTGAGTTGCTACAGCTCCATTGCAACAATATAGGCAAAATCCTTGTAGATGGGAAAACATTTCTACATGTATATACTACAAAGGGATCTTAGTAATAGCATAATTACTAGAAGGAGGCAACATCTGACTGCTGAAAGACTGTCTTCTAAAGAAAAAAGAAGACTGTACTGCAACTTGTTGATTCATTTATCAGGGCATCTTGGAAATATGTCTTACCACTTTAGTATTCCCACAAACAAGAAATAATATATTGGACGGATATTAGATCCTGTTTGCCACTCAATTTTGACGGAAGGAAGAGGGGATCTTCAGCAAATAAGAAGAATTTTCAAGTTGTTCATCGTTCTTTGCTCCCTCCAATATTTATCATTCTTACTTTTGTCACTAAGGATTGTGGCACCGGTGTTAATTTCAAATTATGTATCATCATGAAGGCATTGAAATATTGGATAGGAAAAACAAGTTCCAGTAGTGGAGGCACAATGTTCCAAATTGTACAAATTATGCTTATATGTTGACACAATTTAGAGAAAATTTAGCAGGGAATGGAAAATCAAAGTGTTTGGCTTCTGCCTATTACATCCAAAGATTTCATTTATCTTTCCATGTTCTTGGCATTCATTCTATGTCGTATGTGATGTTCCAGTAGTTGAGGATTTGGTGTTTATTCGGCCGTCGGCCGTGAGCGCGGCAGCAGCCGTGGCCTTATCGAGAAAAGCATCTCTTACTTTGGATTGGTTGGGGCTCTATCAACGACGCCTAAGCGACTTAATTGGTTTCTCCCGTCACAATACATGTGCATGTTTGTTGGCCACTTAACAGGCATAATAGTGTCACACAAAGCTTTTTGTACACTATAAGACTGATGTACATGAAATCTACTACTTTAGGAAAGTGTAATCTTAGAGGTAATTATTATTTTACGCATATGTTATTGAATTATGGGTAATTAGAGACGAGGTCGGTGTGGATAATTACAAAGCACGATGACAGAGTTGTGCTGAGTGTGAAGCCCGTAGCAACGCACGGGCATTTCAACTAGTACATATTAGTATTGTCGAACTCATTTGCAGTCGTACGTAGCTACTATTGCTCTGGTCTCCTCTTTGATAGATGTGTTTTTCTTGGCAAATTTTAACACCTTCACACGTCTTTGCTGATGTTAATACAGTAATTCTGCTTCACCTTCCATTGTTGTAGCTGAAAGAAGATCGCCTTAACATATTAGTATTATTGAACTCATTTGCAGTCGTAGCTACTACTGCTTCGGTCTCCTCTTTGATAGATGTGATTTTTGTTTCTTGGCAAATCTTAGCACCTTCACACGTCTTTGCTGATGTTAATTCTGCTTCACCTTTTTCGTAGTGATGATTCATTGGTTCTATTTGGCTACCTGCTTGATTTAGTGGTTTCGCTGCTTCCTGGGTGGG
The DNA here is from genome assembly GCA_947311845.1 of Poa pratensis. Taxonomy (NCBI): domain Eukaryota; kingdom Viridiplantae; phylum Streptophyta; class Magnoliopsida; order Poales; family Poaceae; genus Poa; species Poa pratensis. Next base: position 35,169,013 of record CAMZMU010000083.1, on the reverse strand, counting down.
TTTCTGCTTCACATGTCTCGTTTACTGCTCATTCACCACAACTATTTATTGGTCTGGAATTCATTGACAGAGAGATGACTCCCAAGGTTATTGTACCCTTGAACTCCCTGCCGTGAGGGTCTGACGAATATTCAATGAAAGAACAACCAAAGGAATGTGCTGAGATGGTAAATCGAATAGAAATGGAATTCGTTTTGTAGGATATAACAAATTCAGGCGTCCTCAAGTTTGTTCAATCCATGTCAATGTTGATATAACAAAATGAAGGCGTCCTCAAGTGTGCTCAATCTATGTAAATGTTGAAAGAACCTGAATATTACCTGTCCAATAGGCCACCGACACGAAATGCCCCCTTGTTCAACTTTTTTTTTGGTGGAAACAGTAAGACTCTACCACGTGTATTTACATCTTTTTGTTTTTGAGTTACAAAGAGTACAAGAAAATTGTACTGAAATAGAACTAAGACAAGCCATCTAAATGAAATGGTTAATCCATGATGAAAAGAGAGTGTAAGCCCGGAAATCCATATTGGCTCATAAGTCTAGATGCACCCACTACTTAAAAAATATTTTTCAAAATGTCAAAAAATTCCAAATAAATTTTCAGATATACAAGATACATTTTATGTTAACACAAAAAGTTTCGCAAAGAAAAGACATTTTTGTGAGCTGTGCAAAAAAGACAAATCCAGGGTTTTCAAAATGACTTTGTACGTGATTTGTTTTGTCTTTTTTGCACAGATCAAAAAGTGTCTTTTTTCGCAAAACTTTTTGTGCTAACATAAATGTCATGATGTATATCTGAAATTTTATTTAGATTTTTTGACAATTTGAGAAAAAAATAAAAATGTTTTACATAACGGTGCATCCACATCCGTGACCCAAAACACCGTGTCCAAGTAAGCCTTTCTTGTTGCCCTGTACTTAATCCACTTGAGCTCCTCTTTGAAAAAGGCTCTGCACCAAAATAAACTTGGCTTGTCATTATGAAAAATAAAAGCATTTCTAGTTCTTCGAATTGCCCAAGCACCTAACATGATAAACTGCATATAGAAGGGCTTGTTTGGTCTATGTTTAAGAAGAAAATACATTCTAAATGAATGTCTATCCAAGTAATAAGCCATTCAGGGCATAAGTATTTTCAGCAGACATTTGCAAAATTGCACTGAAAGAAGATATGATCTCTAGTTTGTCACATTGTCGTTACACATGACACATGTATAATCAGGCAAGAAAAATATTTTCTCTGCAACAAGTCAATTGTATCTAATTGGTTCTTCAGAATGAAACGATTTATGCCAACCTAAAAAAGTACAAATTTTGCACCAATAAATTTGTTTTTGTGATTTGTTATTTTCTTTCATTGGAATCGAATTGATGAATCCAAAGTTTAGACAATAAAGAATTGGTGCACATCAACTGTTGGTCAAGTGCGAAGTTTTCATGGACTACCCGGATTTATCATGGCTTTGTGAAAGTTTTTAGCAAAACTGATTGCCCTCTAAATGAGCATACTCATAAAAATGTTCCTTTCATTTGGGAAAATCACAAGAACATTGCTTTCGACGATCTCAAAATGAGGGTAACCGAGGCAACTCTACTTGTTTTGTTGGACTTCACCAAAACATTTGAGGTTGAGTGCGATGGAAGTGACATTAAAATAGGTGGAGTTTTGATGCAAAATGGTCGCCCGTTGCATATTTTAGTGAAAAATACTTGATGATGCTTGCTTGAACTATCCTATTTATGACAAATAATTGTATAACTTTGGTGAGAGTTTTGGGAGTTTGGCAACACTATTTATGTCCTAATTTTTTGTCATTTATATTTGAAAGGACAATAAAATTGAACAAAAGGCATGCTCAATAGGTTGAGTTTATTGAGTTATTCCCCTATATTTACAACAAGGGAGAAGCCAATGTGGCTACAGATGCTCTTTCCCAAAGTCCAACCTTCTTACACGCCTTGAAATAAATGTTGTCGGTCTTGATGCAATCAAAGATTTGTATTCCTTCGACCCTTTGATTGGAGTTCCTTTGCATAGTGCACAAGTCACAAAGGTTTTGAGTATTTCTACTTGCACAATGGGTATTTGTTCAAAGTTAACAGGTTACTAGGTAAGTCTCTAGCATTCGTCTAGCATCAAACTACTTGAACAAATTATAAAATACGAAAGCAACTATTTCACGTCAATGCACGTATTTTTTTAACCCATGAATAAATATTTGAACTTGATGAATTTTTTTTGGAATCCGGAACCTAATTTTTTAATCATGAAATAAAGAAACATAAAAAATAAAATAAAAGGAAAGAAAGAAATAAAATAAAATATGCAGAAAAATAAAGGAAGAAAACAGAAAAAAAAGGAATGAAAAAACATAAATGGAAAGGAAGAAAAGGAAAGGAAAAAAAGGACGCCTCACTGAATGGGCTGGCCCATTGTCGGGAGCTTTTCAGGCTGCGTTAACGCGAAGCGCGTCCCGCCAAAACTTGGCTTCCCGGGCAAAATATTCGATTTGCACCGCAAAAACTTGGCCTGTCTATTATCCCCGCCGTGGCCGCCATTCCCCTCACCTCCATGCTCACTGCTTAAGGTTTCCCCTCCGACCACAAGCCCCGGCCCATCCTCAACAACGTCCCGGCCAGGCTCAACTTCTGCGGAGGACGCGGTAAGTCCTTCTCGATCTGTGGATGCTTAATCCTTGTGCATTTTGTTTTGTTTCTGGTGTTCGGATCGGGAATATGGCATGGTTCTGTTTCCGCCTTGTGCTCTGTTTTAATTCTGGTTCTTCTATTTGAGAATATGGCATGCTTCAGTTCGATTGAGTACTGATTCAGTTTGTATGAGGCAGGAACGCAGATGGCTTCTTCCGCGTCTTCAGGCAGCGCCGCCGGGCGAACGCAAGAGGCGATGGATGAGTTCACGACCTCATCTCTTCACACGAAGGACGAGGTAGACGCTCTCTGCCGTATGCACGGTGCCGTCTTCACCGAGGGCTTCACGGTGAGCCCGGCCGAGGAAGACCGGAACGTGAGCGCGCCACCGCCGGCCGGGGCCGTGTGTGTACACGTGCACGCGCTGGAAGCCGGTTTTTGCTACAAACCGCGCCAACACTTCTTCAACGAGGTGCTGAGCCACTTCGGGATCGCGCCGAGCCAGCTCGCGCCCAACTCCTGGCGGACAATGGCCGGCTTCGTCGGGCTTTGCGGTTACCTTGATGTGGAGCGGTCAGCGGCGGTGTTCCGGTGTTTCTTCAGGCCATGTCTGCTAAATGACAGTACCAAGTCGTATTTTTGTTTCCGCGAAAGGGTCAACGGCCGCCCTTTCTTCTTGCCACACCCACAACCATCAGCATCAACACCCTGGAAGAAGAGCTTTTTCTTGGTATGGTCGCCGGTGCCGTGGGCTTGCCCAGTGGTGTGGGGCAAACCGTCTTTGAGCTCTCTTGCCAAGCCTACGCAGCTCACCATGGGTGAGAGCTTTGCGGAGCGAAAGCTGCAAGAGGCTGTCGATCGCGGCTGGTTAAATATCAACAATTTTTGCCATCTTTATGACAACAACGACCATGACTCTGCCATGGCACCACCGCTGCCTTCTCCTCATACTAATGATAGCTCCGCCCAAGGTAAATGCCCAACTACTCAATTTCTAAGTTGATTACCGTACATGGTTGAACGTGCATTGATCTATCTGTTATGTGACAGGGGCAGATCCTGCCGCCAATGCAATGGTGAGCATTGCTCAGGCGGAGAAGGGAACAGCGGTTGTGCAGGCCTCAGCAGCGGACCACTCACCCCGGGGTTCGCCGCTGTTGGGGAAGAAAAGGAACCGTGAGGAGGCCCACACAGAGGGTCCATTGCGGCTCGATCTCCGACGTGTTTCCCCGCCGGTCTTCTGGGAGCACAACACGTCTGACGTGAACGTGGCTGATATGTCCATGGCACTGCCGGACCAATCACTGATCCAGGTTTGCTCATTGAATATTTGGAAAAAATGCATTATGTCTTGCCGATGAAATGGGGAATCCTTGGTTTAATAGGTGTATCTCTTCACGTTATTTGTAGCTGGATGAGAAGGGGAAGTGGCTGCTGCCTGAGCTGCTTGATGCCGCCAAGAAGGCCGACGCTCTCCGGGAGAAGGAGATGAAGAACCTGAAGGCCCAGCTAAGCGAGGCCAATGAGGTGGCGAGGCTGGAAAAAGAGAAGGCCAAGCGGGAGAAGAAGAATGCTGACGCTTTGAGTGAGGAGCTGAAGAAGACGAAGGCCCAGGCCAAGGTTGTGCTGAAGGAGATAATGGACAAGTGCAGCGAGATAACAAGTCGCTTGGATCTTTAATACTCCGGTAGAGATAACACACTTTTGCCGTTCCTAATGTGCTCTTGCTGGCGGGCTTAACAGCGGCGCAAATGCATCACCAAATAGGCGTGATGCCCCTTTTGCTACTTTTATTGTCGCATTTGAAGGAACATCGCCTTCATATATTAGTATCATCAAACTCATTTGCAGTCGTAAATACCTTCACGTCTTTGCTGATGGAATTCTGCTTCACCTCTTTCATACTGACGATTCATTAGTTCTACTCGGCTACTTTCTTGATTTAGTGGTTTCGCTGCTTCCTGTCTGGGTTTTTGCTTGACATGTCTCGGGTCTTTTTTTTTGTGATTTGCTTGACATGTCTCGTTTACTGCATATTCACCATAACTGCTTATTGGTTTTCAATTCATTAAGAGAGATGGCTCCCAAGTTTATTGTACCTGTAACTCCCTACCATGAGGGTCTGACGTATGTTCAATGAAAGACCGACCAAAGGAATGTGCTGAGATGGTAAATTAAATGAAATGGAATTCGGTTTTGCAGGATATAACAAAACTCAGGCGTCCTCAAATGTGCTCAATCTGTGTCAATGTTGATATAACAAAATTAAGGCGTCCTAAAGTGTGATCAATACGTGTCAATGTTGAGAGAACATGAATATTACTTGACCAATGGGCCACAGACGCAAAATGCCCCCCTATGCAACCTTTTTTTTTGGCGGAAACAATAAGGACTCTACTGCGTGTAATTTATGTTTTTGTTTTTGAGTTGCAAGAGAAAGTACAAGAAAAATGTAATGAAAGAGAACTAAAAAAGACATCTAAATGAAATCGTCAATCCATGATGAAAAGAGGGTGCAAGCCTTCCTTGTTGCCCTGTACTTATTCCACTTGAGCTCTCCCAAATTGTCCTCTTTAAAAAGCGGCTCTGCACCTAAATGAACTTGGCTTGTCATTGTGAAAAATAAAAGCATTTCTATTTCTTCAAATTGCCCAAGCAAATAAGATGATAAGCCCATAAAGAATGGCTTGTTTAGTCTATGCTTAAGAAGAAAAAATACATTCTAAATATTTGCCTATCCCAGTAATAAGCCAATCAGGACATAAGTATTTTCGCAGGCCTTTGCAAACTTGTAGTGAAAGAATAGATGATCTCTAGTCTCTGGCACATAGTGATTAGACATGCCACGTGTATAATCAGGCAAAAAGAAGGTTTTCCCTGCAACAAATACATTGTATTTAATTTGTCCTGAAGCAACAACCAGTACGATACGGCCCAACCCCCGGCCATCACCAAGTTCTCCAATGCCTACATGTACAATGATAAGAGCTCGAATCAAAGCTATATAAGAAAAGGTGAACTGTCTTCTCACTTTGTGTGAACATACCACATACATGAATAGCATACTACCTCAAGGAGATACATTTTGTGCTCAGGGAGGAACCCCAAGGACTGGTACTAGGACGGAGACCGGAGAAGGAGATCACAAAGAGAAGGAAGAATGAGTGGCTGCCACAAGTATGCATCCCAAATTATCCGGCTATCGGGCTCGTATTATTCGCCTTCCAGCACTATGATGAGCGACGCACGAAGGGCGCAACTGGCGCAACTCTCCGGCTGCCATAAACAAGGCCCGCACATCCATTCGGATCATCCGTGGCCCATATTATCGACCCCAACCCGGATCATCCGGCCCATATGTAGAATGCAAGAATCCAAGCACACTGACGAGGGAATACCAAACCGGTAGTCCCAAGGACGTCGGTATGGCCCATAGACACAGGGTGGAAGCAATGATTTGATTTAGTTACTATTGAATTTTTTTAGGTCTATAATATTTTTTATTTTTTCCAGTTGATTTAATATCTGGTTAATTAGCCTATATCATTTGTGTGTTACTGTGCACTCTTTTCTGGCTCTCAATTTCTTTAAGAGATAGTTTGACATAACCATTACCTCTAAGTTATCAAGTGTACATACCAGATCACTACTGTTTGTTAACGGGCCATAACCGCAGTTGGGCTGGATATAACATGAAACATTATTGGGCTTCTAATGGGTCACAAACAAACCGGGCTCTATTATTTTGCAAAGTTGCTCTGGGCATTTCATGGTCCGAAATAGTAACTGCCACTTATTTATGGGTACGTTTTCAGCATGTTAAATGGGCCAGCCACTTAGCCTTAACGGGTCAGTCCACTTAGGTTTAACGTGCAGCCTATTTATCCTGTCAACGCACTTAACTTAAGAAGACTGACCCATTTAGCTTGAATAGGCATTAGATGGGCCATGTGTCTACCACGGTTTATAACCTTGGCAGAAGAGATGACAACGTGACAATGATCTTATCAGAGTTTGCCACGTGCTCGTTATACCATCTATCACAATAGCCTTTTCTACCATGTATCCTGAAAACCGTGGTACATTGTTCAGCCATGCGGCTTCTACCCTGGTACCCTAACCTGGTAAATAAAACGTTGTAGACACGAAAAAAGGCCCTTCTATGACGAAAACCCGGCGTGGGAAAAGCCACTTTTCTTCTAGTGACCCTCCTTTAGTGATCTAGAAGGATACTCCAAGACCTCTCTGTCCCAATTTCCCTCTAAAGTTCTACTGAACCGATGGACGGTCAGTGAGATAGATCGGTTTCATTAAGAGTTGGATTGGCTTGATTTCAAGACTCAAAGGCGCCCTAGGGACTACTTGTTGGGTTTTATCTGTCGCGTGTTTTTATTTATCTCCTTGATTTTCATCGGTTTTCCTCGTTTTGCGCCTGTGTTCTTCGTTTCCCCTCAGCCACCTCGTGCATCAAACCGGAAAGATCGTGACTACTCGCATCACAATATATACTTTATGTTTCTCCTGACAACAAGTCTTTGACGAACACTTAAAAACCAAAGAGGTTGCTCTATATTTTTAAAATGGGCATAAGCTTTTGCTACAGAATATATTTGCCTCCGTGGATAAGTTTAGATGTCTAGGTCATCTCCTCGGATTGCTGCAGGAATAGGTGCTCAAAGGCTGGAAATTCCTCATATGCAACATCGGACAAGGGCAACTGAAACAAATCTAGCAAAGAATCTTGTAGTATAATTAGTTGCAAATGTGAGTAAGTGTGGGAAAATCTCTTAAACATATGTTTGATTACAGACATCTTTCCATAACAGGACAAGCTCCATTTGCAAATAGCCAAACTATTAAACTCTAGCAACAATTTCAAGAAATCTCTCCACCAAAAAGAACATTCAGAGGATTTTGCACGGAGTAAGGATGTAGCATAGTATTGTTCCTGGATAAGTTGAACTCAAGGTAAAGGAGCAAGATTAAAGAAATTTATCGATGTTTCATTATTAAGTAGTCATTTGGTACTTGTAGATCAATAATACGAAGACCTCCTCTTTATCTTTCTGTCTGCAAACCATGGACAAAGCAACAAGAGCAGGATTATGCTTTCTGAGATCCCCTGTCTCCACAATTAGTGCCTCTATACTTATCTAATTTTTCAATGATGCTTTATAAACGTTAAGTGTGCTTATGAAGAAGGTTGGCAATGAGGATAAAATGAATTCACCATTTCAAGTTTGCCTCTCCATAAGTAAGGAAATTTTGGATCATGCTTGTAAACTTCTTTGAATTCATGTTACTAACGGTTTCATCTTCATACTCAATATTCTTCCAAACAAACAAGTTGACATCTCTTTGCTCTACATGAGCAATTATTTCTTTGAGTTCCCGAGTGACCTGCTTGTGCGCTCACACATAGCGGACACACGGGGCCTACATCACAGGGTGCCCTACACACGGCTTGCCTTTCTAGACTTATATTACTACTGGGTGTGTGACTTCGGAGTCCAACTTTTTTTAGACATAAGGTTGTAGCCTAGCGTTAAATTAATGATGCCAATGGAGGAAGATACAAAGTGCTGAACCAGCTTACAAACACCTCCACACACAAAAACAAAAGATCAAAGCCTTTGTACAAAGAAACTACTGAAAGCAGAGCTACAAGCAGGATGGGTCGGTAGCAACATGCGGCAGAAACAGACAACATATGAAGAGTCGAAGACGCCAACGAGGTTGAGGACATTCAGACCGACATGATAGCGCCGCCGTTCCAGACTATGTCACCAAATTAAGGGATCCCTATTCCTTCCCGACCAGAGGCACCGACGTGGGTGGGCTAGATCTCACCCTAGAACTTGAGTTGACGCACCAACGGTCGCTGCACCCCTTGATCGAGATGAGCACAGCCTAAAAAGCACTCTCCGCCTCCTTTAAACATCACTGTCACCGCCACCACACCAACACCAGAAGAGAGACAAACCATGGACTCCAAAAGGCGGCGCCTTTTGGAAGGAAGCAACACCAAACTTTGGCACTCGCCCGGTCCAAAGGGACCTAGGGTTTTCACCCAGAGCATCGGGGTGAGAGGAGGATAGTTGCGACATCGCCTCTAAGAAGGTAACAGCGGGCACATGCGTCGCCGCTGTCGGCCAAGGCAGCATCAGGAAGATTTTCAGCCCGACATGAAACCCCGCCTGCCAATCCGAGTGTGGCCGGCTGCCGAAATGGCTACCGAACCACATCCATTGTTGCCAATTGCCATTCATCACGCCGTCCTCACACCATGCCTAGTAGACAAGACCATAGGCATGACCATCCGCCTCGGCACCGCGACTTCGAACGCCCGGGGCCTCGGCCCCGGCATACAACCTCCACGCACATCCCAACCAATCCAGTGAGACAAACACTTGAGCTACCGGAGGCAAAACTGGCCCGACGGAAGCAACCACCAGATTCAGCCTGGATTCGGCGGACAGCCCCGCCGGTGGAGCAACAACTCCAGATCCAACACGAACAGAGAAGGCCGCGGCCATGTCCAGCCCGAGCAGGCACAGGGCCCTACCTGGCCCCATGCTCGGCGGCGCGAGCCCAACCACGTTGCTTAGGGGAGCCACCGCCCCGAGGGACCACGGTCGAACCCAGGCGCGAGGAGAAGCCCAGATGATTATCACAGCAGTCTTCGAGGGAGTATTTCAACCCAGATTTATTGATTCGGCACAAGGGGAGACAAAAAATATTTATAAACCTTAGAAGTTGAGTTGTCAATTCAACCACACCTGAAAGTGATCTTGCTTCATAGAATTTATTAGTATCAAGGGTGATATGACGGTAGTGGAAAATTGGTAACAACAGTAGCAAAGAGAGCAATAGTGGGTAAAAACAGAAGTAATAATAGTAAAAGATGGACCGGGTTCATAGGTTCACCAGAGGTATCTCTCCAAACAAAGAGCAAATGTTGGTGAACAAATTACAGTTGGGCAATTGACAGAATTGAACTAATTCATGATAGAGCATCCAGCTCATCAATTATACGTAGGCATGCACCCTATATATAGTTGTACGTGCTTGCAGTAAGAACTTGCACAACATCTATTGTCCTACCCTCCCGTTTCAGCGGGGCCAATAAAGGAACTTAGGATAATTAAGTTACTCATTTTACAAAGCACTAGAACAAAGCATTAGCACTCAATGAACACATGTAATCTCAAGTTAAAGCCTTTCCCTTTGATATCCCAATCATGTTACCTTGGGGTCTCAAGTTCCCGACAATTAACAGGTGCATACAACTTGCGGAGATGATCCAAAACAACAATTATATTCATGAAAACATAAAGGGTTCAGATTTTAAATCATGGCACTCATGCACTAGTGTCACGTATATATAGAGCATAGCAAAGTCCTAGCAATAATAATTAACAATCATAAAGGATACTAGGCATTAAAACTAAACTGGTCATAATGTAACATTTCATCATATCCAACAAACACAACATCGATTACATCAGATAAATCTCAATCATGTGAGGCAGCTCATGAGATCATTGTATTTTTTTTTTGAGATTAACTAGCTATGATATACTAATGAAAGCCTGAGTCCAGAGCGAGCTGGTTCCCAATGCAAATAGGTGTGGTGCCACGCCACACATTGCATAGTCTTCTATCACAGCCTTCCTTCGCCAAGATATGCGCCGCTTCATTTGCAGAACGTCGCACCCATCGAACGGAATGATCGCCAAAGCTTCGGAGAAGAGTCTTATTTCTTCTACTACTGGACCATGAAGAGACCGGTCCTCCTCCTCCCTTCCCAGTTTGGCAGCCACTGCTGCATTGTCCGTCTCCAAAATCACCCTATGAACCTGACATTCCGCAGCGAGGTACAGTCCCCGTCGGCATGCAAGGAGCTTGGCACCCTCAGCATCAATAAGGTGGGGGGGGGAATGGCATGCGGCCCAAGGACGCCACCATCATGATCTCGAAGGACCACCCCAGCTCCACCCATCTCCGATGAGTCATGAAAAGCTCCATCCGTGTTAACCTTCACCCAGCCCGGATCAGGAGGGAGCCAGTGCTCCTTCGTTTTGACCGTAGTTGGCTCACAGAGCTATGAACATCGTTCCATTCTTCCACAGCAGCAATGGAACACACATCAACCGACTTAGGATCAGCCAGCTTCTTTGACTCCCTCGCATCATTTCTTGTTTGCCAAAGCAGGTACAGCATTGTGATCATCAAAGAAATTTGATCACCCCTAGCCTTTCCGATCCAATCCAACAGCCACCTTTCAAATCCGAGTGACACCCAAGCCGTTTCGGCGGGGCAGCAAGTTGACAAGGATGGATCTCTTGAAGGTGAGACCATGCTTCCTGGGAGTGAGGACAAGTCCAAAACCGATGTACCAAGTCTTCAGTTCTGCCGCACGCAAGACGGACAACGCCGTCCTTTATCTTCCTATGACATAGCTCGGTACCAACAACCAGCATGCACCTTCATTTTCCCCGGGACCTGGGCATCCCACAGTGCAAGCCACCCCTTGTGTTCAGCGCAAGACATCGAAGATTCAGCCGAGACTCTAGCAAGCTTCTTGCGTTGTATGGCCAGGTGGTACACTGAACGAACTGAGAAAACACCGTTTTTTGTGTAGTTCCAGGCGCGAATGTAAGCAGCCCCCTGGCGGCCCACCGGCGTTCGCAACACATCATCTACATCCGCAATGATCAAATGTTTCCTGACCTCTCCCTCATTCCAAGCCCCACCCCCTGGCGCGAGCAGCTCCTGCACATATTCAGGTTTTTCATCAAGTAAAAACCCCAGTGGGCATTTCACTCCTGCTCTCGGAATCCAATTCTCATCCCAAATCCGAATTTGGGATCCATCTCCCACCCTCCACACCAAACCATCCGTAACAAGTCCCTCCCATGTATGATCCCTCTCCAGGTAAAAGAGGACCTCTTGGGACAACTTGCACTCAATGAAAGTGCATGTTGCCCCCATGCGTGGTTTTGGTAATTAATGACAATCCTTATGGACTAATGTTTGCATTGAGATATCCTTATAGATCTTGTCCATAGGAAAAGAAAGGAGTTCATGTATTGGACTCTAGAAGCTTACATGGTAAAGTATGACTTGGAAAAGAAGATTGAGGGAACATTCATGTTTATCTCCAAGCCATCCTATATGTCAAGGAAGAAGATGAAGTGCAAGTTCAATATGATCCATCTCTAAAGATATCATTTGATTGAATCTTGCAATGGATACATGAAGACGGAGTTAAACGAGACTCTCCCATAATGGGGTATGGGGGAGTATTTGGAGAAGTCTTCATCAAGCATGTGCTAGCAAGCATGATCAAGAAAGGTGTTCCAATTTGAGAGAGTCAAGATCGTCATCATCTAACTCAAGTGGAATGCGCAAGGCAAAGGTATGATCTTGATAGGGTTTCTATTTTACCGGTCTCATGTTGTTAGTTCGGAGACCGGGTTATAGGATAGATACGTACTATCAAGAGGGGCTCTCAAGTGAGTAACTTGATCGCATCTTTGTGGAGAGCTCAAACCTTTGCATACTGCATATCATCTTTCTTGGTTCTTATTTGGCTTTTATCCATGTGAGAATTTATAGCTTGTGTTCATCTCCATACCAAACTCTAGTTCATCAAAAACGGATTTCATGAATATCTTGTTGCGTTTTTTATGTTGGAGGTTTTACCGGTCATTCTTTTCTAGAGAGGTTTACCTTTCTATATTTGGTTTTATCCTCTATCTTTGGACTATGATGTTTCTCTGCATAATCTTGTCGTGCTCATTGTGGTGATTCCAACGAGCCAAGATCATCGAAAACGGAGTTCGGATGCCCAAGATATTGCGTTTTCGTATTGGTGTTTCTGCAGATTTCTGAGGGGCGGAAGTTCCGGACTTTAGGCCGAAATTCTGGCCCCCCGGAAGTTCCGGCAATAGTTCCGGCAAAAGTTCCGGCCCAAGTCCAGTACCGCTTTTTAGCCGTTTTTCTGGGGTCCGAAGTTCTGGGACGGAAGTTCCGGCCCTGGGACCGGAAGTTCCGGCCTAAGTGTGGCTGCAATGGCTATTTTCGTGGGAGGGGCTATAAATACCCCTCCCCTTTTCAACCTTGAGCTGCTGGTTTCTCTCTCTCTCCCACCATTGTTGACCTTGGAAAGCTTGCCCATCTCTCAATTCCTCCCATGAATCTTGCATATCTTTGAGGGAAAAGTGAGAGGAGATCTAGATCTATATTTCCACCAATCCATCTCTCCTCTAAGTGAGGGGAACCCTTTGAATCTTGATCTTGGAGTTCCATTTGTTGAGTTCTTCTTTGTTCTTCCTCTCTTCTCCCCCCACAAGTATTAGTTGCTTTTGGTGGGATTTGGGAGTGAAGGACTTGAGCACTTCTTATGTTCTTGCCTTTGCTTTTGTGCATCGGTTTGCTCTCTCCACGAGGATTCGTGAAGTGAAAGTTCGTGAGCTTGTTACTCTTGGGTCGTTGGACCCTAGACGGTGATTGAGACCTTTTGTGGTCACTTGGGAGCTCCCAATCCTTTTGTGGGTTGTGCCTCAAGTTTGTTGTAAGGGACTCGATTTCCACCAAAAGGAAATCAATAGTGGAAGGTGAACGAACTTTTGTGCGAGGTTCATCGGAGAATAGGGTGAGGCCATTTGTGGCGTCTTGAGTTTGAAACTCACACCCCTCCAACGAGACGTACTCTCCTCAAAAGGAGGAACTCGGGAATACAACATCGTCTCTGTGTGCCTTGGTTATTTCTATACCCGAGCTCTTTACTTATGCATTTTACATTGTGATAGCCTTCGTGCTTGAAGTCTATATCTTGCTATCACCTTGTTACTTGTCTTGCTTAGCATAAGTTGTTGGTGCACATAGGTGAGCCTAGTTTATTTAGGTTGTGTGCTTGTTAAATTAAAACACCTAGTTTTATTCCGCATTTATCAAGCCTAAACCGGGAAAGTTTTAAATCGCCTATTCACCCCCCCCCCCCTCTAGGAGACATCCTTGTCCTTTCACTCAAGAAATCTGTATCCTTGAAGTACCGAGCCTTGAGAACTATAGCACATAGCGACGTCGGTTCCGTCAACAGCCTCCATCCCTGCTTAGCAAGAAAAGCTTGATTGAAACACTCATAGTCACGGAACCCCAAGCCTCCCGCTCCTTGCTCTTTCATATCCGGTCCCAGCCTATCCAGTGGACTTTTTCTGACCTTCGGCATCCCCCACCAGAAGTTAGACGCACCGAGCTCAGTTTTTTGCAATGTTTCTTAGTTAGCTGGAAGCAACTCATGCTATAAGCCGGCACAGCTGTAACACTGATTTAATTAGCACGCCCTTTCCTTCCTTGGACATGCCTTGGCCCTTCCAGCCTTTAACTTTTCCCCAAGATCTCTCTGTGATATATTTGAAACACCCCTCTTTTGACCTTCCAACGACAGTGGGCAGTCCCAAATATCGTTCTGTCAAAGCTTCACATGAAATACCAGTGCAGGACTTAAGCCTTGTTTCAACCCATCGGCACAACCGGGGCCGAAGTAGATAGAAGATTTTGCAAGTTAACTCTTTGAACCGAGCTCACTTCATAGTCCTGCAAAATTCTCTTCAACATCGTCATACTCCTCTCGTGGCTTCCAGAAACACAACCTGTCATCTGCAAACAAAAGATGAGTAATATGTGGTCCTTGTGCACCGAACTGGACACCACGCAACTCATTTGCCATTTGAGCATCCTTAAGCAACGCCGAAAACCCCTCCAACCAAAATAGAAATAAGTATGGAGATATCGGATCGCCCTGTCGCAGCCCCCTCGAAGGGGAGAATGAGTCTGACAAACCCCCATTTAGCTTGACTGAAAATCTGACAGAAGTGATGCATCTCATAATCATAGCCACCCAAGCCGGAGCAAACCAACTTAAGCATAACCTTCTCCAGGAAAATCCACTCTACTCTGTCGTATGCCTTCACCATATCCAGCTTCACAGCACATAACGGAGTTTTCCTCTTTCTGGTACGGATAGCATGAGTAGCCTCATAAGCAATAAAGACATTATTGTGATTAATCTTCCTGGCACAAAATTGCTTTGTTCTTCTGAGATTAGAACCGGCAGAATCCTCTTCAACCTATTAGCTACCACCTTTGATGCTAGTTTGTAGAGCACATTACACAGACTAATAGGACGAAATTGAGCTAGTACCTCAGGAGCTTGCACCTTCGGGATTAAGACAATAATTGTATCATTAAAATCAGAGGGGCAGTCCCTTCCCGCCAAAAAATCCCGTACAACCCGCAAACCTCCAGCTTGATTTCAGCCCAGTGGCGCTGAAAGAATAAAGCAGGCAGCCCATCTGGCCCAGGAGCCTTGGTCGGGCCCATTTGAAATAGGGAAATTTCGATTTCCTTGTCTGAGATAGCTGCTGTCAGCTTCTTGTTCATCTCCGGAGTGACGAAGGTGGCTAGACGATCTAATATATTCTCCATATTTGTCGACCCCTCTGATGTGTAGAGGTTGAGATAGAAGGCTTGTGCATCTCCCTCATGCCCACATCCGTGTCACATCTGCTTCCATCTCCTCTCCATAAGAACCGCACCGTGTTTTTTCTCCTCCGGTGAGAAGCACAGTTTTGAAAGAAGTTTGTATTACGATCCCCCGCCTTTAGCCACTCCTGCCTCGACCTTTGTTTTTACATGATCTCTTCCCTCTCGAACAGCTCATGCAGTTGCTTCCCAATGCTCCTGACCTCCTGTGAGTTATCAGTAGCCAGACCATGAGCTTTAGCATCATCCAGTTTGTGGCGCAGTCTTTTAATCTCCTTCTGAACCGACCCAAACGAGTTATAGCTCCATTGCTTCAAGTGACTTGACACGTCTTTTAACCTGCTCCACAAACCAGTGACCCCGGAGCCGTGATGAGTACTTGCTTCCCAAGCTTCTTTAACACTATCATCGTATGTTTCGTGCCTGGTCCACATCTCTTCAAACTGAAAGCCTCACGCCCTTACAACCCTCGATGGAGCAGCATCAGCAACCCTGATCAATAGCGCCATGTGATCCGACTCCTCCGTTGCGATATGCTCCAACGAGCTGAAAGGGAACATGTTCAAGAACGCCTCATTTCTGGTTGCTCTATCCAATCTCGCTTGGACATTTGCCCCTCCGATCCGCTTGTTATCCCACGTAAAAGGGTAACCCGAGAAGCCCTAATCCGTCAGATGGCAGTCCGTCAAACAGTCCCGAAATTAGCCATTTGGGATTCACTTCTCTCATTCTGTCCCCTTTGTTCTTCCTGACTCACAATGTCATTGTAATCACCAGCACATATCCAAGGTAGGTCATTTTGTGCTCGTAAGCATCGAAGGACCTCCCAATTTTTTGTGCGTAGCTCAGCTCTTGGTTCCCGTAGATTCCAGTGAACCTCCAGGTTCCCTCCATCGTCTTGATTATAACATCAAGATAATATTGGCACCACGGCTGAACTGCCACTTCTACACCATCATGCCACCACAATGCAAGCCCTCCCATCCACATTAACTCCATTTTTGAACCCCAAACTCCACTGGATTCGTTTCATAATTTTCTCCTTTTGTTTGGTCTCACACAACAAAACCACCGCTGGGTTGTACGACCTACACAGGTCCCGTAGTTCGCCAACAGCCGAGTCCAACCCCAACCCTCGGTTGTTCAAGGCTAGGAGATTCATTGATCCCAACAGCCCGCGCTGCAGGGTCCGCCGATGGGTCTTCAAGCCTGTCAAAAACTGATGCAGTACGCTGCCTCTTGCCAACCGAGACTGCATCCTCCTCTCCAATCACCTGAACCTGCACCGGCATCCAGACCTGCTTAGTGCGTCTCTTCCTATCATTTACACCCAGTGGTGTCTGATAGTTGTCGCGGCTGCCAGCTTCAGTTTGTTTTCTTGGTCGCCGAGTAAAGGTTCCAGCTTTGTTCTTCCTCACATGGCTCACCCCCAGGTCACCTCCACTCACATGTTCCTTTGCTTTCAATTTGCGGGATTTATCCGGACTTGTCACATCACCTCCCTCCTTCCTTAGATCAGCCCGCCAGTGCGGGATGAGCTTGAGAAAGCATAGTCATTAGCTAAATTCCTTCTAGGCGGGAGGTCTCGAACAAATCCACTCTCTCTGTACCTCCCACTCAAATCCGAGGATCTATTGCTGTATGAGCCTGAGGAAACAGTAGGCCTCGGAGGAGGTGGTGGCTTCATATTTTTCCTGGGTGATGCACGCAACCATTCTCCCCACTGCTTCACCTCCTCCTTTTCTTCCAAGCATCGGCCCTCCGGATGAACAAGACGACCACAGTCAAAACAAAAATGAGGGACTTTCTCATATTTGAGGTCGAACCACTTGCCCTCTACCTCGTCTGTAGAATTCTTCAGGCTGACACTTCTCGGCAGCGGTTGATCTACTCGAACAGCGACTCGGATCCGCAGATCATTGTATTGAAGAACATGGGAGAGAGACTACCGTCTAGCTACTGCTACGAACCCGTAGTCCATGGGGGAACTACTCACACATCGTCATGGAGGCAGCACCGTGGATGAAGATGGCTCCGGAGGTGGATCCCCGTCTCGGCAGAGTGCCAGAACAGGGCTCGAACTAGGGTTTTGGATGGCTCTGTTTCATTTCTGGGAAAATCCTCCGAGGTGTCGACGTTTTAGGTCAGGGGGATTTTATAGGCGAAGACACGACCCGAGGCGGTGCCTGAGGCACCCACGCAGGTGGTGGCTGCGGTTGCCTCATGGCCCGCGTCTGGCACCTGCATGGGGCCCTCGTGGCTCCCCTCGTGTTGCCCTTTCGTCTCCTCGTGTAATCCCCCCATGTAAAAAATCTCCATAAATTATGGTCCAATTCCGAGAATATTTCTTTAACAGCTTTTCTGAAATACAAAAATAGCAGAAAACGGGAAATGGCACTGCGCATCTTGTTAATAGGTTAGTTCATAAAAATGCCACAAAATGATACTAAATCATGATAAAAGTATGTAGCAATGATATATTAGTAGCATGAAACAATCAAAAATTATAGATACGTTATGGATGTATCACCCGCCACCGCCTCCCTCGCACGGGCTTTCCCGACAACAGCTATCGGCAGCAGCGAGGGAGATGCTCGGAGGGGGAGGCAAGTGGCGGCGCTAGAGTTCGCCTCTCCTGTCGCATGAGGTGGACGACGCGGGGACCAAGCATTTTCCAATGGAAGGCTCCTAGATTTTTGGATTCCAACTCTCGTTCATGGTAGTCGGTCGAGTCCAACATCTGCGCTTCATGAGGCCAAACCCACACGCCAACCTCTGGCAAGCAAAGATGGACGAAACAAGTCAATGGAAAGCACAAACGAGGAAATGTGTAACAGTCATGCGAAGAAGAGAGTACTAGCAGAAAGCACAAAATTAAATTGACTAAGTTTGCATCACTCGGATTACCGAGCACATTAAAAGGCAAATGCAATTAATTGTTTTATATGTCTCCATTCGCATACTATGGACTACCTGGAAGTGGACTCGGGCCGAATTCTTTAGCGTCGTCTCCTGGCCAGATGTCGTAGATAGTGCAAGACCTGATTTGATGAGGAGGCCCATGAGACTCTGAGTCGTCTGAATTCCGTTTTTTTTTTTGTTAGAAACCATACCCTAAGTTGCATCAACCCTGCGAGTAAAGAAAGTTATGACAAATCGGCAAGGGGCACAAATGGAGTGGGTTTGTGTATACAAAGTTGAGATTCCTAAGGACGTGTTACAAGGATAAACGCTCCATTTCATCATGCAAATCTTCTAATAAACTGCCAGTCACTCAGATTGTAGATAGCCCGAGCAACCGTGTTCCTCATAATCTCTATGAGGAAGGCCCAGTCCACCGTGTCAAAGGCTTTTGTAAGTAGAGGAATCTCATGTATTCTTTGCAAAGACTGATGCACCATGACTCTTCCCAATCTCCTAATTTATGCCTCAAACAAGACAATACATTTTTAGTGTTTTGATTGTAACCCTTTTGGTCAGTATCTTTTCAACCTCTCTTTGGCAACAAACAGTCTGCTATAGCTGTTTCGTCAAAAAAAAATGCTCCATATTTAGCATATACTTTTACATTGTTGACATACCTCTTTATTTCTTCAAATGAATAATTGTTGACTGATTGGAACATGCAAGAAATATGCATGACAGCATGTGGTTGAATGAATCCAACACGTGAAATAATTGGCAGCCGTACGTCTAAAGATAGGCGTGTGCAAAATATAGGCACCACGGCCGGGAATGAGCGCAACACCCGGGCAGCCAGCTATATATGGAGATGGCCGCATATATACATATGTGGATGGATCGTCGGAGGAACAAACACTAGCAGTGCAAGAAGGACGACGACGATGGCGAGGACGACGGCGATATTGCTGCTCGTGGCGGTGGTGTGCCTGGCCGCGACGGCGGCGCGGGCGTACGACGACGTGGGCGACGTGACCACATACTGGCAGAAGCGCACCCAGGAGACCGGGTTCAAGCGCGGAGGGCCCCTCCATGACCTCGTCAACGCGGCGGCTCGCTACCACCAGGAGCTCAACGGCAACAAGTACGGCGGCGGCCGGTATCTTCTGGAGAAGCCGGCTGAAGCCCCGGCCTCTACCGGTGCAGCAGCTCCTCCAGCTCCGGTCGACCAGAACACACTGGCTGACCACGAGATGATCGGCTGATTCAATTCGTTACTACAGTACTACTACTTGTCTGTTGTTGCTAGTTCATTTTATCATTTCTTAACTGTTTCGGTGAAGCTGCTGCCAACATGTGTGGATGAACGCACATGCATGCATGGTGCCATGGACCCGCGGCATCTCCATGTATCCAATTGGTTTTCCCTTACATGTATGTAATCTTCTTGATTACTGTAATACTATGATGTTCAGCACTCTTCTATCTTCCTTCTCTTAGACTTTAGGATTACTCCAACGGGGCGACGCATCTAGTCCGCGCGCCTCCGTTCCTATCCGTGGAGGCAAAAAACACAGCCCAACGGGGCGACGCAAAAGGACCGTGGTCCGTTTTTCGGTCCGCCGCGACCCATTCTTGGCCCAAATTTGGGTCACCGATGCGTCGGCCGCGGACGCGAGCGGAGCGCTTTTGTGTCCTGCCCTAGTCCGCCCCTGGCCCGCGCTTGGCCCCCGTGTCAGTGTGATACAACGGTCACCTACCCCGCATTAACTGTCCCTAGGAGTCGCCGGAGTCGCTGCCCGCGCCGTTGCAGACGCGGCAGAGGACGCCGAGATGGAGCAAACACGTCGCGCGGCGGAGACTGCCAAACGCGCAGCCAGGCGCAAGCGGCAACGCGATGCCGAGGCCGGCGGTGCTACGTGTTTCTCAAGGCCGTGGCCAAATGGGCAGCTGGCTGGACGTTGCTCAAGGCTGAAGCCCTTGATCTCCCCCCTTATCGGCCATGGCGGCGGCCGGTTATTAATTAGGTTTAATGATAGTGTAGATTAACGTAGGGAGATGGATCGCCGGCCGGCGTTCACATTAGGCCGACGGCCCGGCTACTCCAAAACCGCGTACGGCCGGCTATATAGTTGCCTCGCCGCGGTCCGCTGCTCATCATCGCACCGATGGCAAACCGGGAAGACGAAGTTGTGGCCGTGCAGGCGGCGCTTGCCGTGCCGAAGGAGGAGCTTGCCGTGCCGAAGGAGGAGGACGTCGTGCCGAAGAAGGAGGAAGTCGTGCCCGAGGAGGACGCCGTGCCGAAGGAGGAGGAAGTCGTGCCGGCTACTCCACCGCGCCCACCTGCCCCGGCGTACAATCCCTGGGAATCTCGGCTCGCCTTGGCAGACCCAAGGTGGTTCGCACCGCCGTGGGCTCCGGCCGCCGCGGAACCAGAAGCGGCAGTGGCGCCGGAGTACGTGCCGGGATCTCCACCGCCACCCCCGGCCATCGATGCGCCGGCTACTCCACCACCACCGGAGGAGGAGGACGACGAGAAGGCCTAGATTATAGGTCGTATTTTATTATAAATTCCCAATGTAATCTTCAAAATTCTATGTTTAATGAAATATTGGAAGAAAAAAAAGTTGGCCAGACTGGATGCGTCGGGCCGTTGGGGGCAGTGGCCGGAAAGGGGCGGACATGGGCCGGACACGCGTCCGTTTGCCGACCCAAACAGACCAAACGCGGACCAAACGCACGTCCGTTTGGGTCGCCCCGTTGGAGTCATCCTTACGAGCCTACTCAATCCTTATGACATCCAGGTAATCCCAATCCTTATAACATCCAAGTAGTCCCAAAACTGAAAGTAATTTGTCGACTTATTTTTATTTATCGTCGATCTGACGTAATAACTTCCATAAACTCTTCTTTATAAAGACATGACTTCTTGAAGAAAGGTATGGAAGATAAATGGTAGACCTTGGGAATGGTTAAAGAACCAATTTTTTCTATGGAACTTGAGACTTGATCAGCTATGTACAATAGATGACTGTCAGCTAAGTGCAGAGAACTGAAAATTGTAAGCTCTGTACAATTACAGACATTCCCCTAGATCTGCCACGACTGCATTACACACTGGTTTGAGTGTAAAGTAATAGCTGGGAACCGTTGTCAGCTACTGCCACTACACTTGATTTGGCATCAACAGCAACACATGAAACTCCAACACCTGCTGATTGCACAAGTTGGAAAGATGGAGATGTTATTTACCGAGGAACAGGCAGCGTCGTAACATAAAACAGACAAATCATTCAGCTTGGTAAGACAGCACCACATTAAAATAGCACCAACTAAGAAATAAGCATGACGACAGTTTCTTTGCACAATGAATTATTTGACAATTCTATTGGAAGATTAATTATAAATGTGGAGCCAGAAAAGACAGTAGTGAAACATATTTAAGTAGTAAGTTCAGAATTATTATTCATTCAAGATAAAAAGTGCAACCATCATTATCTCACTCGTCTGCTACAAACAGATTAATACTTTATGCTTTCACGTCCCAACTGGTAAACTTTTTATTTTTGGAGATGTCAAACTAGTAAACTACTAGAACGGATAAGAAGTGAGCCTAGCTCACTTGGTTGGGGAGTGGATGTACAATCCTTCTACCTGGGTTCAAGCTAGCATCAATTTGTGCTCCAATTTATGTTTTCAGGATTTCCCTTACAATTTTCTTAAAAAAATACTACCACATATTTAAGAAGATATGGCCACTTACTGTTGAAGCACTGTGTACTGGTAAGTTTTCTCCCAGAAGACAATTCCCACATATACAAGAGGCCTTCATATGTTCCAGCAAATCCATAGTTACCAGTGGCATCTACAGAAATAGCCCTGGAAAGCAAAATGTGAATCACTAAGACACTGAGGATAATTCATGGTATGCACCTAGGTAACAGTACTCCTGTTGGCCTGCCTTCACCTGTACAAAATCTAGGCTGGCAATTCTTTGCAGACTCGGTACAAGTAATACATTGTATGTCATTGGAAACTGAGATTAAAGGCTAATGACTCATCAAGATATTCATCTCCTTTGCTTTTCACTTGCAGATAAGTTAATAACTCCGTCAACTAGTTTCTTCATGGTATGAAGCTCTGTATAAGTCAGTTACAACAATCATCTGCTGTCCCCGTTTTAAGCAATAGCATCGAGTTCCATTTTCAGCTCAATGGTGTCATGCATATTTGCTAAATATTAGAAGTAGCCAACTAATTGTGTTGTTCACCACGATATAGAGATGCGTGCAGGAAATCTTTGTGTTTAGGTAAAACTAGGGGAGTTGCATTAAATTGTCATGTCCTCTGGAGCAGGATATGAAAGCTTGATATGGCATTTGAGTCTACCAAGTAGACCACATGGCCAGTCATTCCTTTGTAAATAGGGGATGCTGCATGGATCCAGGGCAGGGATTCAAAAACAACAAATATAGCTAAACCCAGTCCTGGCTGACTTTTAGTCACAGGATCAATTATGGCCCAAATGTCACCCATTGGATCTCTGTTTATGATGAAATAGATGTGATGTATGCACATTTTTTCTCGGACAGATGAAACAAGGCTCCACTGCTCCAAAAAGAGAAAGAGATACTGATGTATACAAATAACCTATTTATTGATCGAGTGGCTGCTCATAGATGGCAATATGCCATCCCTAATGTATGCTAATGGATAATTTGGTCCCTTAGGATCTAATCCTAGTTTTCCTCTAACGAGATCTCGTCCCTTAGATGAATATCCCTAACTAATGCATGCAACAATATATGTATCATTACTTCTTAAACATGTCAAACATTAAATCTTGAAATGTATAATTCAAACTTTTCAAAAAAGAAAGATCGCCTATGAAAATTTCCTATAGAAATATCGCTTGTGTGAAGTTGTGATAAAAGGTCACCCTGGGCAACGATGCTGAACTTGTATGATTATTATCATGTCCAGATTACATCAATGAATTTTCCCAGTATTTGTTTAATGCATTTTTATGTGAATTTCGCCAAGGTGGCACACCACAACCCTGGATACGGATCAATACTCATGCTTGGATACCCTAGGGACTGCAACTGAAGGAACACCTCCCATAAAACACAAGATGGCAGTTATTCAAACCTGTTGACATGACTGAGTGCAACAATCAAATTGTAACATTATATAAATGAACATTGAGAAGTGAAGATACCTTGGATCAAAAACATTTCCCATAAAAACTTTGTTGTTTGCCAACAGAGCTAGCCTCCATCGAGCATTGTGTTCTTTTGCTCGAAGGTCGTGTTGATACTCGGCTACTGAAGCAGAAGATACCATAATCCAAACAGCTATATCTTCTCCTGATAACATCTGGATGGGCTCCTTGTCATCTTTTCCAGACGTGTCACTCACTGTGATCTCTCGTAACCTTCTCTCTATGTCATCGACTGAAGCATGAATGACATCCTCCTGTAAACTACAGAGGCCTAAAGGGAGAATCTGGAACACAATATTTCCTGGAGCTGCAAAAGTTGACAGAAGTGTTCGCTTGGAGATGTCCCTAAGGAAATTATTGACTTCAAATCAGATGTTTACTTGAGAGTACACATAAAAATTAGTGGACCAGCAAAACAACCATGATTAAAGCAAATCAAAAGTCAGATAGGAATGATGCCGCATACAAGGATTACATTGATAATGAGCATCCATTTGCCAGTAGTTCTTCTCTTCACATAGAGAAAGTAGAGCTGACAAAAGAACCCCACAGTATGCTTATGCAATAGAACTGGATTATTCATCAACTTTAACAGGGTTCTATTGCTGGCGATTGCTGGCAATTGGGTGGTGTGTGCAGCACGTGTTAGAGCTAGGCTCATGGCCGATGTATAAGAAGATTGTATATCAGTATATCAACAATGAGAACAGAGAAAGTGATTCGACAAATTGCCCAAATTAACCAAAAGGTTTATGGCAGTCTTTCCAGAATATTATTTTTCAAAACATCATTATTCACTTCTAGATGAGCCTCTGCACTGAGTGAATACGCACTTATTGGTTTTGATTCACCTTATCAGGGAAAAGTCTTTCATAGTTCTGACCTACTCCCTGCTCGGCTGCTCCTAGTTCAAGTCTGTCCTAATCTACTTCTATAACTAGTTGCTAGTTCTACCGTTACTGAATTCTCCAATACCCCATTTGTCTTTTGGATTTCGGCAACTCAAAGAGCCTTAGTGCCAATTTGAATCTTGAATATCTGAGGGCTTCTAATAAGACACTCTACATGACGTTATTCAGTACATTTATGCAGTAGGATACTCCCTTAATGATTTCTTTAATTTGGGTAAGATGTAATATTATATTAGAGTCATCGCTGTGAACCTTGAATTTCGCCCTCACTTGGCAATTTGTTTTTTAGTTTCTCGCGGAGAAGATACTGATGAAGGCTTATGCAAGACTAGTCGCACAGCAGTATCCAAACCACAAAGCAACAAAATAAAGATAATGATGTCAAGAGGGAAGGATCCTAATTTACCACAAACAAAAGCCGCCTGCACCATCATGACCAATAATGAGAGAGCTGCTTTTTGGCATTTTTCTGAGCTCCAGTATTGAAGGACCCACATTACCCAAACTAGAGATGACATATTCCTCAGAGATTGCACTGCAAATAACACACAGAATACTGAGATTAAATGGCGTCCATCCAAGAGTTAGTACAGGAAATCTAAGTCTAGTACATCACAAGTTTGACAGGACATCATGTGAATGCAATGTATCACTTATAGAAATGTCTAGCAATCAACATGAACTTGGTCATAACTAATGCATTGCAACAATACTGGAAGTATTATAAGTATGGAGAATCAGATGGGGACTCTCTCGCCCCCGGTGATTCCTAAAAGAAGTACGGAGAATACTTTGGATGTATGAAAAAAATAGCTAATAAAAAATGTATTCGTCTACAGGACTAGGCCATCCACAGGACGAAACAAATACGCCAAAGCTAATAAAGCAATGTCTTAATTCCTGTTTCAGAAATACCTAGGTCTTGTAAGCTGTCAGGCAGCAAATAACCGTTTTTTTTTTGTTTGCGTATTGGACCTATAAACTGGGGTGTGTGTTTCGTTATCCTTCTGGTAGTGGAACCGGGCTCCCAAGAGGAGGCAGATGAAATAATGTTAATAAACCAATGCAATATACAACACAGATGCTTTCTCTTCAAGTAAGGAATTCTAGATATATTAGGGTATGACATATTGATGATTAGACTTATCCTTCACAACTTTTACAAAAAAATACAAATAGATAATTGCAAGCAGATTATATAACAGTGTGTAGCCACAACTCTAATTGTGTGCTGAGATATTATATACATATATAGTAGGACTCCTATGAACAGAATTGTAGTTGTTACTGAATGTTAAGGTTTTCTTATACATGCTAAATTTACAATATTTGTATGTGGGTCCACCGAATAAGTTGTGTAGTTTTCACTGTTTTATGAATGTACAAATATGCAACTTTCTTTTATTATGAGTGTAAGAATGTCCATCTCAGAGTGAGTGTGATGCCTTCGACTTCCATTGTTTTAATCATATAATAGAAAACAGGTTGCTACACACTGAATGTAAAGGGATAATTACGTTTCCAAGTTCCAACAATATAACCAATAACATGGCGACGTGAGTAACAGTGTAACACTGGAAAAGTCTCATACCATGCTGGCAGTAAAATTCGTAGAAGGAAACTTTTAATGGTGATAATACAGCAACTATACCTCCAGCCAGTGACCATCATCCATATATGCAAGTTTCTGCTGTCTTCAACTGCTACAACATAATTTGGTTCACATATCAAAAAGCAAGACACTGTCCCATAAGGCATCAATTTTGTCAACAGTGAAATGTAGCCAAAGTTAACAGATACAATCTTCAGAGAATTGTCGTCACACTGATCCGATTTGCACATGGAGCATGAGCAATCAAAACTTTGCATCCTGTCAATAAGTTACGTGATTAGCATCAATACAAGGGGTACATCAAACATGTCCTGCATGGCAATAAGGGACAAGATTACAACCTGCAACAAGGTATTCTTATACTGCTAAGGAGGACCAGAAACTGACCATCAGGTGTAAACTGTATCCCGGATTGTCCAAATGTAGACTGAACCAAAAAATAAGTATCAAACAAACGAATTAATGCGCTTTAACTGACAAAAGGTTGTATACATAGAGAGCTCTTACATTCCTTGTAGAAGCCTGCTCCAATGAGGGAAGTAGAAGGGAAGTGTAGCCAGCAAAATAAGGTGGTTCTTCATGGTGATCCTTAGGAATGATGCTGTACACATAAAGGAATCTCTCACAGCTCTCAGACAAACCACAAATTACATAAACGTGTAAGCTGCTATCGTTTTTAGTGTTTAGCATGACTGACAAGACAGGCATTGGGTGCAGGTAGCAGCCAATAAGCTCTAAATTGTGATCTGATCCTTTTGTTGTTGTTTCTGACTGTTTGGATAGTAGGCCATTTACATGACTAATGTTAGAAAGTACGTGATCAGCGTGGTGGTCTAAAACACTGTGTCCATTTCCCAAGTTCTTGCGACCTGACCCATCCGTAGATATCGGTGAGCTATTATTGATACCTTCTTTTGGGTCCTTCGACTGCTGTTGGGCTTGCTTTGGTTTAACATCGTTGTTGCCATGATTGCCGTGTGCAGGGTAGGAACTATCATCCGTGCCAAACTCTTCCTCTAGGCAAGCAAGGAGCGAATCGGATAAAATATACTGACCTTTCTCGTGATCATATACCACATCATGTATGTCTTTACTGTTGTGTACCTCAACCTGAGACTCGGAAAATTCAGCATGATTTTCCATTCTGCTCTGTAGCAACTTTGAGTCCTCATTAGGTTTCATCGAGCATGCATCATCAGACTCATGATGGTGAGCACCCATAGGTTTGGATGCGTTGTCACCGATATGTCCATCATCCTCGAAACTATCTGCTACAACAGCTTTCATGTCATCTGGTTTAGCGATTTGTTCACCATTGGCGCTGCTGTCTTTAACCGCTCCACACAGAGGCTTCCCACTGACATGTGTTTGAGAACCATTCATATTCCCTTCACCAATACTTGTAGGCAAAGTTGCACCTGTTGAAGGAAAGAGACTGTTAAGAAGGACCATACCATTCTTACACATTGGGACAAAACTATTGGTCACATGTTGTGAAACTCTTAAGTATCATTTCAGCAAGCTGATTGGCCAAAGAAAATTGGCTTTTCCAAAAGGAGAGGAACATTTATTGATTATGATGAATCAATTTCTACAAAGTGTATATTTCTTTTTTCGCAGATTGGAACGTATATTTTCCATAGAATAAACAATAGTTACCTTGGCCCCCATCAGCAGAGGGATTTTGAGCTGAAGCGCTTCTCGCTACAACTTCAGGCTCTTCTTTCTTTTTTTGCTTAATCTTCCTTCTTCTGTAAGTTTTTGTCAGAAGGGGTATCGCTTGGGGAAGCAAAAATGCCATCATAGACCTAGCTACTTCTTTCTCTGCTAAATCCAGATCAGACTTTTCAGAGCCCAAATAAGAACTGGAAGATAACCCATCTTCTTGAGATGAACTTGGGGCATCATCTCCCAAATTATCATTAACCAGAGTGCATTTTGAATCAAGGGGTATTTTTTCCAGCAATGGAGGCATAGATCTTGAAGTAGAAGAATCCCACAACTGTGCATTATTTCCAAGACCTCCCTTAAACATTGAAAAACAAACAGCATTATCAAGCACTGGCCTTTCAACTATAATCTAGTGTCACAATTCAGAGTTGCTAAAAAATACACAAGTAGGCATCTCATATCTGACTAGCAGCTAAAACATGACTAGCAGTTTAAGAGCGTGATAACCAACATTAGATCTTTTACATCCTGCTGGGGTACAAATTAATTTATTAATTGCAATTTAAGACGTATTTGTGCATAACCATTGGATTGTAGCAAAGAAATATGTGTAAGCAATATAAATCTAAGGATAAAAGTATAACAGCTATGATGCAAAAAAATATGCCCTTATTTTTTTTAGCAAGGAACATGCCACATAGATATTCAGTACACAAAGCTTTGTGACTCCTTAAGGGAATCAAATGAAAAGGCATATGGTTTTCTAGAATGCAGCCCTGATTCCTGAAGCTACAAAGAATTACCTCAAAGTCGAGTAGAGCTAAATATTAAATATTATACTCATGAAATAAATAAAAATTCAGACGGCAGAAGACTGAAACAAATTATATGGCAGTAGTGGTCTGCTTTTCCCTCTCGGTCCATCCAGCTGGGACAAGTGATGTAAATTTCAAATATATTCTTCTGTGGGATGTATATCAAATATCCGATGGTGGATCACATCCTGTGCAACAAATGGCAATCTCTATAGCACAATACGGTGTAATTTCATCCATTGTAAGCTGTGATGTACTAGTTTATTTTTGCAATCAAAGACTAAGTATACTGCAGGTGAAAAAATTCCAAACTCAACATACCTTGTTTGAACTTTGATGGGCAGATTTATCCAACTCATCATTGCAATTATCGACTGAAGTAAACATATCCTGGTAGTGGGCTCTCTTAGCAATAGCTTCCTCCTGGACTGGGTTCATAAATCTCTTACCAGTTCCGTCTGTCTCATCCAGACAAACATGCCGCTCTTCATAATCATCGGAAACATCAGTTGCAACCTTGCCGGTTGACTGTGAAGCAGAACCAGAAATGTTTGGAGAAGACATGTCTATTCCAAATCCAGTCGAATCTACAAGAAGCTGACGAAGCAGTCTCTGAACAGATGCACTTTTAAACCCAAAAAGCTGCATAAGAGACAATAGAAAAACTAGACATTTATAATCTTGCTATGGTAAACAGTGCTGAAGGCATGCAATTATGGTCTGTTGAAAATGTTACTGAAGAATCAAGATAGCAATGGTCAACGTCTGCTTTACAGTTATTTAGTACAGGTTAGCTTCTGATGCTTTTTGAAGTGTTGTGTATTAATTAAGTGAACATTCGTACAATCACGCATAGCCAGTTCACAGGTCAAGTAGCTTCTGATGTGAATGATGGCAATCATCTTAATTGTTAATCGTGCGTGTACGGTTTTACAGAAACTACACAGGGAGTGAGGCAATGCCTCAGCTATGAGATTCCTGGTAAAAGCAGACTAGAAAGAGCATTTTCAGTGCAATGTGCAGTATCAGGTAACTAAATAAATAGATATGAATTTAGAGCATGCCTCGACGCCATCAATCTTCTGAGGGAAGCTCCCCTCCCTCTGCCAGTCCCTGACTTTAGCCCCCATCTTCTTGTGCAAGTTCTTCCAAGCTATATCCGGGGTCTGTCCTGCTCCGGAATCTCCTTTGGTGGATGTGACCTGCTCATCAGTTTTTATTTCATATACAGTGGGTCAGCATCCAGACAGCAGCAAGTGGTAGCCAGTAATAGAGAAGATTGTGTTGGTGTGGACCTGGAATAGAGGCCCTCTGGGTCCTTCTTGGATTTCCATGGCGTACGATATCCCGGAGAAATGGCGGACGGCATGGTAGCCCACAGGGTACGGGTACCTATCCTTGCCCTTGGATGCGCAAACAACGGAAAGTGCAAGGATTAGTGAGTAGAAACAAATAGGATGGTTCAGTATTACACTGACCATGAATTTCACATGTAAATTCGACTAACAAGCCCTGAACTCGACGCTGAGAGCTCACATACTAGTTCAGAACTATCAGTATTCAGTCGGTACAGCTCAATAGATGCAACAAGATACTAATAGCGCATATCCGGCACACAATAGTGATGTTACGATCCGAAGACACCACAGTCACGCGGTAATCGACAAGCAAAGGTGAAGGCGCTGCCCAATTTGGAACAGGATGCAAACCCTAGAGAGAGAGATGGAGGGGAAGTGCAAACCCTAGAGCAACTCCAGTACTTGCGCTCCCATCGGGCGCCGCCGCGGTAGAGAGCCCCCGCGGAAACCATCTCGATGAAGCGGTCCCCTTCCGCCTCGTCCGCCGCCATCTCGTCTCTTCTTCTCTTCCGCCGGCGAAAATGGGTGAGAGCGCGATGTGGTTGGTTTTGGTGGGGATTTTTTCGGCTGCGCGCGCGGCAAAAATTATTGGCGGGAGACCAAAACTAAAAACGACTCCGCTGGGGATCGAACCCAGAATCTCTGGTTTCGTAGACCAGCGCCTTATCCATTGGGCCACGGAGTCATTGTTGTTAGTTTTAACCTGAAGGGTATAAATTCTAATGTTTTTGCGTCTACAAAACTGGCCATCCAGATCCACAAAGTTGTATACGCGTGAAAAATAATACAGTATGTTCGACCGGTGCATCACTGGGCTGTTCAGTCCTCCGGTACACCTACGGTCTCATGTCTCCTCTCGATCTCCACCAACGAACATTTGATTGATATATTGTGTCTAGACAGGGTGCTTCAGCTTGTTGGCACTTGGCAAGGAATTGAGCATGGTCTTGTGCTTCTCAAAAAAAGAGTTATATATAGGGGGGGAGAAGAACCACTTTATCGAAATATAAAGTCTCCACATGATGAAAAGGTGGTGGTAATTATTTGGTTCCCTTGTGTTGTGAAATTTTGGTGGCTTGTCATGGGGAACATTGAAATGTTTTCACGGTAAAATAGAGTAGTGAAGAGGGAGAGAAAATTAAAACCTAATTTGGCATACAAATGTTCCCTGAAACATAAAGGTATTTGCTTGAGGGTTGCTAGAAACAACCTTGTAATTTAGCTTAACATAGTTAAATGTTATCTCCATGTTTTACCTAGTTATCGTATATGTGGTTGCGGTGGTGAGAACCGCGGGTGCCATGCTTCGGGGTGTTTCCGAAAAAATGAATTATTATTTTTTATGAACTTTGAGCTGAATCTGGTGTCCCCGGCAGAGCCCGGGCTTGCCGAGCCGAAGCTCTGCCACAATTTGAATGATGGGATATAAGTTCTGTGTGGGAAGGGTTCTAGGCATGTTCACCGTGGAGAAAATTAAGCTTCATGCGTGTGTGCGAGGCATTCATTTGGCATTAGACATCCACATGTCTCACTTAAGACTGATTTCTATATGCATGTGCAATGGTGAGTACCTTCTCTTCTCATGGCTAAGTTAACTTATATTGATTGTCTATATGCATGTGCAATGGTGAATACCTTCTCTTCTCATGGATAATTCAACTTCTATTGATGTGAATAAATAGGCGTTGGGATTATGTGACGCCTCAAAGACATCCAACTATCCAAGTAATCAATTTTAGGTGGGAACGGACTCAATAGATCATTTGATAGCTTTGTTTTGTAAGTGTATGGGAAATATGAGTGTATTGGTCAGTGAAGTTTCTCCATAAGTGTTGGACCTAGCTGACTTGTAGGATGTCAGTGTTTATATATTTATTTAAAAAAAATTCTTACCATTTATATGTCTATGTTTAATATTTCTTTGGGAACAATGTAGTGTTTCAAAATAAAGACAGAAATATAAGAATGATCATACAAAGCACGTGGGTATGTCGTAATGATAATCTCATCATTCAGAGGAAGAGCAAAATAGAGTAAAAAAATGAAGTGACAAATATTTACAAGAGAATGTCTGGTTTATTATGTAAGAGAGAAAAAGTGTTCACGGTGGAGAAAAATGGGCTTCATGCGTGTGCGCGAGGAATTCATTTGGGATTAGAAATGGTTCCTACCTTCGGATTTCACGGATAAGTCAACTTTTGTTGTTTTGAAGGCAAAAGCGTTGGGGATTATGTGATGCCTCCAAAACATCCAAATAATCAAAGTTGAGATTCGAACGCAGCGGCTCGTTTGATAGCTTTGTTTTGTAAGCGTGTGAAAATTATGACTATATTGCTCAGTGACGTTCCTCCAAGAGTGTTGGGCCTAGATGGCTTTTAGGATGTTAGTTAATTAGTATATTTGTTTTCAAAAGCTGGCTATTACATTTCAATGTTTAATCTTTCCTGAGCATCAATGTTGTTTTTCAAAATAAAGACATAAATATAAGAATGACTATCCAATCACGTGATGCCCTAAAGATAATCTCATCATTCACACGAAAAGCAAAACAAAGCAGTAAAATGATGTTATAAATATTTGCAATAGAAGGTCAGGCTGCTGTGATACGAGAGAAAATATGTTCACTGTGGAGAAAATTGAGCTTCATGCTTGTGCGTGAGGCATCCATTTGGCGTTAGACATCCACACGCCTCACTTGAGACTGGGTGTCTATATGTGCAATAGGTGCTAGCATCTCATCTCATGGTTAAGTCAAGATCTGTTGATTTGAAGAAAAACGTTTTAGGGATTATGTGACGCTTCCAAGACATCCAAATAATCAATTTTAGGTGGGAGGCAACTCAGTAGCTCAGCTCATACGGTAGCTTTATTTTGTAACTGCCCGAAAAATATGGTGTGTATTGGTTGGTGAATTCCCTCCATGTGTGTTGGACCTAGCTACCTGATTTGTAGGATGATAGGTATATTTTAAAGTTTGGTACCATTTATATTTTTACATATACTCTTTCCTAAGAAACAATGTAGTATTTTAAATAAGACACCAATGTGTTTTGTCCTAATGATAATCTCATCCTTCACAGGAAGTGCAAAATGGATTCATAAATATTTACAAGAATGTAAGCCAAGAAAATGTGATATCGTACAAAATAAAAAAAACAAATATATGAACATGTGGGATGTCCTAGTGATAGTTTCTTTGTTCACATGAATAGCAAAATGAATTCATCAATATTTTAAAAAATGTAAGCAGAGAAAAGTGATATCCTACAAACTAACACACAAATATATGCGCACATGGGATGTCCTAATGATAATCTCATCATTCACATGAAGAGCAAAATGAACTCATAAATATTTACAAGAAGAGAAAAAGTGAGACAGTAACAAAATAAAAGTAAAACAGGTCGACTCCGTCCTAATGATAATCTCATCATTCACATGAAGAGCAAAATGAACTCATAAATATTTACAAGAATGTAAGAAGAGAAAAAGTGAGACAGTAACAAAATAAAAGTAAAACAGGTCGACTCCGCTGGGGATCGAACCAAGAATCTCTTGGTTTCGTAGACCAGCGCCTTATCCATTGGGCCACGGAGTCATTTATGTATATTAACGCTTTTGCATGATCTAAACTGTTTAGTAGGCACGATCACCCTTAAAAGTATGATTCATCGGCAACAATTCTTACAATTAGAGCAGATACCGGCCTAAACGTGTT
This sequence comes from Poa pratensis, assembly GCA_947311845.1. NCBI lineage: Eukaryota > Viridiplantae > Streptophyta > Magnoliopsida > Poales > Poaceae > Poa > Poa pratensis. Next base: position 35,135,597 of record CAMZMU010000083.1, on the reverse strand, counting down.
TGCGTCTACGTTCCCTGTTTACACTTAAGGAAGCATCCAAATATATTGCTTACTACCTTGGGCAAAGAAAATCTACCATAGTTTAAAATATCATTCAGCAGACATGAAAACATGCCAATATCAGAGAAGCCAGCAGCACGAGAGACAACTTCGCTAATATATGGGTAATTCCAACCATACATGTTGCCAGATTATTGAGGAAGAAACTAATTAGACTAGCTCATATGTTTTTTTATCCACGTCGTTGCCTCACCATCCCCGAGCGGCACCCTAACCCTAACCTTACGCGTCGTGGGCCCTCCCCCTTGCCGCTGTTGGCACAAGTTGCGGGGCAAAGCCCGTGTAGCGCGGCGGCGGGGGGCTTCTCAGCGCTGGAGCGACACACTTGGTGCACCCTTATAGTGGAGTGACTTTGTGTCCAGTCCTACGACCCTTAGAGCGAGATGGTGATGTGGCTCCTCGTGGTGTGTGTACGTCTGTCGCTTTGGTTCCGACTATCGGCGTGGTGCTGGGGGGGGGGGGGGGGGGGGGTGAAAAATTGACCTCGGCTAGTGGCCAGAGCCTGTGATGGCGACGCCTTGAGTGTCTTCTCCTTCCTAAAGGCGTCGTCCATGTGAAGCTTCCTCGCTTCCTTTTGCTACTTCCGGGCGAAATTCTAGATTCATGGATCGGATGATGCCGACGCTCATGTGTCGTTCCCCCTTGGGGACATCATCTTTGGAGTTGTGCATCTCCTGGAGGGACTGATGGATGGTGTCGATGGTGGCTGTAGGGTAATGCGTGGTGGCTTTGCACGCCCACGACGATGGTGATGAGCAACGTGGCGATACCACCATCTAGCTGGATATCCAACCGTCGAATTTGCATCACACGAGCGATATGATTCTTACTAATTGATGTATTGATAATACAAAAAATCATATTAATGCATGGTTTTTAATATTATTTTTTTGTTAATGCATGTCCGTCAATTTCTTGTTAGTACATGAATCCAAAAAATAAATTACATAAATCCGAAAATTATGGATAATGCATTGATATTTGAAAAAATATTGATAATTTGTGCGCGGATCATAAAGCAGTTGGACGTCCGAAATAAGCAGGGGACATCCAACTAGGTGTGCAGTTGCATTTTCCTGGTGATGATTGATGGTTTCGTTACGACATGATCCTTTTAGTCGGCTTCCTGTTCGGTAGTCGCCTTTTTATAATCCGAACATTTCAAAATTAATTATACGCAATTCTAATATTTCACATGTCTCTACAATTTTTCGAAATCCAATATCAAAAAAATACAAACCATCAAATACAACATTTGCTTGAAATTATAAGAAAGCTTCTGAATTTAGAATTCTAACCCATGATTTCCTACTTCGTACAACTGTGACGTTATGAGACATCTTTAGGAGTTTGGCCCGATGTTTGTTTGTAAAGAATAATTCAGTATACTGCGGACCATCGAGGTGCCAAAATCTTGACAGCCGTCCAAGCAAGATCCAAATTCTGGTCAAATGTCAAAACTGATATTTTTTTTGTAAGATTTGATCTGGATCATCAACCTATCATATTATGAGATGTTTGACATGTATGAATAAACTGTCGTAATGTCGTTTATTTGAAGCCTTTTTTCTTGTTTCTGAACCGAAGTGCATGACTACGATTTTACACTAGTGTGGGCCGCACTGCACTGTGCACAATCATGATGGTGAATTTGATGATCAATTTGTACTCACTAAAATGAATCAATAACTCAATCCAAGTGAAAGGTAGTTCCGAAAAAAAATGCTATATTCACTTGGTCACAGATATGGAGACTTCCTCCTTGTTGTTGGCTGTAGTCGCCTGCGGCGATCTGTACTTGTAGATGCTGGCGAAGTAGAGGAAGACGGCGAGGTTGACGGTGCTGAGCACGGCCAGCAGCCAGTACAGATAATCAAACCTGCCGACGTTGATGTTCTGCGCCAGCCACGACGGTCTCCCCTCCACGACGTTCCCCGTGGCCGCGTCGACGGCGTTGTTGATCGCCGTCGCCACGAAGCACCCGAGCCCGCCGGCGACGGCGGCGTAGGCGGATCCCACGCTGCGCATTGCGTCGGGCGCCTCCTGGTAGAGGAACTCGATGAGCCCGACGAGGCAGAACACCTCGGCGATGCCGATGAGGCAGTACTGGATCAGCAGCCAGTACGCGCTCAGCCCCGGCATCGGCGTCAGGAACAGCCCCAGGTACCCGTGCTCCACCGCGTAGCGCCGCCGGTACCGCTCGAAGATGCCCGCCCACACGACGGAGATGATGGAGAAGGCGAGGCCGATGCCGACGCGCTGCAGCTGCGACGCGCCGTGCGGGTGCCCGGTGATGCGGCGGGCGAGCGGCACGAATGTCTGGTAGTAGAGGGCCAGGACGAGGAAGATGGCGAGACAGGGGAAGACGGGCATGCAGGTCACCGGAAGGTTGGAGCCGAAGAGGGGGAGGGCGGTGTTGAGCGTGTAGGCCTGCTGCACTGAGAGCGTGAGGAACTCAGTGAGGACAACGCTGAGCATCACAGTGCACGTCGGCACCGGCAGCAGCCGCACCAGAATCTTCACCTCCTCCACCTGCGTCACCGTGCACAGCCGCCACGGATTAATCTCTCCTTCTTCGTCTTCGTCTTGGATGAGCCTGAGCGCGGCCTTGTCGAGCCACCGGAAGTCGTCGGTGTGGTCGATCTTGGCGCTGCCGCGGATGGCGGACTTGGGCCCGGCCACCTCATGGAGCCCCACGTATCCGCCGCTGTCGAAACCGGCGTGGCGCTTCCGGAAGGCGGCGACGAGCACCTGCGCGACCCTGGTGAGCGGGCTGCCGCCCGGCGCCTTGTGTCGGTACAGCGACGTGCCGGCGAAGAAGAGCGCGTTGGAGGCGCCCATGGCGATGGCGAGCGCGCCGAACGCCGCCGCCCAGCCGTGGTGCATCTGGATGTACACGACGAGTGTGAATGCCCCGATGGCGCCGACGGTGACGGCGAGGTAGAAGAGGTTGAAGAATCGGTCGAGCCGGCGCTTGTAGTTGACGTCCCGGTCGTCGAACTGGTCGGCGCCGAAGGAGGACACGCACGGCCGGATGCCCGCGGCGCCGAACGCGGTCACGTACAGCGCGGCGTAGAGGTAGGCCATCTGCCAGGGCTTGGCATGCTGGCAGCCGCCGAGGAGCATGGCGAGCTTGTCGCAGCCCTGCTGCGACGGCACGAGCGACGGGAGCGTGGCGGCGAGGGTGAGGGCGACGAGGCCGAGGAGGTAGAGCGTGGCGAAGACCGCGATGGTCCAGTAGCGGCCGAGGTAGGCGTCGGCGAGGAAGCCGCCGAGGACGGAGGAGGCCTGGGAGATGCCGAGGAAGGTGTTGACGGCGCCGGCGGAGGCGGCGAAGGGGAGGTGCATGACCTTGAAGAGGAAGACGACCATGTTGACGGAGAGGCCGTAGTAGGCCATCCGCTCCGCCATCTCGTTGCCGAAGATGAAGAAGGCCGCCACCCAGCCGCCCGTGCGCGCGAGGTCGCGCTCCGGGATGGGCGCGCCGCGGATGTCCAGCGGCGTGGTGCCGACCGCGTTGGGCGCGCCGGTGAAGCGGCGCTCGTCGCTTTCGAGGAAGTGGGAGCCGAGCTTCTTGCGCTCGAGCGACAGAGAGGACGCCATGAGCGGCGGCGGCGGCGGCGACTTGATCTCCTTGGCCTTACTACTGAATGTTGGTGGTGGTGATGATGGAGATGGTTGCTCCATTACTAGAGCGGCAGGGCCGCCACCGCCAACGAATCGATTCGACTGAAGTGGAGGGATGAAGGGGAAGATGATTTTTTTGCAAGAAGCAGCAGAGTCTGGCCGGACCGGTAAGCAGCAAATTTATTGCAGCGGAGACGGAAGCAACGAGAAATTAATGGCCGCATTTAGCTCGACAAGGACGATGAATGAATGAAAAGGGAAGTGATGGAGAAGTGCGTTCTGTGTGTGTGTTTGGAGCTGCAGTAACAGTACGACTTCACACCATGGCCATGTATAGAAGCTGGAGTACATCACATAGTGGCCGGTCGTTAATTAACCTGGCCAGATAAATAATACTTCCTCCATTCCTTATAAAATAGTTTTTGCAGAAAAATCAAACTTGACTAACTTTGACCAAGATTTCAGAAAATATCATTAGCAATTACAACATCAAATCAGTTTCATTAGATTCATCATGAAATATATTTTTATTTTTCTTAATATTTCAAATATTGATATTTTTTGTAAAATCTTGGTCAAATATGGTCAAGTTTAACTTTTCAGGAAAAATTAGGGCATCTTTGGATGGTAGGAATTTCACAGGATTTTTGGAGGATTCTAATCCTAAGGATTATTTCCTATGTAATGCCTTTGGATCAAAACAATGGTGGTGCTACCCAAATTCCTATGGATTGGATTCCTATGCCTCAATCCCATAGGATTTTGAACATCCATTACAACCTCTTTTATAGACTCAAGCGTGTAGGATCGAGGCACGTTTCCTGTGTTTTTCCTGCATTGCATCCAAACGACTATTCCTGTAAATTTCTTGTGTTTTACAATCCTCAGTTTTACACATGCAAACCTGTGAGATTTCTACGTTTTTCCTATTCCTATGTTTTGGAGCCCTATGATCCAAAGAGGCCCTTATACACCTTATAACAAGAAATGGAGGGAGTATACTCAATAAAATACACTGAGACACGTGCACACAGGCATGGTGGTGCTTGATTTGTTGCACGCACGCACATAATAAGCTGCCAACACAACACATAGCATGCACGCGTGCTCCAACCACCGCACCGCACTAACCAATCACCACCTGGCCACTAAACAATACACTAACAAGGCAGCCTCGCCTTGCCACGATCAATCGACATCGCTCACGGCCTTGCTTGTTGACGATTCTCCACTTGCGACTTGACTGGAGTGCTAATTTATTTTTAAACGGGAACAATTACAAAAAAGACCTCGATAAAATTAGAAATTACAACAAGGTCAAAAACTATTACATAAAAGCCCTCAAAAGGATCGTGAATCCATGAACTTGGCCAACGACGACCAGCCTCCAGAGCAACCACTCCTGCTCCCGCCGGGGACACGACCACTTGGGAGAGCACGAGCGAGGTGCCGTTGTGAGGCTGAGAAAAATCCTTCGTTGGAGGAAGAACAAGCCCAAAAAACTGCCTCTCTCTCGAGCACGCGGGGCCAACCCTCTGGCAAAGCATAGCGGCGGCCCAACGACACCATCGCGGAGGTACCGTCGCAGGGGATGCAGACTCCTGAAGCTCCCAACGCCATCGTCGTCCAACAACAGCATCTAAACAGTCTCCTTCATCTCCCTCGCCGCCATGGACGGTTGAAAGGGAGGATCCTGTTACGAGACCATCGGGAGAGCGACAACAACAACACTTATTGTACGAACTCGTCCCCCTGCGCTCCTCCCTCCTCGGAAGCACCACGAAGAAACTCGAGCACGACCGTCATGTGCCACGCCAAGAAAACATGATGAAGAAGCTCGAAACCACCGGTTTATGTCGGAGATCCTTGCGACAGACTCCTCCACTCACAACTACGCTCGCTACTAGCTCACCACGGCGAAGACCGGCAACCACAAGCTGCACTAGATCTGGCCGGGAAGATCTACTCACATACGCCATATAGGAACAAACCCTAGACCCAAACCATCCCTAAACCTATCTAGGGAGGGGGGGTCCCATCCCCCATCCCCTTAGGCTGGCGGAGCCACCGGGGAGAAGAGGGAGATGAGACGGGGTGTTGGAGCGACTCTCAAAGGGAGGTGGGAGGGAGATGAAGAAGGGGGAAAAGAGAGTCCTAATTCAAAAGCTCTTCCTGTTAAAATTTGGGCCCATTTGGGCAGCCCAATAAGAAATTCCTGAAATCTCAAATTGGCCCATGTGCATGGCAGAATTTTGGAGGTGCAAGTGGTGCTAAAGTTTAGTCCCACATTTCTAGTTGGAGGAGACAAATACCACCTTATAGTGGAATGTTGTACCACTTGGTGTACTAGTTGAGAATAGAAGGCTCTCTCGGCGCACTCCTCCTCCTCCTCCTCCGCCGCCGTCCGTCCGTCTCGTCACGACACGACGCGCCGCGGGTTGCGGGAATGAGCCGAGCCGATGCCTATATTTTTGCTGTTCAGGAAAATCGAGTCGCTAGCGTACGCGTACAGCTTAGCCAGTTCGGTCGCTCCCGGATCGTGGGCTGCTGCACCGACTCGAACGTGTCGACGTGGCCGGCCCTGCGCACTATATATTGCCGTGCACTGCGTGCGCCGTCACACCCGAACCAATCTAGGTTTTGCCAATCTCGTGCCTTGCGCCGCCACCGTAGTCTACTCCATCCCGTGCGCCGGCGTGCACCGGCGAACGGGACAGCAGGTCTCCGGAACCACTTGTCCTTGTGATCCTGTACGGGAGAGGGCGAATAAGGTTTTTGGGAAGCGCCCGCGCGACTGCTTTCAAGTTCTTCATCACGGCTCGACTTCCTGGACGATCTCCGGGTCCGCGGGCGACTCGTCTCCAACGTCGTCTTCTTCGAGCTGCTACCGTCGCCGCTCAAGCTGCTGCCGTCGCTGCTCCAACGACTACTTCATCTACAATTGTTCGGTACGTTCGTCACGTTCCGATGGCTGTGTTCGTAGATGTCTTGCTGCTGTTCATGTTAATTAATACGTCTAGTATTTTCGAGATTAACATGTTAGTAGCTCTTGCGATCATGCTTTATATTCTGGAATTAATCATGGAAATTATGCCTAATAATCCAACAATCCAAAAACCTTATATTTGTTATAGGCAATTTCCTGAGTTAAACATGGGACATCTATCTGATGCGCTGAGGCCGGACAAGTTTACCGGTGTGGACTTTAAGAGATGGCAGTACAAGACCACACTGTGGTTGCGATCTCTGAAAGTGTTCGAGGCTAGTGAGGGTTTACCTGAAGGAACTATATCTGACGAGGATCAGAACAAGTTCAAGGAAACCAATACTGCCTTTGTGGGACTCGTTCTGAGTGCTCTTAGCAACAAGCTGTTTGATGTGTACATGCACATTACAGATGCCAAAGAGCTCTGGGAGGCACTGAACGCTAAGTTCGGTGTAGCAGATGCTGGCAGTGAACTGTACATCATGGAGAGCTTCCATGACTTCAGGATGGCTAACAACCGTTCTGTAGTCGAACAGGCTCATGAGATACAGTGCATTGCTAAGGAGCTTGAGCACGCTAAGTGTGCCTTACCTGACAAGTTTGTGGCTGGATGCATTATTGCAAAGTTGCCCTCTTCATGGAGGAACTTCGCCACAACTCTCAAACACAAGAGACAGGAGATATCGGTTGAAAACCTGATAGCGTCTCTTGATGTTGAGGAGAAGGCTCGGGCTAAGGACACTGCTGAGAGAGGTGGTGAAGGTCAGTCTAGCGCCAACATGGTGCAGAAGAACTTTCACCATGGCAAGAGCAAGGCAAAGAGCAAGCCTTCCTTCAACATGCCTACCAAGACTACTTCTTTCAAGAAGAAGAAGAAGATGCTGAACAAATCTGAGCTAAAGTGCTACACTTGTGGAGAGCCCGGACACTTCTCTGTGGACTGCCCAGATCGTGCAGACAAGAAAGGGAAGGCGCCAAAGCATGTCAACGTCGTGACCGCTAGCAATGCTGATGGGTACGGTAATTTACCGATTGTGCTTTCAGTATTTCAATCTCCATGTTGGTGGATTGATACGGGTGCTAATGTTCATGTATGTGCTGACATCTCTATGTTCACTTCTTATCAGGTCGCAGATTCAAGCGTCTTAATGGGGAATGGATCACATGCTTCTGTTCGTGGTGTTGGCACGGTAGATCTGAAGTTTACTTCGGGGAAGATCGTGCAGCTGAGGAACGTGCAGCATGTCCCTACTATGAACAAGAATCTGTTAGCGGCTCCCTTCTATGCAGAGATGGGTTTAAATTAGTCTTGGAGTCCAATAAAGTAGTTGTGTCAAAGTTTGGACAATTTATTGGTAAAGGGTATGAGTGCGGAGGCTTGTTCCGCTTTTCATTATCGGATTTTTGTAATAAGTCAGTAAACCATATTTGTGGCAGTGTGGATTCGGATGCTAATGTTTGGCACTCTCGTTTATGTCATGTTAATTTTGGTTTAATGAGTAGACTTTCCAGTTTGAGTTTAATTCCTACTTTCACCATTGCCAAAGGTTCTAAGTGCCATAGCTGTGTGCAATCTAAGCAACCTCGAAAGCCTCACAAGGCAGCCGAGGAGAGAAACTTGGCACCTCTAGAACTCGTACATTCGGATCTATGTGAGATGAATGGCGTGTTGACAAAAGGTGATAAGAGATATTTCATGACTTTAATCGATGATGCTACTAGGTTCTGTTATGTATATTTGTTGCACACTAAAGATGAAGCTTTAGACTACTTTAAAATCTATAAAGCTGAAGTAGAAAATCAATTAGAGAGAAAGATCAAACGTCTTAGGTCAGATCGTGGTGGCGAGTATTTCTCCAACGTATTTGATGAATTCTGTGAGGAACATGGTATTATTCATGAGAGGACGCCTCCCTATTCGCCCCAATCAAACGGGGTTGCCGAGAGGAAAAACCGCACGCTGACCGACTTGGTGAACGCCATGTTGGACACTGCTGGTTTATCTAAGGCATGGTGGGGGAGGCTTTGTTGACTTCGTGTCATGTCCTGAATAGAGTTCCTAACAAGGATAAAGAGAAGACACCTTACGAGGAGTGGTCTGGGAGAAAACCATCACTTTCTTATTTTCGTACTTGGGGATGTTTGGCGAAAGTCAATGTTCCAATTCCTAAGAAACGAAAACTTGGACCGAAGACAGTGGATTGTGTCTTTCTAGGTTATGCTCAGCGGAGCATTTGCTATAGATTTTTAGTGGTTAAATCTGAGATACCTGATATGCATGTTGATACTATTTTGGAATCTCGTGATGCAACATTTTTTGAGAACATGTTTCCTATGAAGGATATGCATAGCATTGCTAGAATTTCTTCTGAGATATTTGCTGAACCTAGTACATCTGTTGATCATTCTGAACAACCACATGTTGAGGAAGTCCTTGAGAAGGATGACAATGAATCAGCTCCCAAGAGGAGCAAGAGACAGAGGACTGAAAAATCCTTTGGTGATGATTTCATTGTGTACCTTGTGGACAATACTCCCACGTCCATTGCAGAGGCATTTGCATCTCCTGATGCTGATGACTGGAAAGAAGCTGTCCATAATGAGATGGACTCGATTCTTTCTAATGGAACTTGGGAATTATCTGAACGACCCTACGGCTGCAAACCTGTGGGTTGTAAGTGGGTGTTCAAGAAGAAGCTAAGGCCTGATGGTACTATTGAGAAGTACAAGGCACGGCTTGTAGCCAAGGGCTACACCCAGCGTGAAGGCGAAGATTACTTTGACACCTATTCACCTGTTGCTCGACTCACCACCATTCGTGTACTACTTTCCCTGGCTGCCTCCTATGGTCTTATCGTTCATCAAATGGACGTAAAGACAGCTTTCCTTAACGGAGAGTTGGAAGAGGAAATCTATATGGATCAGCCTGATGGGTTTGTAGTAAAAGGTGAAGAGAGAAAGGTGTGCAAATTGTTAAAATCTTTGTATGGGCTGAAGCAAGCACCTAAGCAATGGCATGAGAAGTTTGACAGAACTTACTTCTGCAGGCTTTGCCATTAATGAGGCTGAGGTGTGTGTATTATCGCCATGGTGGGGGCGATAGTGTTATATTATGCTTGTATGTTGATGACATACTTATTTTCGGTACAAGCATGATAGTGATAAATGAGGTCAAGTCTTTCTGTCAAAGAGCTTTGATATGAAAGATCTGGGACAAGCTGATGTGATCCTGAACATTAAGTTGATTAGGGATGAGAGTGGGATTACGTTAACGCAATCACACTATGTTGAGAAGGTCTTGAGCCGCTTTGGTTATATAGACAGCAAGCCTTCTCCAACACCCTATGATCCCAGTGTGACACTCAGAAAGAACAAAAAGGAAACGAGAGATCAATTAAGATATTCTCAAGTGATCGGTTCACTCATGTACCTTGCGAGCGCGACGAGACCTGATATCTCTTTTGCTGTGAGCAAGTTGAGCAGGTTCATGTCTAACCCGGGTATTGATCATTGGCATGCACTTGAAAGGGTCATGCGCTATCTGAACGGTACAATGAGTTATGGGATTCACTATTCAGGGCACCCTGCGGTGCTTGAGGGATACTGTGATGCGAACTGGATCTCAGATGTTGATGAGCTCTACGCCACAAGTGGATATGCATTTATTCTTGGAGGTGGCGCAGTGTCATGGAGGTCTTGCAAACAGACCATTTTGACGAGGTCAACCATGGAAGCAGAACTTGCTGCTTTAGATACAGCTTCTGTTGAGGCAGAATGGCTGCGTGAGCTCTTGATGGACTTGCCGGTGGTTGAGAAACCATTACCGGCCATCCTTATGAACTGTGACAACCAAACGGTTATCATGAAAGTGAACAGTGCTAAGGATAATGCGAAGTCATCAAGACACGTCAAAAGACGCTTGAAGTCTGTCAGGAAAATGAGAAACTCCGGAGTAATAACTGTTAGTTATATTCAAACAGACAAAAACCTGGCAGATCCCTTTACGAAGGGACTATCACGTAATGTGATAGATAGTGCATCGAGGGAGATGGGGTTGAGACCCGTGAGCGTTACACCATAGTGGTAACCCAACCTATGTGATCGGAGATCCCGTGAATTAGGACCTGGGAAGAACAAGCTAGTGGTTTAACAGAGGAGAGTTATTTTATAACCCTCTCCGTGGGAAGATGCATAACTCTCACATTCTGTAAGGCAGGTTGGCAATATGCCTTAATGTGTTTCTGTTGGCTATTCGTAGCAAAGGTGCTATCCTACAGAGCGACCTTGAAAGAACACACCTATATGAGTCCGACTGTTAAACGTCGCAGTCTATGAGATTTGGGTGATCTCTAGTAAGCTCATGAAGAGACCAGGGAGTATGACGCATATGCTCCACCCGCGGGGTAGGCTACTGGCAGCCACGTACTGGTTATGACTTTGAGTGAAGTCTATTGGCACCAAACTTGCAATTCAAGGTTCGTCCATTGTTCAAGTTGCTGGTAGATGTAGCTTGAAGCTCTAGGCGGAAGTTCAACTTAACAGTCTCTGCTGAAACACTGGTATATAAACAAGAAACGAGGTTTGGCAAAATCTCTAAATGGGAATTTGAGATCTGGTGGGGGATTGTTAAATTTGGGCCCATTTGGGCAGCCCAATAAGCAATTCTGAAAATCTCAAATTGGCCCATGTGCATGGCAGAATTTTGGAGGTGCAAAGTGGTGCTAAAGTTTAGTCCCACATTGCTAGTTGGAGGAGACAAACACCACCTTATAAGTGGAGTGTTGTACCACTTGGTGTGCTAGTTGAGAATAGAAGGCTCTCTCGTGCGCACTCCTCCTCCTCCTCCTCCGCGCCGTCCGTCCGTCGTCTCGTCACGACACGCCGCGGGTTGCGGGAATGAGCCGAGCCGATGCCTATATTTTTGCTGTTCAGGAAAATCGAGTCGCTAGCGTACGCGTACAGCTTAGCCAGTTCGGGTCGCTCCCGGATCGTGGGCTGCTGCACCGACTCGAACGTGTGCGACGTGGCCGGCCCACGTTGTACCCGTTAGGGTTTCCCGAACCGCACTATATATTGCCGTGCACTGCGTGCGCCGTCACCACCGAACCAATCTAGGTTTTGCCAATCTCGTGCCTTGCGCCGCCACCGTAGTCTACTCCATCCCGTGCGCCGGCGTGCACCGGCGAACGGATAGCAGGTCTCCGGAACCACTTGTCCTTGTGATCCTGTACGGGAGAGGGCGAATAAGGTTTTTGGGAAGCGCCCGCGCGACTGCTTTCAAGTTCTTCATCACGGCTCGACTTCCTGGACGATCTCCGGGTCCGCGGGCGACTCGTCTCAACATCGTCTTCTTCGAGCTGCTACCGTCGCCGCTCAAGCTGCTGCGTCGCTGCTCCAACGACTACTTCATCTACAATTGTTCGGTACGTTCGTCATGTTCCGATGGCTGTGTTCGTAGATGTCTTGCTGCTGTTCATGTTAATTAATATGTCTAGTATTTTCGAGATTAACATGTTAGTAGCTCTTGCGATCATGCTTTATATTCTGGAATTAATCATGAAAATTATGCCTAATAATCCAACACTTCCACCGAAACAAAACGCACATACTACGTACCACAAAGCGTACGTCTTAAATTTACCAACGATAATGGATAGAGGACAAATGGCTCCCGAGAGCTATAGTGAGCTCGTTTTTTGAAAAAAAAAATCGAAAATGGCATTTTAAAGTTTCAAAACATTGAGAAACAAAATCATAGATATAGATAATGATATGATCTACAAGCGTGCAAAATTTGAACTCGGCATTCGTTGTATTGTGGGCTGGGAAAAAATGACAAATGGGTAGATCTGAGTACACAGTTTCAAAAACTTAACAAAATCCCGATTTGTCTTTTTTGTGAAGCCCAAAATACAACGAATTGTGAATTAAAATTTTCCACGCTTGTAAATCTCGACACTATCTACATTTGAGAATTTTTTCTCGATTTCATAAAACTCAAAAGTGTCTATTTCGATTTTTTCAAAAAACGAGCTCCCTGTAACTCGGGAGCCATTGCACTTTCCGACAAGAATGGTGCTACGGTGACTCAACGGATCGTACCAGCGGGACTAAGATGAATAAATGGATCCATCCAGCGTACTGAATCTGAATTATGGCGCCATCGCAGCACGAACGAAATGGACATCATCAATCCAGGACAGCCTAGCCTTGCCCTTCAATGCGCCATCCATGGAGCTAGCGAGCGGCGCGATGGGATCTGATCGCTGGGGTTTTGGATTCAAGTTGGCGCGCGCAATGTAGTTCAGACAGTAGTACTACTCCACCGAGCATTCTACCAACGGCCAACGGCCCTTGCATGTAGTAAACTAGATTCGAACGGCGCGGCTCGCCGCGCGGCGCTTGTTGCTTCTTTGAATTACTTGCCCGTGGTCACCATCATTTATACAAATCACTTAAAAGGATATTTATATCCATATGAATTTGATCACGGATATATAGATTTGAAAGCGTATCTTCCAAATCATATGAAATGAGTAATCAGAACATCGTACAATTAAAGTCTTTAGCAACAGGACTACCACAGTGGGCCTTCTGTCTTGGACATGTTCTTGTTGGCTGCCGCGATAGCTGCACCCTCCCTGGATGAGAAACTACACACGCAGTTGAGAACAGAGAAGCACATATAATCAGACAATGTTGGGGCCGCATAAATTCTGGCTGGATCCACCATCGTAGGAGACCGGTTGAACCTGAACAGTCTGAAAGTTTGAACTGCAATTAGGCAAATAAACATAAGGCAGTGCGGGGAAAACATGTGAACAAATATAATTTGCATGCCTAAGAAAGTGCACACAACCAGCCAGATTGCCTAGTACCTGTCCGATCATGCCTCCCAACAGATCCAAGCATGTTAACTAAGACAATTAAGTTCTCCCTCCGTGCTACTTCAAAAAGTAAAGAGACGTGTAAGCGTCATGTTAATGAAGACAAAGCAAATACATTCTTGCATTCTAAGCAAATGCTTGTGGAAATGTTTGTATGATCAGGTGAACTACTAACCCACACTATTAATTTGGGGAATGCACAAATATATATACTATATACAGCTTACATTTCTTGACAGAACACCTAGATTTTTATGACAATCAAGAGCCACAAATAAATAATTGTAAACTACAAAGGATATAAATTAAGAATCAGGAGTAGAACAGATACACTATTCTTTTAGGACAACAATACACATCAATCTAGTTCAAACTAAGCAACATCAGTAAGTGCATTTTTCACTCTAAAAAGATCATATTACATGCAAGAGCATAACTGTTTTAAAAAACAATGATGGAAACATGGAAGGTTCAAGGTAGTGTACCTTTATCTGTATAAGATGTCAATAAAAAAAGTAAGGATACAATGTCTCCGCAAATATAGATACGTTGTTTTTATTATTTTTTAACATCTTGAACTAACCTGCAGCATAAGACATATGCTTGTTACAAATTTGGAAAACATGAATCAAGAAATATTAAATTGTTAAAGTAAGCATTGGTCTTTACTATAACTATGCCAAGTAAGGTCTAGCTTCCAGTTCATACTGGGAGAGGCACAATCATGCTTAGTTCAAACTAAGCATCATCAGTAAGTACATTCTCGTCACAAAAAAGATCATATTATAGGTAAGAGCATAACTGTTTAAAAAAACAATGATGGAAACATGGAAGGTTCAAGGTAGTGTACCTTTAACTATTTAACATGCCAATTTAAAAAGTAAGGATACAATGTCTCCGCAAATATAGATACGTTGTTTTTCTGTTTTTAGCATCTTGAACTAACCTGCAGCATAAGACATATGCTCGTTACAAATTTGGAAAACATAAATCACGAAATATTTAAGCAAAAATAACCAAATCTTTAGACCGTAGTGCCTAATATAAGAAATGGATGTCTGGAGGTCAGAATTTTGTGAATCCTGAGGGGTTGATTCCTTCTATTATTCTGATGAAGAACTTGTGAAATACAATATATGACAAAATAAAAAATGCAGTATAATCCGATATACATATGGCACTCTTTACATCCATGTGCTAAATCTAATTATTATTGTACAATATGAATATGAGCTCCTCTCTGGAAGTAAACTTTGAAAAACCATTTCTTGACACAATGCCAAAATGGAAGCTAAATAGAAAATTATTTCAGATCACCACCCAAGAAACAACATTCATATCATAAACCATGTCACAGCAAAGAAAGTTCTTATTTCATTATGTTGGTCGAACCATAAGCTAATTAAAACAAAATTATGTTCAAGGAGATGCCTGAGTATAACTGAAGTGTTGAGAACAGCAAACTGGGACAATGATATGGACATCATTCTTTTTACCTCTAAAAATGGAATAGAGCCTTCCCTTGTTTGTGCCGTGAGCATTTTCTTGAATCCCGCATACACAACAACACATCAAACAACTTAAAACCCAATTAGTGGATCGAAATGAATGTATTTGAGTTGGTACCATTACCAATATTTAAAAACCATATAGCAATAGAAGGGTAGTAAAGGCTTCAATGTAAACAATACAGGAATATGCCTATCATATTAGGCTCACATGAGGGAGAACTAATTTTGATTTTTTTAGAATATCCATTGGTATCAATCCTGGGCACAATGAATCTTATATATACAGTCTATTAAGAATAAAAAACTTAAGGACATAACTGTAAAATCGTTGCAGCATACGTGTGTACTGACTAAAGATATAATTAATTATGGTAATGGATCCTAGAGAAATGTTTTCATATGCAGAAGTGTGTCACTGGCATCATCTATCAATATGCAAATCAAAGCAGGTGTCCTACAGTTCTACCACATGCTTAACTACACATTCATATGCGTCATAGTGCTCATAATCATGAGCTATCATCGTTGCAGTATCATGAAAATAGCTAGAAGTCTAAACTTTTGCACATTGCCTTCATCATGTGCAACTACACTTTATAATGGTGACTGCTAAAACTTGCTAAAACATTAGCCTCTAAAGTTTGGCAAGCTCTTATGGAAGCTAGTTTAGCATCTGCCAAAATAGGGTATAATTAGAGATCATCTGTCATTTTTACCCAAACTGATGCATCACACGGGCAGAACCCATAATAGTTTCTGAAGCTATAAATGGAGACGGAAAAGATAGAAGAGCCAATCTAAACCCGTGAATCACACAAACAGGGCACATAATCGAGCATACAAATGGAAACGTAGATACCATCATTGTTGGCAAGTCCTCTTATGTGCACCTGTTAGTACCACAAATATGTACAAACAACCACACAATAATACTTTCGGACCTGGTTAATACCAAGGGCAATCCACATAAATCAATCAGAAAGTAAAGCGGATTACGTACATGCAACTAACATAAAAGTTAACAGACGTAGAGAATACAAAGCACTATAGCAGAACTTGAAGCAAACTATATTTTAAAAAGGATAGCTCTGAAATAAAAGCATAACCTCAATTGAATCCCAATCATTCTCCAAAACTTAAAAGGCACAAGTTTCAGTCCAAATGAATACTCAACATTTGGTATTTGTAACTACACAATCTTTACCACAACAGAATTGAAACAACATCCAAGTAAAACAACATTTAAATCTTGGCGAACCATTAGAAATATGATTTCTTTATATCTCATTATAGCAATCATTCTAGTAGCTAATCAATTTAAAATCCTCACTTTATATACAAATATGATAGGCTGGAACCATGTATCTGCAGTTCCTTTCAGGTACACATCCTAAATCCTGTTGGATTTTAATAATATGACAAAGACACTCTTAGTAACAAAAGACATCATCTTACACATTAAAGAATCTGCATAGATAAACTGGAGCTGAAGGGGATGAGCTCACCGTGGCTCTCACTGTTGTTGACCACTGCAACAACTGTGTCACAGCAACAACCACAGCAACAACACATATGTTAGTGTGCTCTCCCGTGTCATCTCTAGAAGCTAATGCACCACAAATCAGCGGCGCCTATCCTCGAGTTGGTGTCCTCGCTAGTCTCTTTGGTAAATCTGCAAACGGTTCACAACATGGACTTCAGAACTTATAAATAATTTCAGAACAAAGACAAAGCTGGAGCTATCAGTTGATTTAAGAAATGATCCCAGAAAAAGTCTGAATTTGTACAAAAATTACATCAACATGGGCTTTAATGAGACCATCTTCTGCATGTCATAAATAATCCAGCAAAAAAACATTTTCAATAAAAACATGATTAGAGATTTCTTAATTCCTATATCCATCGTTTAGATTATGATTTAAATTGATAGCACTTCAGATTGACCATGCTCGAGCTGAATCAGTTGGACTGAGTACAAAATCGTCTGTAAGCAACGCTAACGTCAAATTATTATATCTATGATTTCTATTTAAAAGGCTAACAACTGAGAAAATTCCCCAGTAGTAGTCTATGCTTGTATAATGCTGACTTTAGATTAATTGTTTCTTCCATCTAAACAT
Organism: Poa pratensis; assembly: GCA_947311845.1. Taxonomy (NCBI): domain Eukaryota; kingdom Viridiplantae; phylum Streptophyta; class Magnoliopsida; order Poales; family Poaceae; genus Poa; species Poa pratensis. The sequence continues at coordinate 35,118,406 of CAMZMU010000083.1, read as the reverse complement.
AAACATGCAGTCAAAAAGGTACAAATAACAGGGCTATATGTATAACAAATGAATCCCACAATTTGTACGTGGTTTGGTGCCAGGAAAGGTAAATAACTAACAGAGTCAGCGTGAAAATTCCCCAGTAGTAGTCTATGCTTGTATAATGCTGACTTTAGATTAATTGTTTCTTCCATCTAAACATAAACATGCAGTCAAAAAGCTACATGTGTCTTTGACTAATTATGGAATTGCTTCTTTATCACATAATCATGTCTCATACATGATGGTCTAGAAAGATACCTGAATTACCATTCAGGTAGAAATATGAAATTCATTTGTGTAAAAGTAGCTCACCTGGGCTCGACCTTCATATGGGTATAAGAGGCAACATGTAGGGATGTTGGCCACGGCTAGGCTACCGAGGGTAGTGTCCTCATCTCTGTCGCTTGCTGCGCCCTTTCTTCATATGATGAAAACAATTGAGAACCATCACCAAGAGTATCATAGAAAACCGCCACAGTTTCATACTCATTTCATTTCTGGATCAAACAAATGACATGGAACAAAAACTCAATTAAATAACTATATTGGACCATGACCTACATAAAGGAAATCAGGGAAAAGGTAGATATTGACTAAATGATTAAGAATATCTACTGCAATCCTAATGAACTAAATGTACCCAACAACAAACCAATACAAAAATATCTCACCTAAAAGAAAAATTGCACATTTACCTAAAGGGCTAATCGAGTAATGTCAAGAATGATTAATTGCATATGCAAGGGAACCTCCATGGCACCTTGATATGGAGCAACTCTGGCCAACTATTACAGAAGAAGCGTCTCATACCAACAAACAATACCTGCAGGGTTACACTAAATTATTCATCACTCAGGTATAACTAAACCCTCCATTTGTATGACAATGGAACCATGATTTTTAGGCCAAACCATGTAATTACCTTTATACGTGGGGAGTATGACTGCAGATGTACCTCGTTATTGGCTTATTTGCTAGAAAGGAGGCATGCCACCAACAAACCAACCAAAAAGGAAGTACATGCGATATAATATATAACTGATTGTAGCTGCAATGGAAGTGTATAAATTATTAGGACATGTAAATTCGCAATAGTGATACATACAAGTACTGAATAAAACCCTAATATAAAGTGGTCGGTCTCACGTAATCACCAATGTGGAACTGCAATCAGGTTGCACAAAACTAAACCTACATACCAATCAGTATCAAATTTAGATCACAAGCTTACCACAACCAGCATCAAATCTCGCGGCACCCATCTCACCGTCCCCGAGGAGATGCATCGCCATGCGGCGAAGTGTTCTGGCCGAGAACTGCGAGCTCCACAGTCGGGAGCATTCGCTCGTGCCTTCATCACTATAAAGCATATGCCTGCAAATAATGGCTTTCTGAATTATTTCATGCAAAATCATTCAGGAGCAATAAATTAGATGCTAGCCAAAGCATGAAACCGTATAATAAACAGGGGAAAAGGTAGATGTAGTAATATGAGTAAAAAATGGATGTTTTTGTGCCGGTTGAGATGCTAGATGTACCTGGAAAGCACTAAACCATGATAATGGCTTTTCATGTACCAACGTCAAGCTGAGATTCCACTCGAACCTTGTTGCCTATATAAAATTAAAACAAAGCAGTTGTTATTTCCGGTGGAGGTAAAAATGACAGGGGCAGTGGAGCCAATATTGAAGACATCAAGACACATAAAATTCCATCTGCTTTCTGGAAATAAATAACAACCATAACCAGGCATAAACAACAACCATAACCAAAGAAGTGGCATGAACTGTAGAGATCTAGATGTACCTGAACCATAAGCAATTTATTCGCTCCGGCAATCATAGAATTCCATCCTTGATCGAGATAGATAATGATAATAATTTCAACGGAAACAACTGCATGTCCATGGTACCTAATTAAAGGAATGGCAAAAAATAAGTTAACCAACATGCATACATTGATTTTCAGATTTAGATCACATCCATACAACGGCTCATCCATACATCCACTTTTTTAAGTCACATAGGTGGCAAAAATAGTGCATCCAGGACCAGATCTGAACACAACTTGACACATCTGTGAAGCTTATTCATCCCAGCATATCAATACATAGTTCAGTGTTCTGCATAAAGTTTTAAGCTGGCTAGCTGGCAAGAGAAAAAAAACCTAGCAAGCATCAGCGTTACAAAGCAAGCTAGCTAGAATCTGCCTCCTCCGCATCTTCTAATCGATCATAGCAGCAGGCTAGCTAGCTCCATATCTCCATTTATAAAACCAAGCAGCACAAAGCTAGCTAGCAATTGCCAAAAAACTAAGCTAGCACCAGCGCCACAAAGCTGGCAGACAGTATGTACCTCCACCTCACGACCAAGAAGAAAAAAGTGAAACACCTAACCTGCTTGTCCATGCGTATGACGACTTACAGAGTTACATGTCGTTGGAGAGGAGGCCGGACGTTCCGGAGCTGCCAGCCGCTGCACGGACGCCGAAGACGAAGCCCGGCGAAGTGCCAGCCAGGGCCACCACACCAGCACCGGATCGGAAGCCCTCCGAGGCCACAGCCCTGCGCCTGTCCAGAAGACACCAAATCGAGCACAAAACGCAGAAATAAATCACCCACTGGGCCGCCATGGCCAGGGGCAGCTCCAGCCAACAGCTTCTTCTCCCCTTCATCTGTCGCCCCCATCCCTTCCAGCTTTCACTCGCGTGCGCCGCCGCCACCGATGGCTAAGAGAGAGAGAGAGAGGAGGTGAGACAGGAGAGAGAGAAATCAGAGGTGGAGGATGGAGATACATACCTGCCGCCGTGCCTCACGCCCACGGACTCCTTGTCTCCGTCCTTGCTGCCGAATTTGACCGCTGCTCGATGTGCCTCCTCCTCCGTCCATTTGCCTCTTGCTGCTCGTGGAGGACGTGGTGGCGCAGCGAGGCGGCCGGCGGCGGCAGGCAGCGGTCGGCGGCCAGGGGCGGACGGCGGCGGCAGGACCTGCCACCGCCGGTGGTCCGTCCTCTGCGCTCGCTCCTGCTCCTTCTCCCTCTCCACTGCCATCCCCATCTCCTCATCCACCCGCGGCGCTGCGTCCGGCGCCCTCCAACTGCGGGTGGGGGATCTGGTAGGGGCGGGGAGCGCTGGAGGAGGAGGAGGAGGAGGGGGCCATGGTGGGGAGGAGCACTGGAGGCGGGAGGGTCGAGCCGGCGGCGGGAGGAGGAAGAGGATTGGGGGAGGAGCGAACGCGAGGAGGATTGGAGGAGGACAGCGCGTGCGGGGATTGGGGGCCGGCGGCTAGGTTTTCCAGCACGGTGTGCTGCGTTTTATACCACAGACGCGAAATGACCAGAATGCCCAGAAAAGCTTCGTCGGAATAACGGCCACTGCCACCGCGCCCCGCTTTGCACCGAATCTCCCAGCCAGACAGTCGATGACGGGTGGGACCAGGCACAGTAAAAAAAAAAACCGCGTGATCGGACGGCTGAGATCGCATCAAGTTTCGAATGGACGGTCGGTAATTCCAAAGCTGTGGTGAGCCTCCTACCCCAGCATGATTATACTCTTTAGATGTGATTGGTACCAAAGGAGGTGGTAGAGAGTATTGGATTACTCTTTTTTTTTTTTTTGCATTTAAGAGTATTGGATTACTCCACCTTACACCTATAGTACTAGTATGTTGTTTCTGAATGAATTCTACTCATGCGTCTGCAACCAAAACCGCGCCTGATACTGACAGCCACGCATGCTCATGACCTGATTCTGACGGCACTGCACTGCATGCTTTCAAGTTGCACGATTGCTCAAGCTAACTACTTCCTGATTATGACAGGTAGGAAATTCTCTAGGATGTTTGCAAACACACCAGTGCTACTACTTGAAAGCACACAACAAACGCTAATGATTACACCTACATTCTCATTCACAGATCTAGTTGGTGGCCTAGTAACGGAAGAAGGAGTTCATGGTCCAACACTCGGCCTCCCTCCAGCCAGCCAAACCTCTCCAGCTACATTTGTCCACTACTGATGAAGCTAGTAGGTCTGGCGTTTCATTGTGATGGCCTATTGGCCTTAACATTAACCAATAGTAGAATTATACCCAGTCAACACAGAAATGTTACTCCTCACATTGACAGCAACGATACCATTCACAATATCCTCACATTGACAGGAACGACACCATTCACAATACCCTCACACTCATGGACAGGATTGCAAAGTAACATCACGCTAACTCGAACGCTCACCAGACTCTTCAGGTTTTTTATAGTGCGCTGCAGAATGATTCCGTGGACCAAAAACACATAGCCTGTGGAAAACAAACTATGCAATCACCAATCCCTAGCTCTGACAAAAATTCGGATGCTCTGGCCTTGCGAACAGGAACGACAAGTTTGCTTTTCACCGGACTTTCACCAGCTCGACTTCATAGATGATTGTCGAGTTCTTGGGTGCTTCTCCAACTGATTTGCCGTCCTTCTCGCTGAAGAATGATTGTGGCGCACAAGCAGCGCAAAAGGGTCGTTCATAGAGTATATGCTATATATACAATTGGAAGGTGAACATGTGAAATGCTTACCACAGGGATGGAGGGATAGTTAGCCTCCTTTTGTCACCAACATGCATACCTACAGTGAATATCATAAACTGAGAACCATGCTCCAAAAAATATCTCAAAACATTAGAAAAAACAGTGAGCTCCGAGATGATTACCATCAATACCAAGATTCCATCCAGGGACCACTACTTTCTCAGCACCTGTAGACAGCAAAATATGCATTTTAAGCATTTAAATTTGAATCATAGAATGGTACAAAACACTAGAGTTGTTTGTCAACATTTACCAAGCTTAAACTTGCAGGGCTTTTCCTTATCATTAGAGTGTACAGTTTTTCCATCCTGCAGCTTGCCAACATAATTGATGTAAACCTGCAGAGGTGAAGTGGACTTATTTACATATACTCCTTGGGGCAATGTGTGCTGTGCATATAAATTACGAAGTACTGAATGCACACTACTCAGTCAGACTCAATTATTGTTTCTCTTTTTCCGATATTATTGCTAATTGCCAGAAGAGCTTGGCCAAGCACATAGATATGAAACATACAATTCCATTCATGAAACTACAAGCACTGGGTGGACAGTTCAGAGAAGGAAACTCGGGGATACCTTGCTGCCATTTGAAGCCACTTTTGCATCTTGGTTCCCTGCTGACAGATCTTCTATGACCAGCCCATTCTCCAATGTTCTAATGTTGTTGGAGTGCTTCTTTTTCTTGGATTTCTTTTTTAACTCAGCTTCTTGTTTTGGAACTGATGACCCATTGACCTCTGCTTTGTCCCTGCTCATGTCATGCAACAAGGTACATATCAGTATTCACCAAACATAATAGAAACAGATATACAACTAAATATGGAGCAGAGATATACATTGGGGATGCAGGATCCTGATTGATGGTATCACTTTTTCTTTTCCTGGCATTTCTGCTCTCCTTTTTGGTCTCCTCCTTTGACACAACATTTTCAGTTTTGATTTCTTTGGAAACTTTACCGTTAGTTTTCTTGGCCAAAGAAGGCAAGTCTTCCTCTTTGGACAGAAAATCTTCATCTTCACTGCCACTATCAAATATTGAACGAGATTTGCGCCTGACAGTTGGCTTGCATGAAGAATCTTCAATCTTGTCCTCGGGGCTGTCAACTTGATGCTTCTTCTTCAAGCGTCGCTGTCTTTTAACCTTACCAGCATCCTTTTCAGAGGCTATGTAATAATTATTAGAATGTGCAAGCAGTCAATAGGATGGAAATTGGAGGTCATACATGTATTAGACAGCCAGAGCATCAAATGGCATTGTGTCAGCACAGAAACATGCAATGCGAACATAATAAGAAAATAAAAATAGCAACAATCTGGCTATAGAGAGACTTGTTGCAAATAGTTGAAAAGGCATGTTAATTTAACTTTTACAAAATAAAATTAGAAGCATTCAAACAATCATGCACTACATTGTATTATCTTTAGTATTATGGTGGCAATGTGCCATGCAACATAACATAATTTCCATTCTAGTTCTTAGTTATGAACTACTCCCTCCGTTCCATTTTAATTGACTCACATATATTTAGATATGGATGTACCTAACACTAAAATGTGTCTAGATGCATCCATATGTAGATATATGTGAGTCAATTAAAATGGAACGGAGGGAGTACAAATGTGGTACGATCAAAATCCAGGCTTCACAAACATCATAAAGTTTCATTTAAATAGTATCCGACTTTCCTAGTTCAAGAATACGGAAAACAAGTGTACGCACATGAAAGATATGCCAAGCATTTCACTGCGATGTAATTCAATAACATACCTGGCTTGTGGCCATCGGGGCTGGAGCATACATCACCATCATCCATAGAGTCAGAAACATCATTGTCCTCAGGTACTTCAGCGTCACCATCATCAATAAAGTCAGATTCATAACTGTCCTCACTCACATCATAGTCTTGATCTGTATCAGACTCTCCAACATCCTCTCCATAAGATTCTCTAGTAACAAGGTTAAGAATGAACTCTAAATCTGAAAAGTGAAACTCTACACAAACATGAAACATGAAGCATGATGCAGCTCTAAAAAAGGATACGATTCATCGTCTCCGGCACCGCTCCTGCTGCCTGGCCGGAGGTAATATCCTGAGAGATGCACGGAACTCGGACCAAGTACTGAAAACAGAACCTCACCGTCCTCCTCCAACTCAATCTCAAGATGGCACATCTCAGCCAATCGAGGATTCAAACTACAAATTATGACAGGTGTCTTGTTACCAACGACGCATTGCAGCACCGACCTTTTAGCAGCATCGCAACTGCCCAGTGTAGCCTGAAAACCATCACAAAAGTCAATGAAATGCCCCAAAATACCCTTTTTTTAAAGGATTCTGATGCTTGGAAGCAAACAATACTGCAGGTTCAAGTAATTAAATGCTCGAATGGACAGACATGCTCAAGTAATTTTTGTATGCCTCTTCTTTACTCGCTAAAATAGCCTTACAGATGGCACACTGGTGTACTATAGTGATCGTATCACAGCAATGTTAAAAAGTCTGCACAAATGTAATCTAATGGAATAATCATATCATACCGAAGATATCACAAAAACCTAACACGATATTTCCAAAAGCAATGTAATAAAATTTTGGATTAAGACGAAATGGATATGAGGGACAAATCTATTCAAATCACAGTATTATTTTTAGCAGCCCCTTCGGTAGTAACAACAAGACCTTGATAAGAAGTAAAAAGCGGGGCGGGGGCAACCTGGGAGATCCGGAGACGGCCATGGGACGAGTGATAGCGGTGGGTGTACGGCTTCCCGGGCTTCACCTCCACGCCTGCACAAATCATAGCATATAATTAGCAGATGTATGTATATATATGTACGTTTCACAAGAAGACAACCAGAAATAGGTATTGATATAAGAGAGGCTTGGCTTACCCCAGAACGCCATAGGGAGGGCCTGATGGAATCAGTAGGCGGCGGCCTGCGAGACGACGACGGAGAGAACGCCCGCCGTCTGCGGAGCGGCGCAGGGTCGGGGATGGTAGTGCGCGGCGGCTCCGCCGTCCTCCGCTGCGAGGGCTTAAAAAGGGGGAAGGAAGGAGGCTGGGTTACCGCTCGGCGCTCCAGCCATTTCTGGGCCGTAGTTAGGGCTTTCCGTCTCCTGTGGGCCGGCCCACTTCACAAATACCAGCGGTATGCAAACATGGATTCCGAGCTCTCTCTCTCGAAGAATCTAAAAAAAAACACTCTCTCGAAAAAAAAGGACATGTATTCTGAAATTTACATATTGCCCAGGAAAAATGGATGCCGAATTATGGAACATGAATGATTCTATCACAAATTTTGTTGGGGAAAGCACTCGGTACACGCCGAGTGAGAAGGTAGGAAACTAAAATGCCGTTGTCCACATCTACGAAGCACGGATACGGGGACGAAAAGACGAGGATACGCATACGGGGATACGGGATACGGCATTTTCCAAAAACAGCCATTCGGGGATACGGCGAGTATATATAAAATAAAATGAAAATATGCCGTGTAATATAGAATCAATACAGAAAATTAATGAGAAAGAGATCAGAAAAGAGAATATGTTTCTGGTACAAGCTTCTCCACATAAGGCACATATGTTTCTGGTATGGTTGTCAAACCCACGCCCGTCAACCCGCACACCCGACAAGAATACTGCCACACACGCACGCAGCACACAGGCAACACCACACCACCCACGCGTCCACGCGTCCACGCACGCACATAGCACACACCACATCCCACACCACGCACGCACAAGAGTACAAGACAACACGCAGGTGCCATCCCTGCACATCCAGAAGTCTAGATCGACATCCGACCAAGCCTCCCGCTCCCCCGTCTCCCCGCATGCGCCGCCCTTCCTCCGGCGCCCCACCTGCACCGCTCGGCCGCGGCTCCTCCGCCCTTCCTCGTCCCTTCTTCGCCAGGGAGCTCTGCAGAATAGGGTTAGGTATCCCAAACCTGATAGGGCCGATGCTGCTTGTTGGGCCAGGCCGTATCCCTCCGTGTCCCTGTATTCTTTTCTTTTTTTAATTCGAATTTCGGGGATACTGCAAAACTCGCATATCCCGACGTATCCCGGCATATCCCGCCGTATCAGGACGGCAGTTCGGCAGTTTTTGCCGTGTCCGTGCTTCGTAGTTCCACATCACTATCTCAAAAATGATATGGTTCAATTTCTCTAGCGCGAGTTTTTACATGAAAAGAACTCAAAAAATTGAATAACTTGTATCTATTCAACTAAGTGTTTCATCCGTGAACATGAGATCTTTGAAACAAAATTAATGCAGGGTTATTTTTAGTTCAACTTTGCACCTTAGCGGTGTACATAAAACCTTCCGTAGTTGTAAGCACGCTCCGTTTAGTATCGGGGTGGATTATTAAAAAAATCTTCACTTGTATTTTATAGATCTATATGTGACGACACATCAACAAAAAGACGTTGAAAATTTAATATAGATGTATTTGTGATGACACAGCAGTACAACACCAAGAAGACGTTGATAATTCACGGGTGTATTGTGTTTTGAAACATGTAATGAAACGTGATAATCAAACAGTGTATATAACGCAGAATTCACAACTGTTTTTTATCACAAACAGCAACAAGAAGAAGTTGAAATTCTACTAGCTTGGACAATATAGCTTCAAATGGCCATAACCATGTACGGATTGGGCTGAGATCAGGGCCAAAAGACATATATGATTAACCTGGTCGATATTACTTATACATCTATAAAAAAAACTTTGCATAGAACAAGATTATACATAAAACACTCGGGGGTTGTTTGGATACGGAGTATTTACAGATCCGGATTTCCTTAAACACGTTTAAGAGCGTATCAAACTAAAACCATGTTTGGTTAGTCCAACTAATTCAGGCATACGGGAAACTCAGTTCTCATAAAACTAGAAATCCGAGTTTTGAAAAAAACTAATATTAGATATTTTTTTTCTCCGGACACGTTTTGGGTATACCCGGCTCTCAGCATGTTCTTCTGATTCTATCTCGCGGACGAGTTCCAAGCTCCCGGCTAGCAAGGTAGACGAGGCCGCCATCATGTTGCAGTACGTTCGCGTCACGATGCTCTCGGTAGCCCTCATCGCCGCGCAAGGGGAGTTGCCGCTCGGGCACTGAGTTTTTCAAAAAACCAACACAATTCAGCAGAAAGTTCGCTAATCTATGGGTTCTCAATGATTTCTCAAAAATCCACCGGTATTGCACTGGTTGCGTTCAAATAGCACTGATGCTCGATTTTGGCCGCGCTAAACCGATTTCTGACGACCGGGTGTCAGGCTGACGTGGCATGATGGTAACTAACAGGGTCGACAATTGTTAGAAGTAGTACCTCGGTTTCGTAAAGTAAGGCGTATTTTAGTCAAAAGTCAACAAAGTTTAACTATGACCAATCTTATAGACAAAAATATGAAAATTATAAAATTCGATAAACGTACAATGAAAATATATACTACGATGAGTCTATTGATATTCATTTGATATTCAAAACGTTCATATTTTTATCAATAAAACGGTCAAAGTTACGCTATGTTGACTTTTGACTAAAAATATATTTCTTACTTTAACAAAAACCGAGGGAGTATATATATGCCATTGCGTTATTTGCTAAAACAGAATTGCTGACGCAATTTTGACTAAAAAGTACAAGTTTACAGTAAAGAGCTGAAAAGCCCAATTGCGTTATTTGCTAAAACAGAATTCCATTGCAGACGCTAAGAAATAGGTTACAGACTGTTAAGACCGAACAAAAAAAAATCCCTTTCAATATCTACGGCAACCATTTCAACAGGAGTCCCTTTTCCATTTATATGTTTTAAATAAAAGTAAAATAGCAATAACAGGTCGAAACCGACAGTAATGAAACATTGAACTAACACAGACACTAAGACTTGAGACTCACTACTCCTCCGTGAAGACGGGCGCCCTTGCCACTAACAGACACTATATAACTCTTGAAGACATCCTTTGTGTTCTTCAGCTGACATTTCTGTTTGGATTAGAAACATAAAAGGAAAGCAATCAGCAAAAGGGTTATCAGGCATTTGGAGACGGTCAAAGACAAAAGAGAAGGTACGACAGTAATAAAATATGATGTGGTCATCAAAAGCCAAAATGATACACAAGTTCGAGTATACAGATTAAACGACAAAATGTCCAAAACAGAAATAATTTACGAGTTTATCCATCAATATGTTGCTTGAATAGAATTATTAAGATAGCCTAAGGAGCAAAATAATCATATACACATTTCACAGTTATACCAAACGATCAATGGTAGATGAGATGAAACAGTAACAAAAGTAAGTGCAGCCTACTATATAAAACATTTTATGATAATGCGTTGATCAAAACCACAAGTTTCAACCACAGATAAGCGTAAATAAAACGAATGACACCAAAGTATAGAAAAAAAATCGCATATCAAATTTCAGTAATATCATCAGAGTTCAGTGATTACCATAATTAATTAAGAATGCTAGAGGCAAACCTTGCAAGATGATCAGCCTTGAGCGCCGGGAATTTGGGAGGCCATGTCATCATTAAAGGATGGAGGTGCTCTAGAGTTTGATCGTCTTGTGTCAGCTCATACACTTTACGCAGCACCCTGTGCCTAGTATCCAAGCAGAGTGCAAATTGTCCCAGCTTGAGGAACACAAACTCGACACAATCCCCCATCTGGCTTGTTTGGAAAAGAGTAGCAGGCTCGCCATCAGACGTCCAACTGTCATCCCCAAAGTGGCAAACATCTCGGGCAAGCTAATGACATCGACAAGCAGCCATTCCGGCGTGCCGTGGCGACCGATGTGGAGCCATATACAAAGCTCGAGGTCCTCATCAAGGTGGATGAGAAAAATCCCTGAATCATAGGCCGGCGCCAGCATCATATCTTTGTACTCGTACCGCTCCATTCCTTCCGGGGAGCGGAATGGCAGAGAAGCTTGAGGTTTTCAGGTCCAGCACGGCGATGCTGGTGGAGTGCTCCAAATAGATGTTGGCGCCGACCAGCAGAGGCTTCGAATTCGACTTTGGAGAGGGGAGCACCGCGGCGGCCGATGAATGCAAGCGCCAATGGCCGTCTTCTTGCAGCACGTATATGTGCGCCTTGTATTTCACGGAATATTCCCCCTTTCCTTTAAAGAGGAACCCCATGGACAGCCACACGTAGATGAGCGTGTTGCCGCCGTCGTGTTTCTGGAGGAAGTGGGCGGCGGTGCCCACCGTGCCGTCGAACTGGTCGTACGGGGTCACCGGGTGGGCGACGACACCTCGATGCGGGCTCAACGGCCAGTGCACTTCGATCGCGGGTTTGTTCTTGCCGTAGAAGCCGGTGACGAGCATGGTGTCATTCTGGAGGTCGTAGATGCACGCGAGGTCCTCGTCGTACGCGTCCAAGCCGCTGTAGCGCTCGGCCATGCGGACGGCGGCGGCGAGCTCCTGATCAGATTCAGGCGGCATGGGGACGAAGCGCGGGCGGAGGAGCGGCACCGTGGCCGAGCTGGTGGCGACGTAGAAGCCGAGGAGGCGGGGCGGGTGGATGCGGCGGAACCAGTGGAGGAAGAAGGGGTCAGAGGCGAGGAAGAACCAGCGCTTGCAGACGAGCATGGCGCAGACGACGCTGGTGGGGAGGCCGAGGCGGAAAAAGATCTCGAGGAGGAGGTCGTCGTTGTCGAGCACCATGGATACCGCGTTTGCGGTCTCACCGCCGTCCGTAGGTGATGCGTCCCTGAAATTAGGATCGACGATGAATCACAATCCACGGATACAGTCGAAAGATACTGAATCTGGCTTACCATCCAAGAATCTCAGTAGGAGGATCCATCTATTCCTTCCACTGGCGCTACAAGAAAAGGTAAGATTTTCGATCTACCCTGTGATCATGATTGAGATTGATGTACAATTGAGGAGCAGGGGAGGAGACGGCGGGGAAGCAGTTGACGGTGAAATCAATGCATCGGCGCCCCGCACTCTCGAGTTGGAGGCGCGCAAGTCAGACGGCGATCCCATGTGACAACTTCTCGATCCACCCTCCACCACTTCCGATTGCCAGCAACGAGATCCATGTTATTCTCATCGACAAAACAAGAGGACTAGGCATCAGGTAATCAGTTTTGGGTCATATGACTATATGCTCACACTACACAAAAACCGAAAAAAATGACAAAAAATTCAAACAAAAATTTCGAATGTAGGTATGAACATTCTATGTTGCGTAAAAAAAAGTGAAGAAAGACATTTTTTATGGCCGGTGTAAAAAAGCAAATCACTGTTGTTTCAAAATAACTTTGCATAAAACATTTTTTTGTCATTTTACATCGGCCACAAAAATATCTTTCTTCGCGGATTTTTTTTTGTACGAACATAGAATGTTCATATGTACACCTTGAATTTTTTTGACATTTTTAAATTTAGTAAATATGAATTTTTCACAATGGGTGCATCTAGATCCACAAGTCAAAATATCGTGTCCACTAGCCATCAGCCTATTGATATTAGGGAGTTAATTCCAAAATACCACAACAATTCAACGGGAAGTTTGTAAATCCATCGATTCTCAATGTTTTCTAAAAAATCCAATTGCGCTAGTTGCGCTCAAATAGCATTGATGCTCGATTTTGGCTGCACTAAGCCGATTTCTGATGACCGGGACCTACCGCCAGGCTAACGTGGCATGATGGTAACAGACAAGGACGCCAATTGTTAGCAATATCTAAATTTTGGACTTTTTCGTAAATTTTCGAGGGACCTACTAATCATTTCTTTTTTCTCTTATATTCTTTCCCTCCGGCTCGATCCCGCGTGCGCGCTCTGCCGACCGTGCACACCGGCGTGGTGGCCGCCGTCGTGTGGCCTTTCTCCTGGCGTGTTTGCCCCCGCCGTGGTCCGGCTACCGGCATGCTCGCCCCAGGTCTGTGGACGATGTCCCGACGAACATCCCAACATCCCCGTGTCGTAGCTCGCGGCAATGTTGCCGCCGTCGTCGGGCTGCATAGTGTCGTCGTCCTTGCGGCCAAGTGACCACCTCTACGGCTCTGCCTCGTCTCCCTCCGTCTCCCCGCTCAAGTAATCAAAGAGAGGCAACCCCAATCACCGGAGCCGCGGTTGTCTTCCACCGCTCCGGCGACGAGTCGTCGCGATTTAGATCTCCTTTTTCGCCACACCTCCCGCTCCTGCTCAACGGGATAAACTCAACACCGTCCAGGTATGTTAAAAAAAAAAACACCGTCCAGGGACTTAGGCAGAAGCCTCGCCGAGCACCTCACACCCCGAAATCGACCTATTAGTCATCATCTTCCTCTGCTCGGGTAGGTCGCCGCCGCGCTATCGATCTTCTGCGCCGCCTTGTACCGATTCTCCTCTATGGTTCCTCGCCGTTTTGTTGTCATCCCAAATGTGTCGGTGCTGCCTTCCAATTGGGAGCGTCCCCAAGTTGAGCTCCCCACGTCGGACGGGATGGATGAGGAGCAACAGCCGGCCAACGGAGTTGGAAGAGCAGCAGAAGTGGCCAGCCTATACACCTCAGGCGAGCAGAGAGGTCGGCCGGAGGAGCAGGTGATACGTGCATTTTATATCATCAATTATACAACTTTTAGTATCATATTAGAATGTTATTTGCATTGTTATATCATTGTTTTTACATGTTTTAGATGATTTATGGGACTTTCATACAAAGTCCCTATTTTTGGTATTTAATTTCTGGGAGGCAGAAAACCCTTTTTCTTGTTTTTAATGTTTCAGGAGCTACAGGACCCAAATAATAAAAGGAAAATTACACAGCTGGTTTTTCGTCGAGAGAAAGGCAGAGGGAAGAAGACCGAAGAGAGGAGAGCCACGAGGCCCAAAAGGGGTGGGCCCACGCGGCCAAGTACCTGGCCGCGTGGGACCCACTAAGTGGGGCCTCGGGCACCTCCTCGCCTGGGGCTTTTTATCGACGCCTTCGTCTCCCCGAAAAGTTACGCCCTAATTTTTCCAAGTCCATCCGAGGCCGCGGCGGCGGCGAAACTCCTGATTCCCTCCGAGGGGGATCAGATCCTGCTGCTCCGGAGAAGGGGGAAATCATCGTCATCGTCATCACCTCTCCTCCTTGGCGTGGGAGGAGGCCTCTACATCATCACCATCACCAAGACCAGCACCATCTCCATCATCATCTCCGTGATCCACTCCGTTCCCCTCGTAGTTTGAGAGTTGCTATACCCTAGATACTTGTCTTGTGCTACTATTCATGTTTGTGATTGAGTACTTGTCATTATTTGGTGGTGAAGTTATATTTTCAGATTGTGTTGTACCACTTATGCCACTGAATATTATCATGTTTGCACGTTGTGAGTAGTTCCCGTATGTTCCTGAGGGCATAGGATGAATTGGCAATGATTTATATAACATGTGTTGGTATTTTGTCAAGAGTTTATCTTTTATGTGATTCTATGATGGTGTTGTGCGAACGTCGACTGCACAACACTTCACCTATATGGGCTCATAGGAGAACACCGTAGTATAATGAATTGAGGAGACTTGGGAGGACATGTAAACCTGGACCGAATCATGAAGTTATATTATGAGGGTATTAGTATCGGGGACCTTAGAGTGTAATGCTATGGTGGGACTTTATGTCTTAATAATTCTTGTGCAGTCATTTACTTGGCCACATGATCCATCATAAGGGGTTGTAGTTTATTTATTTAGCTATACCTAATAATGGCTCCGTCCAAAGAAGATTAAAACTTGACAAGATATTCAACGTGTTGTTTAATAAATCTCTATGCCTAGCATATCCATGCCGCCCTCGGGAACGTTTTCCACATATAAGTTACACATCACTTGAGCTTGTCCTCTTGCACACAAGAGGATTGGGCTTTCTCTCTTTGAGAGCTTTGACTTGCTACTGTTTATTTTCTGCATTGCAACTATACAACCAAAAATACCAAAAACACTTGCATCTTTTTTGTTTTATTTATCAATCTTACTAACCAATACCTTCAGCTCCTCGTGGGTTCGACAACCTTTTCTAATTGAAAGGTACTACAATTGATCTCCTGCACTTGGGAGTCATCAAGATACTTTTCTGGCGCCGTTGCCGGGGAGCGTAGCGCTATTGGTAAGAAGTTTGGTAAGGAAACTTGAAAGCTGTTTTATCTCATTGTTACTATGGCATTTATGAATCGTTCCTCGCTGCATCTTGCTCTATATGAAAGTGCTTATGCCACTACTCCTAAAGTGGTTGAAACTACTGTGTCTGAGGTACCTAAAGTGGGATTTAAAATTCCCGTTGGTCATGTTAAAAGAGTTATGAAAAATCCATTTACAGGTGATGGAACTAAGTCTGCACGTGAACACATGGAGTTAATTGAAGACATATGTGGTTTATTTAGACTTCCTGGTATTTCTGAAGATCAGGTAAAAAGGAAGTTATTATATTTGTCTTTATCTGGTAATGCTCGTGATTGGTACAGGTCTCTTGATGAAGAGGTGCTATTGAATGGAATATCTTGAGGAAGGTTTTCTTTCTTAAATATTTTACTCCTAAAGAAGCTTATGAGAACCGCTGCTATATATTTAATTTCTGGCCACATCTGGGAGAGAGTATTACTCAAGCTTGGGGGAGGTTAAAGGAACTCCTTCGCAAGAATCCTTGTCATGATCTTACAAGGAAACTTATATTGATAAACTTTTATGTGAGGCTACCGTCGAAGCACAAGGAAATTCTGGATAATTCATCTGGTGGAAGTTTTACTAATAATACTGAAGAAGAAGCATGGAATTTATTGGAGACTATTTCTGAAAATACTAGTCATTGGGATCTTGATAAAGGTAATGAGCCTATTTTGATTATGGATATTCATGTGTAGAGAACTTCTCTACTTCTATTTGTTTAAAAATCTGAGTGATACTTTAATCTTGATCCTTATGTTATAATTGAGATAGCTAAAGGTTTTGCTGAGCATATCGTGTTCCTCAAAGTGGTTTGAAGTTTATGTTGAACCTGTTAAACAATCTATTGTTGTTCCTAAAGTTATTAAACAGGAAACCAGTGTCATCTGTGACAATTGAGAGTATGTTGAACCACCTCCATATCCAAACCAAGTTAAGGAGAATTTACTTATTGCTGTTACTAACAAGAGTAACAGAAGATGTTCTCAGCCTTATGAACAGGTGGAAGTCAACAGTCAAATTTCAATTATCAAACAATTAAATGAAGAAGACCCTGTTGATGTTTATTTATGTGAAGATGCTACTAAGTCATCAAAGGTAATTCGGCCAAAGTTGGTAAACCTGTTATATCATGCTCTATTGGGACTTCAAGTTATCATGGTCTATGTGATATTGGAGCAAGTATTAGTGTCATTCCATATTCTCTTTATCTTGAAATCAAGCCTGATATTGATCCTATCATTATGGAAGAGACAGGTATGACAATTCAACTTGCTAATAAAGATTATATTAGTCCATTTGGAATTGTTAGAGATGTTGAAGTATTGGTTGGCAAAATAAAATATCCTGCTGATTTTATTGTGCTTGGTTGTCCTCAAGATTCTTTTGTCCTATCATTTTTGGTAGACCTTTCTTAACACTGTTGGTGCTGAAATTAATTTGCCTAAAGAGAAAGTGTTTATTAAATGTGCTGGTGAAAAACTTGAGTTCAATTTTCCAAATTTGCTGATAAACATGTTGTGAAAGAGCCAATTTCTGAAGATATAATTGAAACTCTTGCACATATAGCTGTAGCTTCAACAGATGTTGTAGAACGTTATATGCTTAATCAAGATGAACCATTTAATGATGAGGAAAAGGATGCTTTAGAACAAATATTATGGCAACAACCACCACAATTACAATTGCATATCCCACCTGATAATTTAGGAGTGCTACCACCACCTAAAGGGGATCCTAGTTTGAATTAAACCTTTGCCTACAAATCTGAAATATGCATATTTGGATGAGAAGAGCATATATCCTGTCATTATTAGTGCTAACCTTTCAGCTGAAGAAGAAGAGAAATTACTTGATGTGCTTAAAGCTCACCGACCAGCCATTGGATACTCTCTTGATGATCTTAAAGGTATAAGCCCAGCTCTATGTATGCATAAAATTAATTTGGAAGAGGATGCAAAACCTGTTGTTGATTATCAACGCCGTCTCCATCCAAAAATGAAAGAAGTGGTAAGGAAAGAGGTAATAAGACTTATTGAAGCTGGTATCATTTATCCCATAGCTGATAGTAAGTGGGTTAGTCCTGTTCATTGTGTTCCTAAAAAGGGTGGAATGACTGTTGTTCCAAATGATGAGGATGAACTTGTGGCTCAACGTACTGTTGTTGGTTATAGGATGTGTATTGATTTCAGGAAGTTAAATAAAGCAACTTGTAAAGATCATTACCCATTGACGTGGGCCTACCCTTCGGGTGACCCACTGTAAAGGTACCTGGTGCACGTATATGGAGGCCCATCAAGATAACAAGACCAAGGCCCATGAAGGGACCCGCAAGGAAGGATTGCTCTCCAAGTTAGGCATAGATTAAGTCGGTTTAGACTTGCCATATCTGTAATCCTAGTCGGTTACCCGAGACCCAGCCTCCTATATAAAGGCTGGGAGGGTCCCCGATCAAGGACACGATAGCATACACGCAACTCTAGCCTCAGAACCCTTGGCGAGATCGACATCTCGCCGAGACCCTTGTAACACCTGTGTTCACCTCATCAATAATCAGACAAGCAGGACGTAGGGATGTTACCTCAACACGAGGGCCCTGAACCTGGGTAAATCCTTGCTTGTCAGCCGTAGATAATTGCCAGTGCTACCAATCTCGTTCCTATTCCCAACCCTATGTGCGCTACCATGGGATTTGCCGAGTTAACACCTCGTCAATTGGCGCCGTCTATGGGAACGAGTGGCATTGGGTTCACGGTTTCGCCGGCTCAATCTGCATCCGCAAACGGCAGCTCGCCGATCACCATCATGGGACCAATCCCCTTCGGCTCCTTCGACTACAACCCGCACTCGCCGGGATCACAACCTGCAAACTCGGATCTGCAATCAGGTGAGAACGTACCCGTTTGTCCTTCAAACATTACTGCTAATCAGACAGGGGCGTTTGTTACGGTGGATACGAATCGATCTTCAACACCCGCATCCCCATCGACTGGATCTGCGCCCGTGGCTCCGTCATCACCCGCAAAATCGGTGGCCTCGTCTGCATCAACTCCGCCAAGATCGTCGACGCTCTCGGAGATGATGTCATTGATGGCCACGCCTGCATCGACTCTGGTGCCTTCACCGACATCCTCAGAGATGGCATCTGATGCATGTAAAATGCATACATGAACTTTGCACTTTAATTGCTTATATTCCAATCATATTTGCATCATATAAGGGTTATATCAATGTTTTATAATGATTTTGGGAATACTTCATAGTTTTCCCATTTATTTGGAATTAACCATGTTTTTCCAGAAAACGTCTTTTTTAGTGTTTCAGACTTTCCGGAGCTTCGGGACTCCAAAAAGGGCAAGATCAAAGAGCACGGTTCAGAATTTTCGAGACGAACGCAATGAGCTTAAATTGAAGACCAGAAGCCCAATAGGCTGGAAATGGGAGGGTCCCACGCGGGCTAAAGTACATGGCCGCGTGGGCCCAGCTCGTTTCCCCCTCGGAGCTCCGTTGCCGACGATTTTTCTTCCACCGACTCCGTCTTGACCTAAAAACGTCTATAAAAAAGGTCCCCTGGCGTTTCACGAAAGGAGGCGGCGGAGAAACACGAAACACACGAAACAGAAGACAGAAGGCTGCCGCCGAAGAAGATCGGAGGGGGGAAACGCTGCCGGAATCACCTCCGGAAGGCTCCTCCATCCCCCTCCGGAGTCTCCATCAACACCAACGTCAAGACCAGCACCATCTCCATCACCATCTTCGTGATCCACTTCATCCCCCTCATAGTTTGAGATTGTTCGAACCCTAGCTATTGTTTAAGTGCTATTCTACCTGTGTATGATTGGCTACTTGTCATTGTTCGAGGGTGAGATTATATTTTCAGATTGTGTTGTACCACTTATGCCACTGAATATCATCATGTTCGCACGTTGTGAGTAGTTCCCGTATGTTCCTGAGGGCATAGGATGAATTGGCAATGATTATATATGACATGTGTTGGTATTTTGTCAAGAGTTTATCTTTTATGTGATTCTATGATGGTGTTGTGCGAACGTCGACTGCACAACACTTCACCTATATGGGCTCATAGGAGAACACCGTAGTATAATGAATTGAGGGAGACTTGGGAGGACATGTAAACCTGAGACCGAGTCATGAAGTTATATTATGAGGGTATTAGTATCGGGGACCTTAGAGTGTAATGCTATGGTGGGACTTTATGTCTTAATAATTCTTGTGCAGTTGTGGCGCCCCGACCCGACTGTTATGCAGTGATGATGTGTGTCACCGGTTAAGCGATACAACCGGAGGTTACGGGTTTACCAATCCCCGGCCAAAACCTTTGGCAGACGTTGCTCGGAATGGATCATCGGCAACGCAACACCCCGATTGATGCCTTAACACAGGCACAACCCTCAATGTATAATAGAGATCAAGACTTGTGGAACAACTGGCACATCACAGACTCTACGACACAAATCATTATAGTTCAACTCTTATAATAGAGAAAGATAGCAAAATTACAACCAGAGGTCACTGACCCAACAGTACAACATGCGGAAGCGGAATAGGTTGTTCTAAACAACAAGATCCAAAATATGGCCTAAGAGGCCTACAGATAAACATCACAGCGCCAGCTGTCCCGGGATGTCCCAAGCTGCCACCTGGGAACCCCAGACTACTCGTCGACGTCCACAAAGAACCCACCTTCGAGGTCGGTGAAGTCCTCCTCTGAAACAAAACAAACGACGTTGAGTTCGACGAACTCGCAAGATTATATATAGAGCTTTAGCTCGATGAGGCTTTCAAAGTTTTATGGCTGTTTTGCATAAAACTGATTTTATTTATGAAAACATGACTCAAAGGCATCGACTATTAGAGTATTTTTCAAAGAGGTAAGAAGTAACTCTTTCTTTTATCACCTTCTCATCATCAACCATCATCATTGTACCTGTTCAACAAAGGCACCTCCCCGAATCACCCTCGAGGAAGCTCACCTTACAATTTGAAGTGGTACCTTTAGTACCCAGTTTTTAATCATTCCGTTCAAGTTATTCTATGATCTTTGAATCCGTCACCAAGTCGTCCATAACCGCGGACACGGCTTTTCGAAAAGATTTATCCCTGCAGGGGTGTACAATGTGAAAGTCGCCAGGTTCCCGGGGGACCTCCCAGCTTCTTATCCATGCGTACCGTCCGGCCCATTGCCTAGCTCTTAGCTCTCTTCCGGGGAAAGCCGGCTGGGTGGGAGCGGCTACGACCTTTACCTCGCTTAAGACTAACCCAGGATCATCAGTGGCGGTAGGACAAGGGGTACCTCCAGCACCCTGTCCCGCGGCCACTTATTTTCCTGACACCACCATCCTCATCTCAGTCTTGGCCACCATCTTCAACGCACGCGCAAATGGAAAGCCAAACTAGAGGACCCTCGGCTAGTCCGCCACAAGTTAGTCGGTCGACGAGGTTCCATATGCCCACGCATGGTTGCACGCTCAACTTGGCTCGTAGGCGAGAACTCGCACTTAGGCGGCGAGAACGAGACAACCCACCACTATCCCATAGTGGCCTCTCATCCCCACCTTTAAGCATTTTATTACCTGTCTCCACAATTTCTCCACCATCAACCACATCTCATCACCTGTTTCCAACCTGGAGTAACCATCGTACAGCTATGCATTCAACTAAGCATGGCTAAGCATCAACATAGCATAAATAGATATCTCGGGCCAACAATACAATCCTATGGTTAAATAGGAGGGGAACAGGTATTGGCATCGGAAACTTAATGCAACTATAGGATACTCTAATCCAAGTAAATTGACATTTGGAACCGCATGCAATATTATAGTGGAGAAAATATATTTGCAGAAAATAGGATAAGATATGCTCAGAGGGGGGATTACGCTTGCCTTGTTCGGGATACTGGTAGTACGGTTCCTCGGGGTAGTGTGGAGTAACCCCGGCTGCTTGATCTATCGAAACATAACAACGGGGGACCAATCAATCACCACACCTTTATTAACAAATGCAATGCGCAAATACATGATGGCATGACATTTTAATGCACTGGAATTATTATAGCAAGAGCTACTAATTTACCTGGGGTGCAAGAATAATTATTAAACAAGGGAGAAATAGAGCTCTACATTGTTTTTAATGTTTTCCTGTGCTAAGCTCATGTAAACATGCATGCAAGTGATGCAAAAGGTTAGTGCTCATTTTACTGAGCATTTCGATATAAAGAACACATTTTTCAGATGCCCCGATTAAAAGTTATTATTTTTAGAATTTCCTCTTTTAAATAAATGATTTTAATAACTTGAATAATTTCAACAACAATAGTAATAATAAGTCGAGTTCGAGCTAGAGCGATAGATCACGAAGGAATCATCGAGTTTCGATGACCCTAGCGTCGTGAGGGATAGCGGGGAACATGTGCTACGAGGGAGAAATAAGAAAAACATAAGCAGCACAAAAAAAAAATGTCCTGCCGGTTTCCAGCCCGGCCGGGCCGGCTAGCAGGCCGGGCAGGCGGGCAGAGAGCTCCGGCTCGTGGCCGGTTAGGGCCGGGCCCAAGGCCGGTTAGTGGCCCGAGCCAAACGGCACACAGCCCGGCTAAGCCGGCTCTGCGACCGGGCGCTCGAGCAACGACGGCGACATGCTGGGCGCACGGGCACGGCGAGGACACGGCGATGCAGAGCAAGGGGAGAGGGGAAAAAGGGGCAGCGAGGGCGGCAGCTCACCACGAACTCGCCGGTGCAGACAGCGAGGCCGGGGGTGGACGGAAACGGTGGGGATCGGCGGCGGAGACGCGTCGGGGGCGGAGACGAAGTGGCACGGCGGCGGCGATACAGGGCCTCCCGCCTCGATTCCTCGGGCGTGGAGGTGTTGCACGGCACGGCGGACCTGCTGGTGCTGCTGGATTCGCTTGGGAGCTCCTCAATCATCGGCGACAAGCGGCGGGAGCTCGGTGCCATGGCGGCCCATGGGTGAGAGAGGAAAACGAGGGCAGAGGAGCAGGGGAAACAGCGGGGAGAGAGAGAGCGTGGACTCGGGGATCTTGTTCTCCCAGCAGTGGGGCAGAGCGAAGGGGGCCCGGGCGCGGGCGTGCGTCGCGCGAGCGGCTCGGCCATGGCGCTGTGCACTCGTGGCTACAGGGAGAAGAAACGTCTATTTGCGGAAAACCCCCGGGAAGTTTTCGGTTCATCACAAACGGGTCCTTTTTAGTTCTGGGAAATCATTTCAGCACAGGATTTGAAATATTTGAGGCATTTAAACACTTCTGAAAATTATGCCAATTTTTGTGCATCCTCCCTGCACCCTTGGCAAGCACCCCAAGAATTTTGAAGTCATTTGGATGTCAATTGCTTGGGGAATAAAATAAGAAGTTGCTTATAGGCCTTTTTGAGAATTTCCAAAGTAATACTCTTTTAGAATTTTGGAGCAAGTCAAAATATTGATTTGAGCTCTTGGAACTTCCTTGACAAATATAAGAAGTCAAGGTAATTGTTTTTGCAAGATTGGGTGTCTCATTGTTGTGAAATTTTGTTGTAGCAAGTTTGGCATGTTACTTTGCAATGATGCCAAACCAAATGTTGTTTTGTTTAACAATTTCAAATGGATGCCATGATGCATGTATGGAAAGAAAAAGTGAAAATTTGGTCCATAATTTGCATTACCAGAAGTGGGCTGTTACAACTCTACCCTCCTTACAGGAATCTCGTCCCGAGATTCTAAGTTTGCGAAAAGAAGTCGGATACTCTTCACGAAGACTAGACTCTCGTTCCCAAGTTGCTTCTTCCTCGGAATGGTGAGACCACTGAACTTTGAGGAACTTAGTAGTCTTGTTACGGGTCTTCCTTTCGGCTTCATCCAGGACACGGATAGGATGCTCGCGATAGGTAAGATCTTCCTGGAGATCCAACTCCTCATGATTGACCCCATGGATAGGATCTTTGAAACACCAGCGAAGTTGGGAGACATGGAACACATCATGTACATTTGGGAATTTGACCGGTAACTCCAATTGATAAGAAAGATCTCCTCGCTTGGCCAGAACGGTGAAAGGGCCAACATAGCGAGGGGCTAATTTCCCTTTGATTCCGAAGCGACGAACGCCACGAAGGGGAGAGACACGGAGATAAGCTTTATCACCAATTTCATAGTGAATTTCCTGATGGTGCTTATCATAGTAGCTCTTCTGCCTAGACTGAGCAATCTTCAGATTCTCCCGTATGATTTTGACCTTCTCCTCAGCTTCATTGATAATATCCGGACCAAAGAGTGCTCTCTCCGGTCTCGGACCAATTTAGAGGAGTGCGGCATTTTCTTCCATATAGAGCCTCGAATGGAGCCATGCCCAGACTAGCTTGATAGCTATTGTTGTAGGAGAATTCCGCAAAAGGGAGATACTTTTCCCAACCCTTGCCAAAGGAGATCACACATGCCCTAAGCATGTCTTCCAGCACTTGGTTAACTCTTTCGGTCTGACCATCGGTTTGGGGATGGAACGCGGTGCTAAAGTTGAGACGGGTTCCCATGGCTTGTTGGAAACTAGTCCAGAACCTGGAGGTGAACAGACTTCCACGATCAGAGATTATCTTCTTGGGAACGCCGTGAAGCACGACAATCCTAGAAGTATACAGATCCGCCAACTTAACGGCTGTGATATCAACACGGACAGGGAGGAAGTGAGCCACTTTTGATAACCGATCAATGATTACCCAGATGGCATCATTTCCCTTGGGAGACTTTGGCAGTCCAGTAATGAAATCCATACCAATTTCATCCCACTTCCACTCGGGGACAGCAATAGGGTGAAGAGTGCCGGCAGGTCTTTGATGTTCAGCTTTTACCCGTCGACAGGTGTCGCATTCAGCAACATACTTGGCAATTTCTCGTTTCATACGAGTTAACCAGAATTGTGGTCGAAGGTCTTGGTACATTTTGGTACTCCCGGGATGAATAGAGAGAGGTGAATCATGAGCCTCTTGGAGAATTAGCTCCCTCAGATTTCTTTCCTTTGGCACTACCAAACGGTCACCAAAGTAAACGACCCCAGATTCATCTTCCGAGAAACAATTTGCCTTGCCACTAGCAATATTCTTCTTGATATTCAGGATACCCTCATCAAGCTTCTGAGCATCCTTAATCTGGTCTACAAGAGTAGCTTTGATCTCCAGATTTGCAAAGTAGCCAGAAGGAACAATTTCCAGGTTCAATCGAGCGAACTCTTCATGAAGAGCGGGTTGAGCCTTTTCAATCATCAGATTGTTGCAGTAGGACTTCCGACTTAGCGCGTCAGCCACGACGTTTGCCTTGCCGGGTTGATAGTTCAGACTCACATTATAGTCCGTGATTAACTCCAACCAACGCCTTTGCCTGAGATTTAAATCCGGCTGGGTGAAGAGGTACTTCAGACTCTTGTGGTCCGATAAGATCTCGCAACGGTTACCAAACAGGTATGGTCTCCATTGCTTCAAAGCAAAGTCGAAGTCGTTTCGTTAAGTCAATTGAAAGGTGGGTTTTGTCAGTGATTAAATGGAAAGGGGATGGGGGGAGGTGAGCCGGTTACGCTTTAAGTGAGGAGACAGGAGCTCTCGAGCTTAGATAAGTTCCCATAAACCACCGCGGCAAGTTCTAGATCATGAGTTGGGTAGTTGTGCTCATGCGGCTTAAGTTGGCGAGAAGCATATGCCACCACATGGCCATCTTGCATCAATACACAACCCAAGCCTTGTAGAGAGGCGTCACAGAAGACGACGAAATCCTTGCTCGTGTCCGGCAGGACAAGCACAGGAGCGGACGTGAGTTTGGCTTTCAGTGTTTTGAAACTCTCTTCAGCTTCGGCCGACCATACAAACTTTTTATCCTTCTTGAGAAGGTCAGTCAGGGCCTTGGCTATCTTGGAGAAACCTTCGATGAATCGGCGGTAATAACCTGCCAATCCGAGAAAGCTTCGGATGTCCTTGACTGACATTGGAGTTTTCCAATCCAGAATGGACTGAATCTTGTCAGGAATGACTTCCACACCATTTGCGGATATTACATGACCAAGGAAGACAAGTTTATCCAACCAAAACTCACACTTGGAGAACTTGGCATAGACGGTGTTCACGAAGCCGTGTCAGAACCAACGAAGATGTTCATCATGCTCTTCGTCGGTTTTAGAATAGATGAGGATGTCATCATGTAAATGACGACAAACTTGTCAAGATAATCCATGAAGATGGAGTTCATGAGCCTCATGAAAGTAGCTGGAGCATTTGTGAGACCAAAGGACATGACGGTATACTCATATGAGCCATAGCAAGTAACAAATGCCGTCTTTGGAATATCCTCCTTTCTGATTTTTATCTGATGGTAGCCTGACCTCAGATCCATCTTGGAGAATACCGTTGCACCAGCTAACTGATCCAACAGATCATTGATGCGAGGAATAGGATACTTGTTTTTGATTGTCACCGCATTCAACGGTCGATAGTCAGAGACTAGACGAGGCACGGTAGAATCCCTCTTCTTGACAAAGAGTACCGGACAACCCCAAGGTGAACTGCTAGGCTGGATGAACTCCTTGCTAACAGCTGATCAATTTGCTCTTTCAACAGAGCCAACTCTTCCACCGGCATACGGTAGGGCTTCTTGGAAATTGGAGCGTACCGGGAAGTAGCTCTATGACAAACTCCACACTTCGGTCAGGAGGCATGCCAGGCAATTCTTCCGGGAACACATCCGGGAAGTCACACACCACGTGTATGTCCTGGATTTCAGGAGGGGATTCGCCTTCCATAAAGCAAAGGAGGATCTCAGGTGAGTTGGGTATGACTGAAGATGGAGGTCTTGACAGTGCAGACCAATACTTCACACTGTCCCAGAGGAATTGGTCACGGTGACGGTCTTGGCAGCACAGTCGAGATTAGCTCGGTATTTGGCTAGCCAGTTCATGCCCAATATGACATCAATGCCATTTGACCTCAGGGCTACCAAAGCGAAAGGAAAAGAGTAGTAACCGATAGTAATCTGAACCTCAGGAGTAACCCCATCGGTTTGCCATTTGGAGCCAGGAGTGGAGATCTCCAAGGGACGGCTCATTTTCTCGAACGGTATTTTGTGGTCTTTTGCAAAAGCTATGGATATGAATGAATGCGATGCTCCAGAATCAAACAAAACTGTAGCACGATTGTTGTTGATTCGTAACTCACCCATAAGAATGCCGGGGTCATCTTCAGCTTCTTCAACAGAGACGTGGTTCAGGCGACCACGCACAATAGGTCCAGCCTTGCCAGCTGGAGTGGCAGGGGCTCGTGCAGGAGTTATCGCGAGAGGTGCCTTCTGGGGGCACTCCCTGGAGTAGTGGCCAGCCTGGCCACAGGTGTAGCAAGTGACTCCAGGTGGAGCAGGTAGCATAGGACGGTACCCACTCCCGCCTACCCCAAGTGTCGAAGTAGTGGGGCGCGGAGGGGTGGCCTGTATCCTGCGGCTCTCGGCATGAATGGAGCACGCGGCACAGCGCTGTAGGGGACAAACACCCTGCGCTTCTTGCTCTCAGAACCCGAGGAACTCTGGTGGTCCCTGTGTGCGGGCCTCTTGGAAGCCTCAAGTTCCTTTCTTCCTTGCTCGAGAGTAAAGCCTGGTTGAACAGCTCCTGATAGGTCTGGAACCTGAAGGGCAACAACTCATAGCGGAGCTGCGGAGTGAGACCCTTGCGGAACAGCTCTTGCTTGTCAGCATCATTGGTCACGTCCCTTGGGGCGTAACGAGAGAGATGGTTGAACTCACGACCATAAGTGCGGAGGTCCATCCGTCCCTGTTGCAAGTCCAGGAACTCCCTCCTCTTCAAGTCCATGATCGGCTGGGGAATGTACTCCGCACGGAAGGCAGTGCGAAAATCAGCCCAGGTGAAGACATGGTTGGCTGGGAACAAAGCCACATGGCTTTCCCACCAACAGCCAACAGCACCAACCAAGAGATAGGTGGCAAAGTTGACTTGCTCAGCCACTGGGACATGAAGCGCGGAGAACTTGCGCTCCAAAGCACGAAGCCAATCATCAGCTTCCAGTGGCTCCTTAGCATCAGCAAAGGTGGGTGGCTGCGAGCGCAGGAA
This sequence comes from Poa pratensis, assembly GCA_947311845.1. NCBI lineage: Eukaryota > Viridiplantae > Streptophyta > Magnoliopsida > Poales > Poaceae > Poa > Poa pratensis. The sequence goes on along the minus strand of CAMZMU010000083.1, from coordinate 35,090,546 downwards.
CTCAGTGAGAGTGTTGCACTCGTTCCTCCGTGCATTCTGCTGCACCAACTGCTCAAGCAAGCGCTCATTGCGCCCACGGTTCTCCTCAATGGCCATCAAGACCTCAGCCATCGAGGGTGGTGGCGGCAGATCATCCTCATCATCATTGTGGTTACCGCGACCACCACGGCCTCCACGACCTCCTCGAGCCATTCTGGAGATTTGACAATGACACGGTTAGTATCTTTCTCCGAATGGTCGAACAATAGCATTAGCGTCTACACAAGTACACAGACTAGGGACGATAATACTTTGCGAGAAGGAAAACAACAAGATAGAACTTGGGTCAAAGATCAGCATCATGTGCTACTAGTTAGAGTTAAGAAATCACCACTTAACACACTCTAGTTGGCACAATCCGGGACCTTATGTTCAAGTCCGTGGGTTAAAACCCAAAGAAAGGATCAAATGATTGATTCGGTAGAAACATCTGAGTTGATTTGGGATTGCAACGCGCGGGAGCAAGTGGACACATAACACTAAAGGTCGAACCCACCCCGTTTCTAATCATTTTGAAGTAACAGACGAGGAGTAAAACCTTTAAGTCAAATCGAGGTAAGATTGCTCCGAGATTAGAGGGTAACCAGATAAGGAGTAAAAAGAATCCTAAGATGGTTTTCACAACTCATTTTTAGGTTAAAAATATTTTCACAAACACTAGACTCAACGTCGACCAGTAGAAGGGTTTCCTACAGGCAGTACTGCTCTGATACCAACTTGTGGCGCCCCGACCCGACTGTTATACAGTGATGCTGTGTGTCACCGGTTAAGCGATACAACCGGAGGTTACGGGTTTACCAATCCCCGGCCAAAACCTTTGGCAGGCGTTGCTCGGAATGGATCATCGGCAACGCAACACCCCGATTGATGCCTTAACACAGGCACAACCCTCAATGTATAATAGAGAGATCAAGACTTGTGGAACAACTGGCACATCACAGACTCTACGACACAAATCATTATAGTTCAACTCTTATAATAGAGAAAGATAGCAAATTACAACCAGAGGTCACAGACCCAACATTACAACATGCGGAAGCGGAATAGGTTGTTCTAAACAACAAGATCCAAATATGGCCTAAGAGGCCTACAGATAAACATCACAGCGCCAGCTGTCCCGGGATGTCCCAAGCTGCCACCTGGGAACCCCAGACTACTCGTCGACGTCCACAAAGAACCCACCTTCGAGGTCGGTGAAGTCCTCCTCTGAAACAAAACAAACGACGTTGAGTTCGACGAACTCGCAAGATTATATATAGAGCTTTAGCTCGATGAGGCTTTCAAAGTTTTATGGCTGTTTTGCATAAAGCTGATTTTATTTATGAAAACATGACTCAAAGGCATCGACTATTCAGAGTATTTTCAAAGAGGTAAGAAGTAACTCTTTCTTTTATCACCTTCTCATCATCAACCATCATCATTGTACCTGTTCAACAAAGGCACCTCCCCGAATCACCCTCGAGGAAGCTCACCTTACAATCTTGAAGTGGTACCTTTAGTACCCAGTTTTTAATCATTCCGTTCAAGTTATTCTATGATCTCTGAATCCGTCACCAAGTCGTCCATAACCGCGGACACGGCTTTTCGAAAAGATTTATCCTGCAGGGGTGTACAATGTGAAAGTCGCCAGGTTCCCGGGGGACCTCCCAGCTTCTTATCCATGCGTACCGTCCGGCCCATTGCCTAGCTCTTAGCTCTCTTCCGGGGAAAGCCGGCTGGGTGGGAGCGGCTACGACCTTTACCTCGCTTAAGACTAACCCAGGATCATCAGTGGCGGTAGGACAAGGGGTACCTCCAGCACCCTGTCCCGCGGCCACTTATTTTCCTGACACCACCATCCTCATCTCAGTCTTGGCCACCATCTTCAACGCACGCGCAAATGGAAAGCCAAACTAGAGGACCCTCGGCTAGTCCGCCACAAGTTAGTCGGTCGACGAGGTTCCATATGCCCACGCATGGTTGCACGCTCAACTTGGCTCGTAGGCGAGAACTCGCACTTAGGCGGCGAGAACGAGACAACCCACCACTATCCCATAGTGGCCTCTCATCCCCACCTTTAAGCATTTTATTACCTGTCTCCACAATTTCTCCACCATCAACCACATCTCATCACCTGTTTCCAACCTGGAGTAACCATCGTACAGCTATGCATTCAACTAAGCATGGCTAAGCATCAACATAGCATAAATAGATATCTCGGGCCAACAATACAATCCTATGGTTAAATAGGAGGGGAACAGGTATTGGCATCGGAAACTTAATGCAACTATAGGATACTCTAATCCAAGTAAATTGACATTTGGAACCGCATGCAATATTATAGTGGAGAAAATATATTTGCGGAAAATAGGATAAGATATGCTCAGAGGGGGGATTACGCTTGCCTTGTTCGGGATACTGGTAGTACGGTTCCTCGGGGTAGTGTGGAGTAACCCCGGCTGCTTGATCTATCGAAACATAACAACGGGGGACCAATCAATCACCACACCTTTATTAACAAATGCAATGCGCAAATACATGATGGCATGACATTTTAATGCACTGGAATTATTATAGCAAGAGCTACTAATTTACCTGGGGTGCAAGAATAATTATTAAACAAGGGAGAAATAGAGCTCTACATTGTTTTTAATGTTTTCCTGTGCTAAGCTCATGTAAACATGCATGCAAGTGATGCAAAAGGTTAGTGCTCATTTTACTGAGCATTTCGATATAAAGAACACATTTTTCAGATGCCCCGATTAAAAGTTATTATTTTTAGAATTTCCTCTTTTAAATAAATGATTTTAATAACTTGAATAATTTCAACAACAATAGTAATAATAAGTCGAGTTCGAGCTAGAGCGATAGATCACGAAGGAATCATCGAGTTTCGATGACCCTAGCGTCGTGAGGGAGTAGCGGGGAACATGTGCTACGAGGGAGAAATAAGAAAAACATAAGCAGCACAAAAAAAAAATGTCCTGCCGGTTTCCAGCCCGGCTGGGCCGGCTAGCAGGCCGGGCAGGCGGCAGAGAGCTCCGGCTCGTGGCCCGGTTAGGGCCGGGCCCAAGGCCGGTTAGTGGCCCGAGCCAAACGGCACACAGCCCGGCTAAGCCGGCTCTGCGACCGGGCGCTCGAGCAACGACGGCGACATGCTGGGCGCACGGGCACGGCGAGGACACGGCGATGCAGAGCAAGGGGAGAGGGGAAAAAGGATCAGCGAGGGCGGCAGCTCACCACGAACTCGCCGGTGCAGACAGCGAGGCCGGGGGTGGACGGAAACGGCGGGGATCGGGCGGCGGAGACGCGTCGGGGGCGGAGACGAAGTGGCACGGCGGCGGCGATACAGGGCCTCCCGCCTCGATTCCTCGGGCGTGGAGGTGTAGCACGGCACGGCGGACCTGCTGGTGCTGCTGGATTCGCTTGGGAGCTCCTCAATCATCGGCGACAAGCGGCGGGGAGCTCGGTGCCATGGCGGCCCGTGGGTGAGAGAGAGGAAAACGAGGGCAGAGGAGCAGGGGAAACAGCGGGGGAGAGAGAGAGCGTGGACTCGGGGATCTTGTTCTCCCAGCAGTGGGGCAGAGCGAAGGGGGCCGGGCGCGGGCGTGCGTCGCGCGAGCGGCTCGGGCATGGCGTTGTGCACTCGTGGCTACAGGGAGAAGAAACGTCTATTTGCGGAAAACCCCCGGGAAGTTTTCGGTTCATCACAAACGGGTCCTTTTCAGTTCTGGGAAATCATTTCAGCACAGGATTTGAAATATTTGAGGCATTTAAACACTTCTGAAAATTATGCCAATTTTTGTGCATCCTCCCTGCACCCTTGGCAAGCACCCCAAGAATTTTGAAGTCATTTGGATGTCAATTGCTTGGGGAATAAAATAAGAAGTTGCTTATAGGTCTTTTTGAGAATTTCCAAAGTAATACTCTTTTAGAATTTTGGAGCAAGTCAAAATATTGATTTGAGCTCTTGGAACTTCCTTGACAAATATAAGAAGTCAAGGTAATTGTTTTTGCAAGATTGGGTGTCTCATTGTTGTGAAATTTTGTTGTAGCAAGTTTGGCATGTTACTTTGCAATGATGCCAAACCAAATGTTGTTTTGTTTAACAATTTCAAATGGATGCCATGATGCATGTATGGAAAGAAAAAGTGAAAATTGGTCCATAATTTGCATTACCAGAAGTGCGCTGTTACAGCAGTCATTTACTTGGCCACATGATCCATCATAAGGGGTTGTAGTTTATTTATTTAGCTATACCTAATTATGGCTCCGTCCAAAGAAGATTAAAACTTGACAAGATATTCAACGTGTTGTTTAATAAATCTCTATGCCTAGCAATATCCATGCCGCCCTCGGGAACATTTGCCACATATAAGTCACACATCACTTGAGCTTGTCCTCTTGTCACATAAGAGGATTGGGCTTTCTCTCTTTGAGAGCTTTCACTTGCTACTGTTACTTGCTGCATTGGAATTATACAACCGAAAATACCAAAAACACTTGCATCTTTCATTGCTTTGTTTATCAATCTTACTAACCAATACCTTCAGCTCCTCGTGGGTTCGACAACCTTTTCTAATTGAAAGGTACTACAATTGATCTCCTGCACTTGGGAGTCATCAAGATACTTTTCTGGCGCCGTTGCCGGGGAGCGTAGCGCTATTGGTAAGGAAACTTGAAAGCTGTTTATCTCATTGTTACTATGGCATTTATGAATCGTGCCTCGCTGCATCTTGCTCTATATGAAAGTGCTTATGCCACTACTGCAAAGGTGGTTGAAACTACTGTGTCTGAGGTACCTAAAGTGGGATTTAAAATTCCCACTGGTCATGTTAAAAGAGTTATGAAAAATCCATTCACAGGGGATGGAATTAAGTCTGCATGTGAACACATAGAAACAATTGATGAAATATGTGGTTTATTTAGGCTTCCTGGTATTTCTGATGATCAAATAAAAAGGAAGCTATTATATTTGTCTTTATCTGGTAATGCTCGTGATTGGTACATGTCTTTGGATGAAGAAGTGAAAACTGATTGGAGTATTTTGAGGGAGGTTTTTCTTAAATATTTTACTCCCAAAGAAAGTACTAATATTTTGCAGGAAGAAGATGATGAACACATAAGCTTGGAAGAGGAAGAATGTGAAGAAGAGGATAAAAACCTAAGCTTGGGGATGCCCATGCAATCTCAAGAAGATGCTGAAAAAGATGAACAACTGGAGAATGAAGAGTTGGATCCCCCAACTTCACCATCGACATATGATAGTAACACTCAAACTCAAAAACCTTTTGTTAGTAAACTTATTGATGATAATGAGGAGTGTTGCTTAAATGAGCTATATGATAATGCTTTAGATGATGATCCTATGCTTGTTGATAATCCTACACGTTTGGAAGTTGTTACTACTTTATGTGAGGATAAAAATGATATACTTGCTGTTTGTGACAATACTCTCACTCATGAGAGTCCTACTTGTTCTTGAATTCTCCTAATACACCATAGAGGAGAAATTTGCTTATGTTGAGAAATACTTATGTGGTTTGCAATTATCTCTAGTTCCAAATCTTTGTTGCAACCATGATATTAAACTTGATATTGATCTTAACAACTATTTTGAAAGGGGAAGCATGCTAATGAATTCCAAAATAAATTTAATGATCCTCTTTATTTCCTAAATTATCTAAGTTGGAAGATTATATTGGTTATATGGTTGAATACACTTCTACTACTTGCAACTATTATGAAAGAGGAGGTGAAAGAACCCTCTGTATGCTATTAATAATTATGGGCTGCAAGTAACTATTGTTAATATGCATTGGAAAACTTCTATTCATTGTGAATCATTATATACAAAATGCCAATGCATAGGAAAAAAGTTAGACTTCGTTGTTATTACGTTGGTGTTTTGTGTTTCTCTCAACTAGGTTTCAACTTGACTATTATTTTGATCGGTTTGAGAGCACCATGGGACCCTGGTATTATGCATGGAACACTTCCCAAGAAGAGGGGCACATCATTCAAGCTCCCTCATGAGCTTCATCTTCGATAAACAACAAGTAAGAAGCCTAGCTATATGGCTATAAAGAAAGCGCTTTGCGGGAGGCAACCCGGTTATTTTTTGTGTGATTTTTCTTTGTGTCCTCTTGCTGTAACAAGAGATTTTGTGTCTAGTTAGGTTTCTGGAGTTTTTAATAAAGTGCCAAGTTTTACCCATTTTGGTCTTGAAAAGTTGCTTATAGCGTTCGGAGATTTTATTCCTGCACGAATCAGTGCACGGTATGATTTTTAATTCTTATTCTGTAACTCCGAATGAGCTCATATTTGAACTGTAGTTGCAACTTTTCATCCTCTGTATGCATGAATTTTCGGAATTTTTCGAGAAAGTTTGGTAGGGTAGAAAAATACGTTTTGCTGCTGCTGTTTTTCTGGACAGATTCTGTCCCATTTTGTTTGATGCATGCTTTGAGCTTTTAAGTTGAATCTTTTTGATCCAATTGAGTTTATGAGTAGGCATACAACATTATATACTTTCTGGACATTCATATGAATTTTTGTTCAAGGATTATATGCAGCAAGGAACCTATTTGTTTATCACTATTAATGCACCCCACAGAAAAGAGATGGGAGAAACGGTGTTTTGAAGTTTTTTCACAGGGATTGGAGGAGATGCACCAAGAGCTATCCAAGGATGGTGAAGACCATAAGCTTGGGGATGTGAAGACAACCCCGCTGGACCTACACACTCTCGGTTTGCACACGTCCAACTTCTGTTTTTCGATCGAAACACTTTATCGCATAAACTTGGAGCGTCGTTTTTGTTTTTGTTTGAGTCTTGAGAGACCACCACACTATCATTTATATATGGAGAGCTACTGGAAATATGGGTTGAAATATGTTGGATGCTTTTATAAGATTGGGAAAAGGGATGTTTGACTTGATTTTTAATGATACATATAGTTGCATGATTCATGAGCTTGTTTATGAGTAATAGTTTGCAAATCTTTTTGTAAGCTATCACTTATTCATGTTTTGGTGCTGATTGTTATTTTACTTGGTTTAACATGGATTAGTTAGTTCTATGGACACTCATGCATGCATCTAGATGGTCAACTTTCTCCCTTTTGCTAGCCCAAAAACTCCAACAAGCAAAAACTTGTTTCCAACACCTTCAACCAAAGTTATTCCAGTGAGTCCACCATATCTACCTATTGCTTTATGCTATTCCGAGTATGTTCATCATGATATTTGTGTTATCTATACCTCTGAATGAAAATGATTATGTTATTGATTGCCATGGGAAAAGTTGGTTATATAGCTCTCACGAACTTGATGCACATTTTACTATCATTGCAATAAATAAAACATGACCCATTGTGATTAAGATTATGATGCTAGTGGCTTGATAAATGTTCGAGGTTGGGAGTTAGCCCATATGTGCTGTCACATGCAAAGCTTTCAACATGCTCCTTCATCTCATTTAGTTGATATCATGTACTTTTGTTTATGGATGCCTATCATGGTGAAATGAGGTGGAAATGAAGAAGTTTAAATGAGTTTGTATAAATGGTTAGAGAGACGCCTGGGCCGCTAATCTAAGCCATGCATTATTCATGGTGGAAATTTACTTACATGCTATGGTGAATTATCTATGACACACCTTACAATAAAAAGCTATTCCAATGGTAAATAAAAAGGGTGTTGAGGTTTTTCATCTTGTTTGTTTGTCTTGTCATTTTGATATGGGCTTGTTCCATATCCTGGGACAAGAGGTACCCCAGTTGACGCTCTTGATGATACTATTATTACTTACAATGATATATAACTTGAACTTGCTTTGTTTCCTAAGTTGAGTAATCATGGTGTAGGTACTTGTATTCAAGGGGCATGAGACATCCAACCTTTACTTTGTCAAGCACACTACTCATATTTGCTCTCACATTAAACTATAATCATTCAAGATGCTATGATAGGGGAATGAGAGCTTGACACCAAGTATTACCACATTGCAATCATTAACTTAAGTAGGAGAGTTTGGAGGTTAGATGAAACTTATGCATGCTTTACCTCTACTCACTTATTCATCTTTCCAAAGTGTCCACCAAACATATTCAGATTTTCATCATCACTCTATGACCACATGTATGCAAAAGTAAGAATGTCCATACTACTTGCTTCTATGTTACACTTTGTGAACTATCATGAACATCCTTACATTGAATACTTGATATCACTTCATAAACTATTTGCATATTGCTACTCCTTTGAAGAATGAATCATTTGACTATATGTAGCAATAGTAATCATCTTTGATATCATTGTTAAGTATTAAATTGCAAAGTCCATGTTAGTTTTATCATCTTCATACTCGAGGACGAGCATGGATTAAGCTTGGGGATGTTGATGCATGTAAAATGCATACATGAACTTTGCACTTTAATTGCTTATATTCCAATCATATTTGCATCATATAAGGGTTATATCAATGTTTTATAATGATTTTGGGAATACTTCATAGTTTTCCCATTTATTTGGAATTAACCCTGTTTTTCCAGAAAACGTCTTTTTTAGTGTTTCAGACTTTCCGGGAGCTTCGGGACTCCAAAAAGGGCAAGGTCAAAGAGCACGGTTCAGAATTTTCGAGACGAACGCAATGGGCTTAAATTGAAGACCAGAAGCCCAACAGGCTGGAAATGGGAGGGTCCCACGCGGCCTAAAGTACATGGCCGCGTGGGCCCAGCTCGTTTCCCCTCGGAGCTCCGTGCCGTCGATTTTCTCCACCGACTCGTCTTGACCTAAAAACGCCTATAAAAAAGGTCCCCTGGCGTTTCGCGAAAGGAGGCGGCGGAGAAACACGAAACACACGAAACAGAAGACAGAAGGCTGCCGCCGGAGAAGATCGGAGGGGGGAAACGCTGCCGGAATCACCTCCGGAAGGCTCCTCCATCCCCCTCCGGAGTCTCCATCAACACCAACGTCAAGACCAGCACCATCTCCATCACCATCTTCGTGATCCACTTCATCCCCCTCATAGTTTGAGATTGTTCGAACCCTAGCTATTGTTTAAGTGCTATTCTACCTGTGTATGATTGGCTACTTGTCATTGTTCGAGGGTGAGATTATATTTTCAGATTGTGTTGTACCACTTATGCCACTGAATATCATCATGTTCGCACGTTGTGAGTAGTTCCCGTATGTTCCTGAGGGCATAGGATGAATTGGCAATGATTTATATATGACATGTGTTGGTATTTTGTCAAGAGTTTATCTTTTATGTGATTCTATGATGGTGTTGTGCGAACGTCGACTGCACAACACTTCACCTATATGGGCTCATAGGAGAACACCGTAGTATAATGAATTGAGGGAGACTTGGGAGGACATGTAAACCTGAGACCGAGTCATGAAGTTATATTATGAGGGTATTAGTATCGGGGACCTTAGAGTGTAATGCTATGGTGGGACTTTATGTCTTAATAATTCTTGTGCAGTCATTTACTTGGCCACATGATCCATCATAAGGGGTTGTAGTTTATTTATTTAGCTATACCTAATTATGGCTCCGTCCAAAGAAGATTAAAACTTGACAAGATATTCAACGTGTTGTTTAATAAATCTCTATGCCTAGCAATATCCATGCCGCCCTCGGGAACGTTTGCCACATATAAGTCACACATCACTTGAGCTTGTCCTCTTGTCACATAAGAGGATTGGGTTTTCTCTCTTTGAGAGCTTTCACTTGCTACTGTTACTTGCTGTATTGGAATTATACAACCGAAAATACCAAAAACATTTGCATCTTTCATTGCTTTGTTTATCAATCTTACTAACCAATACCTTCAGCTCCTCGTGGGTTCGACAACCTTTTCTATTTGAAAGGTACTACAATTGATCTCCTGCACTTGGGAGTCATCAGCATCTCTTATGGACGAACTACCCGTTGTGTCTCCATCGGCACCCGCGTCTCCTTCGACTGAGGACTACACACCATCATCAGCAAAAGAAGCTGCGTCAGACGACGCAATGGATGTCGAGTCCGTCCACAACGACGACGGCTGCGGACGTCAGGCCATGGTCGACTTCTACTTCAACACCACTGCTGCCATCCTCAACAATCGCAGCAACGGTGAAAAAGGCAAAATTTCGCGTAACGCTCCAAACCAGATCTGCATGGTGCAGATCGAGAACCGAGAGGACGGAGCACCCGAATCGTCGGCGAGTGGAGCAAGCCGTCCTGACGTCAGAAACTACCCGATAACTGCAACCATGCCAGACGGCAGCACGATCGTCATCACAAAGGAGCAGGCGATCAAAGCAATCAAAGCAATACATGATTGCACCATGATGCCCGAGGATTCGACACCCGAAGAACTCGCGGCGCACAAATACATCTTCTGGCAGGAGACCTTAAGGTTGAAAAACCTCAAAGCAACCCTCGACGAGCGCAAAAAGGCTGCAAGCGCGTCGAGTGCACGACGCGCCCAGCTGTCGTCACTCTATTCTTCTGGAGGAACACAACATCGTTCGCGATCTAGGCTGGCGCACCTGACAGCAAGCGAGCGGGCGGCGCTGACCCGCGATCTAGATGTGTCGTTCATGACGCACGACGAAGATGGAATCCCCATCCCCAAAACGGCTCAGGGAGCCCTCATGTCAGTGGCCACGTACCTGAAAGCGACACAACCTCCAGACAGTGACCCGAACGCGGCACTGCATCGCCAGCAAATCAAATCGCTCCACATGGCAGGCGGAGCCCTAGCCACAGTCGAGGAGCACCCTGGAGGAAGCAGAACCCGTCGTGAGGCCACCCCGCGACGCGAAGTACAGACAAGGGAGAACCGCGACCGTACAGTCGCAAACCAAGACGACCGAGACCGGTCAGGACACGGTCGACGCGAAACTCAGCATCGCGAGGCGAGTGGTGATCGCCGCGATGTCATGACACAGCATCGGGTCAGCAGAGGCAGAAGCAGAAGGTCCACGCGATCTCGGAGCAGCGATTCAGACTCGGGCGACGAGTGGGAGCCTTGTGGGGCGCTATGCTTCACTCGACGCATCCGCCAGGCGAAGATGCCCAAAAGATTCAGACTCACGTCTGAAACACCCAAGTTCGATGGCAGGCAGGAACCCTCGTCCTGGCTAGAGGACTACAGAACAGCGGTCTCCTGTCAACGAGGCTCAACCACAACTGCGATGCAGTATATCCAGCTCATGCTGTCTGGGACCGCGCGGGATTGGCTGAAGAGCTTACCCGAAAACTCATACGACTCCTGGGAACGTTTCCAGGAGGACTTCATCAAAAACTTCCTCGCAACATGCGATCGACCCGCGACATTCGCAGAACTGCAAGCTTGCAGGCAGCGTTCAGACGAACCGCTGCGCGAGTACATCAGAAAGTGGACCACGATGCGCAACTCTGTAGGATGGTGTCGGAAGACAGGGCAATCGACGCTTTTATCGCAGGAGCTGCCAGGCACGACTTTCGGGAAGCGCTGTGCCGCCAAAAGCCAACATCTATAGCACAACTCATGAAAGTAGCTAACGAGTGGGCAGATGGAGAAGATCGGTGCGAGAGCATCAGGAGTCACCACGTGGCAACAACAACCACGGAAGCTGGGACAGAAGAGACGGCCGCGGCAGGCGCAAACGCAAATCCCACCGCTACGACGACCAAGACGGAGTCGAATTGGTGGCGGCTGGATACGACAACCGCAATGACAGCAGTCGCAGTGCGAGTCGTCAAGATGATCGTGGCAGGAGTCGCCAGGACGACCGCCGCGACTACGGAACACGCAGAGATGGATATCGCAAACAGGAGTGGCGCAAACGCCGATCACCATCACCCGAAGGTTTGGGTGATCAGGAGCTAGATGAAGAGTGCAGATTCCACATGTTCAAAGGCCAAGACGGCAAGCTACACTCAAGCCACCTGGTGAAGAATTGCAGAAAATTCACCAGGATGACAGATGCGTACATAAAACGCCTGCAAGCAGCTCAAGGTGCGGTGGCAACAGAGCCCCTGCACCGCCTCCTGCTCCACCCGCAGGTCAAAACGCGCATGTGGCAGGCGCAATGCAAAATCAAGCTCGCCTAGAAGCCCCACCAGAACCGGCAGAACGGTACCCTGAAGCTCGTGGACAGATGAACATGATCCAGAAGGGACGCCCAACCAACAGGGAGCAGAAATTGATCACTCGACAAGTCAATATGGCGGTCATGGCACCCCCAGCAGTACCTGAATATCTGAAGGGGTCAGAAACAAGCATAACGTTCTCACGTGCAGATCATCCCCCAGCCGTGGTGCGGCCAGGGCACGCGCCCCTGGTACTCGACGCTCAAATCGGTGGCTACGCCATGTCCAAGGTCTTCATGGACGGAGGAAGCGGAATCAACATAATATTCCGACACGCTTCGCAAGATGAATCTATCAGTCGAAAATCTACCTGAGTCAGACACAACCTTTCATGGCATAGTCCCAGGCAAAGCAGTCCTGCCACTCGGGACACTACAGCTCCCAGTTGTTTTTGGTGAGCCAGGCAACTTTCGATCGGAGAAGGTCGACTTTGAGGTCGTCGACTGGAAATCGCAATATCACGCGATCCTGGGGCGCCCGACGTTCGCTCGGTTCATGGCGGTCCCGCACTACGCGTACCTGATGATCAAAATGCCAGGACCCAAAGGAGTTATCACCGTCAAGGGCAACTTCCAGCGATCTGATAGCTGCGACAGAGAATTCAGCAAAATATCCGAGACATTCGGGATGCAGGAACAGCTCAAGGAGATCTCCCTCACCAATGATCGCACAGTGTTCCCTCAAACAAAAAAGCAGGCACCCGACGCCGCTTTCAACGCAAAAAACGACACAACGTCGCATCAGGTCCACCCGACGGACCCGGCCAAGACGGTCAACGTGTCGTCCAGCTTATCACCCGCATAGGAAGGCGCGCTCGTCGAATTCCTCCGTGAGAACTGGGAAATTTTCGCCTGGTGTCCAGCTGACATGCCAGGTATTCCCAGGGAATTCGCCGAGCACTCTCTTCAACTCTTTCCAGATGCAAAACCTGTAAAGCAAACAATGCGACGGTTCTCCGAGCCGAAACGCGTAGCTATTGGAGAAGAAGTCGACAGATTACTCGACGCAAAATTTATTCGGGAGATCAAAAAATCTGACTGGGTTGCCAACCCTGTCCTGGTGCCAAAGAAGAATTCGACTGTCCTTCGCATGTGTGTCGACTTCACCTCCCTCAACAAATGCTGTCCCAAGGACCACTTCCCCTTGCCACGTATCGACCAGATCGTCGACTCAACGGCGGGATGCGAGCGCCTATCCTTCCTGGATGCCTATTCGGGCTATAACCAGATTCGGATGAGAGAAGAGGATGAAGACAAGACTGCCTTCATCACCCCTTACGGCGTCTACTGCTACACAACTATGCCCTTCGGGCTCAAGAACGCGGGTGCTACGTACCAGCGCATGATGCAAAACTGCCTCAAAAAGCAAATTGGACGCAACGTCCAAGTCTACGTCGACGACATTGTCATCAAAACAAAAAAGGAGTCGACACTCCTCGACGACCTGCGCGAAACCTTCGCCAACCTGAAGCATTACAAGATCAAGCTCAATCCCAAGAAGTGTGTCTTTGGCGTGCCAGCCGGACAACTTTTGGGTTACCTTGTTTCCGCCAGAGGCATCGAGGCGGACCCGGAAAAGCTGCAGGCCATCCTCACCATGCCACCAACAAAACTTCGGGAGATCCAAAAACTGGCCGGTCGGTCGCAGCACTTAGCCGCTTCATCAGCAAACTGGGCGAAAAGGCGCTCCCGTTCTATCAGCTGATGAAGAAAACAGACAAATTCGAGTGGACACCCGAAGCACAAGCAGCCTTTGAAGATCTCAAGCGAGTACTGACAAACCCTCCAATCTTGGTGGCACCCAATGAGCGCGAGCCGTTGTTTCTATACGTCTCTGCGACTAATCGGGTGGTCAGCACTGTCCTGGTGGTTGAGCGCATGGAAGAGGGACACCCGCATGGCGTACAGAGACCCGTCTACTATCTTAGCGAGGTCCTCTCAGTATCAAAACAGCGGTACCCGCATTATCAAAAGCTAGCCTACGCTGTATTCATGTCTTCACGAAAGGTGGCACACTACTTTGCTGAGCACCCGATCATTGTTGTTAGCTCGGCAGGGCTGCGAGACATCCTCACAAACCCCGATGCAACCGGGCGGGTCGCCAAGTGGGTCATCGAGTTGGGGCCTCGAGACATCCGTTACGAGCACCCGAAGGCAATCAAGGCACAAGTCCTTCCTGATTTCACCACCGAGTGGATTGAAGCCCAGCTACCCGACGTTCCGGACTTGTCCAATTCTTGGACAATGTATTTCGATGGGTCGAAGAAGCATGAAGGCGCAGGCGCAGGCGTCATTCTGATATCACCAAAAGGCGACAAGCTCCGCTACGTCCTACAGATGGACTTCCCCACACCCTCAAACAACGAAGCAGAATACGAGGGACTCCTGCATGGCATGCGGATGGCAAAAGCATGTGGCTGCACTCGACTCATGATCTATGGCGACTCGAACCTGGTGGTGCAGCAAACTATGAAGGCCTGTGATGCTACAGCAGATAACATGATCGCCTATCGCGACCTGTACAACATCATGGAAGGCAGCTTTGACGGGTGCGAGCTGCGCCATATTGGGCGCGAAAGCAATGAAGAAGCAGACAAACTCGCCAACATCGGCTCCACAAAGGCACAAGTACCACCCGGTGTCTTCCTCGAGAAAATCGAGCATCGCTCCATCAAAACAAAGCAAAAAGCAGAGTCGAAAACTCCGACCGCGCAAACTGCAGCCCAGAGCGCTGCACCCAGCGTCAATGATCCACCAGTCGAAGTTTTCCTGGTTGAGCCAACATGGACGCATCGGTTCCTGGCATACCTGAAGAACGGCGAGCTTCCAGAAGACGTAGCAGAAGCGCGGGGGTGGCCAGACGCGCAAAAGCATACACCATCATCAACGGTGAACTATACAAGCGCAGCACCTCTGGGATACTTCAGAGGTGCATAGCACACGAAGATGGTGAGGCCATCCTTCGAGACATACACGCAGGGACCTGCGGACATCATGCGAGCAGTCGAGCTCTCGTAGCAAAAGCCTTTCGAGCGGGTTCTACTGGCCCACTGCGCTCAGGGACGCGGAGGACATCGTCAGAAAGTGCGTCGGCTGTCAGAAATTTGCGACTAAGCCGCACGCACCTGCGTCAGAGCTGAAGACAATCCCGTTGGCGTGGCCTTTCGCCCAATGGGGACTCGACATGGTCGGGCCACTCAAGAAATCCTCTCGGGGCGGACACACTCACCTCCTGGTAGCAGTCGACAAATTCACCAAGTGGATCGAAGCGGTCCCCATCACAAGTTCGACTGCCTCCACCGCGGTCAATTTTATCAAGTCCATCATATACCGCTTTGGCGTCCCTCATAGCATCATCACGGACAACGGCACCAACTTCACGGCAGAAGAGTTCAAGGACTTCTGCAAGGACCAAGGGATCAAGCTCAACTACGCATCGGTGGCGCACCCGCAGTCGAACGGTCAGGTGGAAAAGGCAAACGGACTCGTATGCAGCGGACTCAAGAAGCGACTCTTGGTCCCACTCAAACGAGCAGCAGGTGCATGGGTTGAAGAGCTGCCATCTGTCCTATGGAGCCTCCGCACAACTCCAAATAGGTCGACACAGTACACGCCCTTCTTCATGGTGTACGGAGCAGAGGCAGTCTTGCCGTTTGACATTCGATTCGACGCACCAAGAGTCACCGCATACGACGAGGACGACGCGGAAGAAGCACTCGAAGACGGCGTCGACACATTGGACGAGGCCCGCGACATCGCCCTTGCCCGTACAGCTGTTTACCAGCAGAGCCTCCGTAACTATCATAGCCGCCGACTGCGCACTCGATCCTTCACGGTGGGTGATCTGGTCCTTCGCCTGAAGCAGAAGAAGGTGCACAAGCTCGCCTCTCCATGGGAGGGACCCTTCATCGTCACGGAGGTCATCGACGGTGGAGCTTATCGACTGAAGCACGCGAAGACGGGAGAACCCTCTCACAACCCTTGGAACGTTGCGCAGCTGCGCCGTTTCTATGCTTAGACTGTTCAGTCATCAAATGTAATAGGCCATATGTCGGATAGCTGCAGGTTTCAGACGCGCTCTTTTCCTTACCAGGGTACCTAAGGGGGCTGGAAGGTTTTTAATGAGGCGGCCTGCAGCTTACAAAAAGTGGAATAAAATCAATGTTCCTCTCATTTATTTCTTCGCATAAGCACATTCGCAAATACTTAGTCACACCCGAACACTCGGGGGCTGCATCATATGATAAAACGCAGTACATCTTAGCTACGCTCGAAGACTCGGGGGCTAGGTCGCTAAAATTACAGCACTCAGCTACCAGCACTCGAAGGCTCGGGGGCTGGGTCGTATGCTAATCTTGCAAAACAAAATACCTCAGCACACTCGACGGCTCGGGGGCTGAGTTGCTCAAATTACGCAGCAAAACAAATTTCGTTCACTCAAATGCTCGGGGGCTCGCCCTCTGTACAAACAACAAAACTTTACATAAACTATACAAGTTTCACATTACAAAAAGAGCTAGTCTATTCGGCTGGTTCCTCCTTCGGCTCTACCCAATTCTTTTCTTCCTTCAAAACCTTATGCACTATAACAAGGGCATCTGCACGAGTCTCCCTATAGTGCTCCTGCATAGGCACGGGGCCACCACCAGGCACAGGGGGAGGCCCCGCAGCAATCTTCTGGAAGTCAAATCTTGGGTAGTGCGACCGGATCCACCCGAGCGCAACGTTGGCTCCGCCAATAAGCTGCTCTCGAACAAACTTCTTGATCGCCTTGCCATTACGGAACCTTCTCAGCAATTCGGCTAGACTCCCTGGCTGCTCGTTTAAAGGGAACAACGAGCGATGCACTCGAGCCAAGGCTAGCCTGCAGGTCTCCAGCGCAATGGCGGTGTGCCAAGAACGGTCAAGGAGTGTTGCCAGTACTTGACCCCTAGCCCTGTCTGACCAGAAGGGATGGGTGGAGTACTGGTCGCTGCTAGCATAGCCATCCAGCCGATCGCGCACGCGAACCTCCTCTTTGGGCTGGTCGAAGCAAGCGCCTGCAAAAAGCAAATCTCAAGTTACTTGCAAGGCAACACAATGCAAACTCGAAAAATATACAGGGCGAACTTACACTCCAACTGATGATTCACAGTCTCTAATTCAGCAAGCAAAAAAGCCTCCCGCTCAGAGGACGGTGACGGCTTCGACTTCAGCGCCTCCAGTTCGCCTCGCACAGCCGCCAAGTCCGCGTCCAGCTTTGCGATTCGATTGGTCATCCAGTCGATGATCTTTTGGTCATTCTTGCTGCGTTTGGGAGGCTGAGAGGGAGCAGTCGTGGACGGAGAAGCCTCAGGCACGGCAGCCGTCCCACGCTGTCAGAAACAACGAGGCAAAAAGCATGAGAGGCTTCCCTACACAAGGAGATCGCAAAACATACTCGGGAGCTTGAATCCCACGAGATCAGTCGAAAAATTAAAAGATCGCAAAAGATAACTTCATATTCATCATCAAGCACGAGTTCATTACAAGCATAACCAAAAGTAGCACTCGAAGCTACACCCTAAGATACTGACTCGGATCTAGCCCTAGCATTGCGAGCTGCACGCTCGGCAGCGTTGGCCGCTCGTTTCTCCATCATGGCGATCATGTCCTTCCCCAGCTGGGCTGATCGCTCTTTGATGGCTTCCAGGGGAGTCGCCGGCATTTCGGCCCTCTTGGGAAAGCCAGACACGATCTTTTCGAAATCAGCGACAACGCCGTGCAGCTGCATCAGCATAAATGCGGACTCCGAGCCACATACCGTTTGGGCGCGCACGAAGTCCGCCAATGTCGAAGATCCTGGGCCAAAAAGCTGGGTTAGCTCCTCAGTCAACGAAGGAACATCTCCTTGGGGGAAGATGCTCCGATAAACAGCAGCGAGGGCGCCCTTCGACTGGCTCAGGCAATCCTTGACGTGGGCGCACAGCAAATCAAAAGCGCCGACGGCACTTTCGAGTGAGTCGTCCGCCGCGCCTTCGGGTGCGAGCTTCATGTCAAGAGCACCTAATAAGCATAGGACCATTGGATTAGCTAAAATTAAGCAAAATTGACTTACGCAGTCGCACGCAAAAAAAAATCCCACCTTCAACCACGTCCGCAATAGCACGCAGCCGCGCCGCCTGAAGGCCTTCAGACTCCTTCGCCTGTCGTGCCTTCCGCTCTGCGTTTTCGCGTTGGGACTTGAGCTCCTCCTCGAGTTCCCGAATGCGGTCGAGTGCGGCCTTGCGCTCACCAACGGCGTACACACCAGCGGCACCCGCATTCCTCCTCACATTGAAGATCTTCTTCCAAAGACCCCAATGCGGGTGAACACCCAGAAAGCACTCACACAAAACGATAAAAACAACAACATGCATGATCGCGTTGGGCGAGAAATCATGCTGTTGTACCTTGTATGCGTACATCAGTGCACGCAGAAAATCATGAATGGGGAAGGAGAGGCCCCTGACCACGAAGTCGTGGAAGCAGACGCGCTCATGCTCCTTGGGCGCTGGGGTTACCTCGTCGCCAGGGATGCGCGTGGGCAGCACATCCGCCGGGGGCAGCAGCCCGTCACGCCGGTATCCATCC
Source organism: Poa pratensis (assembly GCA_947311845.1). Taxonomy (NCBI): domain Eukaryota; kingdom Viridiplantae; phylum Streptophyta; class Magnoliopsida; order Poales; family Poaceae; genus Poa; species Poa pratensis. The sequence goes on along the minus strand of CAMZMU010000083.1, from coordinate 35,071,805 downwards.
ACCTTGGACACCGAGAGGTCAGCCCGCGCCCAGTCGCCGGTCTTCCTCCTCAGGGGAGCCGCGGTGCTCGCGGATGTGGTGGCTGGAGCGGCCTTGGCAACAGTAGCCGCATCGGCGGCGGCCTTTTTGCGCTTGTCTCCCTTGGCCATGGCGAAGAGTGCGCAAAAAGTTGTGGAGATGGTGCGAGGCAAAACAATGGCAAGGGCGCAAGGAGGAAAACGATGGAAAGGAAGCGGCGGCGGAAGCAAATGGCAAGTGAGTAAATCTCTCTCACCGCCGCGCTATTTACCACTATGGGCCCTCAAATCACAACCGTGCAAAACGGGCCTCGCGTGCAATGGCGTATCTGGCCGTACACGTGGCAGCATAAGAGAGCAACCGTCACGGGCCACTCCGCCCACTACGCGCGAGAAACGAGGAACCATCATCACGCACGCCGTGAAAATCGCGCCAGGGCGGTCAAGTCCCATCAAAACAGGCGTCGCCGTTTGGTCAACACTGTCAGTTGGGGGCCCACATGTCACGTCCCATCGGTCATGCAGCGCGTGACATTGTTTGCCAGATGGCGCAGTCGCCAACCAACGTCATCCCTGATGTCATGGGGGAGAGTGGAAAATAAGCAAAACATTATTCGGGTTATACCGATCTGCACGAAACACTCGCACTCCCATCGGGAGCGACTCGACATTTAGTCGAGTGTTACAAATTTCTTGAGAATGAGATTATCCTCAACTGCAAACAATTAAGCATAATCTCGGGGGCTACTCCCATCGGGAGCGCTGACGCGCACCCGATAGTCAGACTAAAAGATATCATGATCAGTCGAATAGTGTTCGACTCAGCTACTTAGCTGGACGCATAATGCAAATGAGATCACAATCTCCCCAAGATGTATCTTCGATCCTTGGAAGCTGCATACATGGTGCATAGGTAAGACCCTTCGATCTGTCGAATGGGCCGGGGCGCGGACATACTGCGTTAGCTCTGAAATTTTCCGTGTCTGACGGCACGAAGAAAATCCTGGCGGACGCGCTAGGTACCCTCAACAGTTATACTGCAGGTCGACTCCGTAAGACCTCCGCGGCCTGAGTCGATCCTGACCAGTCGATTCCGGGTTCGAGTCTGGGGACTCGAATTTGATGTAGGCTAGTAAGGTTTTGCCCAAGAGCAGTTAACTGGTCCCGATCCGTCGAGTGTACCAGGCCTACTATGTCATTATCCCCAACACATGTCATAAAGGCAGTAAAGCTGTCCAGAACATTAGTCGACTTAAAAGTTGGCTCCAACACATTCCTGTCACAGCAGTCAGTGGTCAGTCGAAATATTTGTCGACTGAGTAAATACTCAAGCATGATAAGACGTGCATTTACGGAGGAGTCCCTGCCCAAATCTTCGAGTCAGCCAGGCACTCGGGGGCTACTGACGTGGGCCTACCCTTCGGGTGACCCACTGTAAAGGTACCTGGTGCACGTATATGGAGGCCCATCAAGATAACAAGACCAAGGCCCATGAAGGGACCCGCAAGGAAGGATTGCTCTCAAAGTTAGGCATAGATTAAGTCGGTTTAGACTTGCCATATCTGTAATCCTAGTCGGTTACCCAAGACCCAGCCTCCTATATAAAGGCTGGGAGGGTCCCCGATCAAGGACACGATAGCATACACGCAACTCTAGCCTCAGAACCCTTGGCGAGATCGACATCTCGCCGAGACCCTTGTAACACCTGTGTTCACCTCATCAATAATCAGACAAGCATGACGTAGGGGTGTTACCTCCACACGAGGGCACTGAACCTGGGTAAATCCTTGCTTGTCAGCCGTAGATAATCGCCAGTGCTACCAATCTCGTTCCTATTCTCAACCCTAGGTGCGCTACCATGGGATTTGCCGAGTTAACACCTCGTGACCCATTGCCATTTATTGATCAAATGTTAGAAAGGTTATCTAAACACTCTCACTTTTGCTATTTAGATGGTTATTCAGGTTTCTCACAAATTCCTGTCCATAAGGATGATCAAGAAAAGACCACTTTTACTTGCCCATATGGTACATTTGCTTATAGGAGAATGCCATTCGGTTATGTAATGCTCCTGCTACTTTTCAAAGATGCATGAATGCTATATTTGCTGATTATATTGAAAAGATAATGGAAGTTTTATGGATGATTTTTCTGTGTATGGTACTTCCTTCGATAATTGCTTGTTCAACCTTAACAAAGTTTTGCAGCGTTGTGAAGACCAACACTTAGTTTTAATTGGGAGAAGTGTCACTTCATGGTTACTGAAGGTATTGTTCTTGGGCATAAGATTTCTGGAAAGGAATAGAAGTTGACCCAGCAAAGATAGAAGCTATTGAAAAGCTGCCATACCCAAGGGACATCAAAGGTATAAGAAGTTTTCTTGGGCATGCAGGTTTTTACCGTAGGTTTATTAAAGATTTCTCCAAAATATCAAAACCCTAACCAATCTTTTGCAAAAGGATGTTCCTTTCTCTTTTAATGATGATTGCATTGAGTCCTTTAATATTTTGAAGAATGCTTTAATAAGTGCTCCTATTATTCAACCTCCTGATTGGAAATTGCCTTTTGAAATTATGTGTGATGCTAGTGATTATGCAGTTGGGGCTGTTTTGGGCCAACGTGTTGATAAGAAACTGAATGTTATTTATTATGCTAGTAGAACACTTGATGCTGCTCAAAGAATTATGCTACAACTGAAAAAGAATTTTTAGCAGTGCTATTTGCTTGTGACAAGTTTAGACCTTATATTACTGATTCAAAGTCACAATACATACTGATCATTCTGCTATTAAATACTTAATGCATAAGAAAGATGCTAAGCCTAGATTAATAAGATGGGTACTTCTATTGCAAGAATTTGATTTACACATTGTTGATAGGAAAGGGGAAGATAATCAAGTAGCTGATCATCTTCTAGAATGGAAAATATACCTGATGATCCTATTCCTATTAATGATAGCTTTGTTAATGAACAACTTGCAATTGTTAATGTTTCTAGTGCTAAAGTTGCATCTCCATGGTTTGCCAACTATGCAAATTTTATTGTTGGTAAAGTTTTACCTCCACACTTCACTTTCAACAAAGAAAGAAATTCTTTTATGATCTTAGACATTATTTTTGGGATGATCCTTTCCTTTATAAGAAAAGTGTGGATGGTATTATTAGACGTTGTGTACCTGAGCATGAACAACAGGCTATTATAAGAGATTGTCATGACAGTCCCTATGGAGGGCATCATGCAGGAGATCGTACAGGTGCAAAGGTATTACAATCTGGTTTCTATTGGCCTACTTTATTTAAGGATTGTGCTGAATATGTTAAATCTTGTGATAAATGTCAAAGAGTAGGAAATATTGGTAGGAGAAATGAAATGCCTATGAATTATTCTTTGCCACTTGAGCCATTTGATGTGTGGGGTTTTGACTTTATGGGCCTTTCCCAGAATCAAAGACAAAGCATACTCATATTTTGGTTGCAGTGGATTATGTTACAAAGTGGGTGGAAGCAATTCCAACCAAAAGTGCAGATCATGCCACAGCAATGACGATGCTCAAGGACATCATTTTCCCCAGGTTTGGTGTTCCTAGGTTTTTAATTACTGATGGTGGTTCTCATTTCTTGCATGGTATTCTTAGAAAAACATTGGCAAAATATGATGTTAACCATAGAATTGCATCTCCTTATCATCCTCAAACAAGTGGACAAGTTGAATTAAGTAATAGGGAAATTAAACTCATTTTGGAAAAGACAGTGAATAAGTCTAGATCTGATTGGCCAACTAAAATTAATGATGCATTTGGGCTTATAGAACTGCTTTTAAAAATCCTATGGGAATGTCTCCTTATAAAATGGTTTATGGAAAAGCTTGTCATTTACCTGTTGAATTAGAACATAAAGCTAGATGGGCTATTAAACAATTGAACTTTGATTTTAAAACTGCGGAGAGAAGAGAATTCTTGATTTAAACCTACTTGATGAATGGAGAAATGAAGCTTATGAAAGTGCCAGAATGTTTAAAGAAAAGTTAAGATTTGGCATGACAAGAAAATTAAGAGAAAAAATTCAAAGTAGGTGATCAAGTTTTATTGTACAACTCTCGTTTCAAGTTTTCTGCAGGAAGTTAGCTTCAAAGTGGCAGGGACCATTAGTGATACAGGAGGTGTACCGTTCAGGAGCTATCCGTCTTCACGGTGATATGAAAGGTAAACCTCATGTAGTCAATGGACAACGCCTTAAACATTATATTGCAGGAAAGAGCTTCATCGGAAGGTGGAGGAGTTGAATTTAAAACACCGGAGGAGGTAATTGCGAAGAATTGCAGTTTCAGAAACCCAAAATCAATAAAGGTAACTTTTGTGTTGGAAAGTTTCTCGGAATTGCGTAAATTTTACGGAAGTCATTTTTTATGGAAATTAACGTGTGGGACAAGAAAACTGGACGAAGCGGAGACCCGAGGAAGGAAAAAGGGGTCCCACGCGGCCAGACTGGCCGCGTGGGCACTCCTTTTCCCCTCGGAGTCCCGTTCGTCTCGTTTTCGATCCGACGCTTCGTCTTGACCTAAAAACCGTCAATATATACCCCTTCGTTGATCTAATCTCGCACCGAGCGTTCTCGAGCGATCTTTGTTTTGCTGTTTCTGTCTGTCAGGTTTTAGCCATGTCTTGCTCCGGATCCAACCATGAGGGGGAGAGCTCCCCAAGGGAGGTGTTGTGAACCGCTACCTCAACTCCGTGATGGCACCACCGAAGACCGTGCTTCAAGGAGGGTGTGCTGCTCGTGGAGGAGGTGAAGGCTCCCAAGGCCACCGGCACGGTGGAGGAAAGGCTGGATGATCTGGAGACAAGACCTTCAGGTATGGCACTGTGGTTTACCGCAGCCTTGATGCTCATCACTTCATGAACCTGGAGCTGGAGAAGAAGGTTGAAGAGTACAAGAGGCTCGAAGATCTGAGAAGATACAAGGACGTCATCGAGAAGTGGAGAAGATCCAATGCTTTATGTGGGATGTAGAGAACCAGAACTGCGAGTATGAAGAACGCTTCAAGAAATTGCAGCAGCTGCCACCCTCAGGTACAATGATCCACCTACATCTTTCCGTGATGGAAGGCCTTTCCCATGGAAGATGGCTGAATGGGAGGAAGAATATGAGAAGGAGGAGGCTGCAGCAAAGGAGGCTCTAGCAGAACGTCAAGCTTGGGGGAGTTCCACCTAGTCTTTATCTCTACTAGTTTATCATATCTATCTAGTCATGGTGTGTTTTGCTTTTATCGTTTAGTTATCAATATCTCTTAGGCGTGTGTGAGCTCATGGAGCATTATCATGTATCCTATCTTGTGGTTTATCAATGAATATTAAAGTATGGTGTCATCCATGATTCTCTTGTTTGGAGATTTATGGGTAACACTCATGCAAATGAGCGTGGCATATTTAGAAGTTTCAGTCACATCTTGCCTTGAATTAATTAACTTGAGTATGTTGGACAATTGTAGAATATCCATTATAAAATAGTAAAGAGAATGAGTCAATATGACTTGAAAATTAATAGTTTAAGGTTGAGATATAGTCTTGTAGGATAAAAGTTAGGAAGGTTAATGAAAAGGATATGAAACACTCTTGTTAGAATCTAGTATCTTTTGAGCAAATTAATGATCATGGATATTTCAATACTTATGCTCTTGAAAGTGAATGAAAAGGAAGGCACCTGAAATTTCAGTTAGCCATGGAAAGTGTAAGATAAAGGTTGTATAGAGCATAGGAACTTGATTGAGATATCCATGACTAAAGTTTGCACTAGTTACTAGTGAAGCAAGGTGAAACAATTTTATATCTGTCTTTTCATTTGTCTTCTTTGAACTTGTTATCCAATGAGAGTTTATCTTGTCTTTAAATTTCAGCAAAGTATAAAATATTATAATGCTTGCCATAAGAGCAAAAGCATGTGAAAAAATATGATTCAATTGTCCAACATACAATGGTTATTTGCTTTCAAAAGTAAGGGGTGATTGCTAGAGCTTCTACTTATGTTGCCCTCATGTGTATGAGTTTTAGTTCATTAATCTTACATTGCAATTGAATATGATGATGATACAATGCTCGTATTTATTTATCAACCATAAGTCCATTGATGCATGTAATGATCTATGTCCTTACTTACTCGAGGACGAGTAAAGGTTTAAGCTTGGGGGAGTTGATACGTGCATTTTATATCATCATTTATACAACTTTTAGTATCATATTAGAATGTTATTTGCATTGTTATATCATTGTTTTTACATGTTTTAGATGATTTATGGGACTTTCATACAAAGTCCCTATTTTTGGTATTTAATTTCTGGGAGGCAGAAAACCTCCTTTTTCTTGTTTTAATGTTTCAGGAGCTACAGGACCCAAATAATAAAAGGAAAATTACACAGCTGGTTTTTCATCGGAGAAAGGCAGAGGGAAGAAGACCGAAGAGAGGAGAGCCACGAGGCCAAAAGGGGTGGGCCCACGCGGCCCAAGTACCTGGCCGCGTGGGACCCACCAAAGGGCCTCGGGCACCTCCTCGCCTGGGGCTTTTTATCGACGCCTTCGTCTCCCCGAAAAGTACCCTAATTTTTCCAAGTCCATCCGAGGCCGCGGCGGCGGCGAAACTCCTGATTCCCTCCGAGGGGGTCAGATCCTGCTGCTCCGGAGCTCCGGAGAAGGGGGAAATCATCGTCATCGTCATCACCTCTCCTCCTTGGCGTGGGAGGAGGCCTCTACATCATCACCATCACCAAGACCAGCACCATCTCCATCATCATCTCCGTGATCCACTCCGTTCCCCTCGTAGTTTGAGAGTTGCTATACCCTAGATACTTGTCTTGTGCTACTATTCATGTTTGTGATTGAGTACTTGTCATTATTTGGTGGTGAAGTTATATTTTCAGATTGTGTTGTACCACTTATGCCACTGAATATATCATGTTCGCACGTTGTGAGTAGTTCCCGTATGTTCCTGAGGGCATAGGATGAATTGGCAATGATTTATATATACATGTGTTGGTATTTTGTCAAGAGTTTATCTTTTATGTGATTCTATGATGGTGTTGTGCGAACGTCGACTGCACAACACTTCACCTATATGGGCTCATAGGAGAACACCGTAGTATAATGAATTGAGGAGACTTGGGAGGACATGTAAACCTGGACCGAGTCATGAAGTTATATTATGAGGGTATTAGTATCGGGGACCTTAGAGTGTAATGCTATGGTGGGACTTTATGTCTTAATAATTCTTGTGCAGTCATTTACTTGGCCACATGATCCATCATAAGGGGTTGTAGTTTATTTATTTAGCTATACCTAATAATGGCTCCGTCCAAAGAAGATTAAAACTTGACAAGATATTCAACGTGTTGTTTAATAAATCTCTATGCCTAGCAATATCCATGCCGCCCTCGGGAACGTTTTCCACATATAAGTTACACATCACTTGAGCTTGTCCTCTTGCACACAAGAGGATTGGGCTTTCTCTCTTTGAGAGCTTTGACTTGCTACTGTTTATTTTTTGCATTGCAACTATACAACCAAAAATAAAAAACATTGCATCTTTTATTGTTTTATTTATCAATCTTACTAACCAATACCTTCAGCTCCTCGTGGGTTCGACAACCTTTTCTAATTGAAAGGTACTACAATTGATCTCCTGCACTTGGGAGTCATCAGCAGGTCACGACCCATCAGCGGGGTCGGCCGGAGGAGGAGGTCGTGGGGGGAGCAACGCGGTCAGCCGGAGGTGCAGGTCGAGGGAGAGCAGTGGGTCGGCCAGAGGAGTAGGTTGCAGGCGAGCAGCGATTCGGCCGGAGGAGCAGGTCGCCGGCGAGAAGCAGATTCGGCCAGAGGAGCAGGTGGGTCGCGTTGGGTCGGCAGAAAGGCCCAGATGTGGTGGCTCCCTTCCACGAGAAGAACTTTTCTCTGGATTGGTCGACGCCAAATTGAGATTGGTATGGATGTGGAAAGTAGACCACGTGAGAGTCAACCTTTCTCCTCTCCTTCCCCTTGAGAGTCAACCGCCGCTGTCGGCCGGATCTGGTCGTTCCCGCCGCCTGCGCTTATGATGTTTGGTGCGGAGATGCAATAGGGTGCCGCCCCCTTTGTATAGGATTAGACTAGGCTGTAAAAGTAGGTTTAACTCTGTTTTCGTGTTTGCCGACGTGGAGGAAGGCGTCATGCCGATGAGGATGTGTTGGCCGACGCGCCCGGGCCACGTCTGCTGGACGACGGTGCTCGCTCTCCTCCTAGCGGTGCTTCGGTGGTCAGAGCCGCATATAGAAGGTGGGGGCTGCATCCTCCTTCTCCTATATTAAGCTCGATGATTGGCTTGTGGTTCTGGAAGTCAGTGGTGACCGCTCTGCAGCGGATGTGAGGCGGGTGGTGCTTCTTCCTCTGGCCGGCCATGGTGGCGAGGGGTGGAAGAGGTACTATTTGTTTTTTCTTGCTCTTGCTGCAGATTCGCACGACTCACACGGTGGCCTTGACTGCTGCCGTGATCCTTGGCCATTATGGAGGCCCTTCTTCAACCTCCGCTCTGGAGGCTCATCGGATCCTGTGCCGGAGCTCGGCGACTCGTTGTCACCAAGGGGTTCGTCCCCGGTGACGGCGAGCTGGCCGGCGGCGGTGGTTCATCGCCGGAGGAGAGCGTCCGAGCACTTCCCTCTCGGATCTCGGTGTCCCCAACACCTTGAGGTCGCCGGCGGTTGGTGGCGGCGGCACCTAGACACTTGATTGTGTTTTATCTTTTTGTGTTGGGTGGTTTCTTGTAAAATCGGAGCCCTTATCTTCAAATATTAGGTTCTTTAGGGCAAGTTTTGTTAGGGGGGCCTGTATAAAGTTGTACCCACCACGTGTTTCGTCAATATAACTCACACCGGGTCCCTGCGACCCCATCTCTTGTTAAAAAAAAAGTTTGAGATTGGTCAATGTACGAGCTGAGGAAAAAAATAGGAAAGGAAAGATAACAAGCTGACTGATGTGGGCCACAAAAAAATTACATTTTTTTGACAAAAAGACACATAATTTAAGCCTATCTAACGTTTCTATCCTTCAACCGTTACCACATCTGCCACATCACCCCTGACAGGCTTAGTGCGGCCGAATTGAACGCAGCCGGTGCAATACTGGCGGATTTTTGTGAAATTACTAAGAATCAGTGGATTTACGAACTTCCCGTTGAATTGTGGTGTTTTTTTTTTGGAATTAACTCCTCTGGCACCTGATGCCGGACACCACTCAGGCTACTCTTGTGATCTTGTCGCGGCTGCGCCGCCATCAGCTGCTCGACAACAGTGCCGGCCGCTCCTCTGTTGACGGCGACCTCGCCCTCCAGTGAGGCTGTGACTTGACTTGCCCGTCAGGAGCTCCAAGAAGAAGAGCATACCGAGCCAGCTCACGACCGACTTCAACTTTGGCATGTACAGATCACGAGCTCCGACGTAGGGGCTGCACGCGCGGACATTGATCACACGACAAAGTAGCACTGGGCTAATGTTTGAAGCACGAATGCAACCAGTCGGAATTGTTTTAAGATATATATACTAGTACTAACCCAACCATTGGTGTGTTGCTAAAACCCATAGTAAGAAACTGGAACATCCATTAGTCACTAGGAGAAGTTCACATAAAATTTAACAACCAAAGTACATATCCGAGAAACTGAATTTGGTACATGACCTAACGTTCTCACATGCATATCCGATCTCATCGCCATTGAAGGGAAAGGAACCTGTAAAGTATTGATGAAGCGGTCAAGACCTCATATCCTAGCAACTGAAGCAGTTGAGCTCTTGAAATATTTCTCTTGTTTATCAACCACGGTACAACAAGCACTTCAGATAATGGATGCGTGTATTTAGTTTTCAGCAATTTTGTAGTAACAGCCGTGCCTATCTGCCATCATAGTAGTTCATTAAAATAGTAGAAGAGCATTCACCTTGATACTTGACAGCCTTAACATATCAACTGATACATAAGCTCATACTCTTGTTATATACTTAGGGTGTGTTTGGTCTAGTGGCTATGAAAAAGTGGTTGGTGGTATCCCCAACCACCTGGTTGGTGGTAACCACTTTTCATGTTTGGTTGTGTGGGTTGGTTAGCCAAGTTTTGTGTTTGGTTGAAGTGATAAAAAGTGGTTATGGGTAACCATGGTTTGAGGTGTCGGGTGATATGGTAACCTCTTTGATATGATGATGAGAATACCCTCACACCATGAGCTTTGGCTACATAATCGATTAAAGTATGGTATGAATAATAAGAATTTCGAAAATATAATATATTTTGACATCACGTTCCATTTAGACACGAAGAAACAAAAATTTCAGCACCATGCTTCCAATTTCCAAATAGAACATGTCATAGTGAGAGCAGCGTTTTGGAGGACGAGCTATATGTAACTCGATTTCCAAAAAGATGAATTATTCCAGCAAGTATTGGGCATAAAAAAACTCATTTCAGCAAGTATTATACATAAAATAACTCAGTTCAGCAAGTATTATACATAAAATAACTCAGTTCAGCACATATGGGAGGGGAAAAGAAACGAGGGAAACATATAAGGTCGTCGTTCGCGGGCTTTTCGAGGTAGGTGAGCGACCGAAAACTGATTCGCGGGTGATTTTAGCGAGCCCGTCGTGGGTGGTTGGCCTCAACCACCAGTTTTTTGATGGTTGAGCTCAACCACGTTTTAGAGGGAATATACCTAAAAAGTGGTTACCCCCACACACCCAACACCACAAACCAAACATGGGCTAACCACCTAAAAAGTGGCTACCACTAACCACATGGTGGTTAGCCACCCAACCAAACACACCCTTATATGCGAGTGTGTTGTAAGTTCTAACAAATTTTGTCAATATTGCAGATAGGCACCCTATACTAGATTTATTCAATATTGCAGACTAAATAAATAAAAAATAATCCTGTTTTGTCAAACAAAACTGGTGCAGAACCAGCTAAATCAAAATCATAATTGCACACTGTCACCGTCAATCCAAAATCAATACTCCCTCCGTTCCTTGATATAAGGTGTATAGTTTTTCTGAAAAGTCAAACTTGACAATCTTTGACACGGATTTTAGAAAAATTTATTAGCAATTACAGTATCAAATCATTAACATTAGATTCATCATGAAATATATTTTCATAATTTATTTTCTTAGTATTTAAAATATTAATAGTTTTTGCTAAAATCCTGGTCAAAGATAGTAAAGTTTGACTTTTTAGGAAAAACTGTACACCTTATATCAAGAAACGGAGGGAGTATATCAGCTGATAACAAATCTATCAAATCAGACTACTCAATAGTAAGAAATGATAACAAAAATGCCACGATGTCAGTACCGATTTTACTACAGCACATGAATTTTCAGGATAAGTGAAATACACAAAGAAACATCTGAATTATGCATAAACTTGCACAGGT